>CM045587.1:3177075-3622405 GCA_024721215.1 Cheumatopsyche charites
CATCAAATAACTCACACCATGCGAGTCCGACAGAAGTCCCGGCTACCGATAGACGTCGCCCAAATCGTACACAACAAAATATTTATACTATACGTACCCTTTTGATAGTCGATCCGTACATTTACGACCGTGTTTCTGTAGCAAAAGTTAGCGATTAGACTCTGATTGTTGACCGCGTCACGTACCGAACGATGGAAAGGGATTTCCAGAATTCGAGGAGGAGGACTACGTGATCCCGGGATCGGAACGGTACCACGTAGATTCCGCTTCGGAGCGCCTGTTTGTATTGAATTCGACACTCTTCACGGACGATTTGCGATTCATATCGGCGAACGACGATCTCTCCTCGTCTCCAGTCTCGGCTTTCGATTTCGGCTGCTGAACGTCGATGCTAAACCTTAATAATCTTCACGGTCGCATGACTTTGTCTCTCGGTGTTGTATTTGTTCTGTTTTGATCGATTATGATCGTGGATCCGTTTTTGAATTGTGAAATCTCTAAGGGCTTTTTTTAACTCTCGAGTTAGTCGACTATGCTGACTGTCTGAATAGTCGGTCTTTTATGTGCGAATGCTATTAGAGTGACACAAACTCTATGTTTTGTTTCTAGTTTTTTTTAAGTCATGCAGATGTTTCTTCATTTCATATTGAATGATTAGTTGAGAAATATGGAATAATTGGATAGCAATACATGTAAAATATATTAAATTAATAAGAGTAAAATAAAGACACGTTATCCACCCGTGAAAATACGTATCTGTCGCTATCATAAATGCGACAATAGACTGAAATTACTCGGGAATCGCTGTTGTGTTTAACGACACAAAAATTAAACGTTCGTTAGTAATGCGCCATGAGCACGCTTGCGCCTCCTGAAAATATGAAAATGCAAATTTTCCTAATTTCCACGTACATTATTCCGCATACGTTCGAGCGCCGCCAAATTAGTCCACCTGAAACCGTACTGAAACACAAACGCACGCGCGCTTAACCCATAAAGCCCCGATTATTTTCCCTACGCACATAACGAATTTTTTTACACTCTTTAGCACTTATCCGCATTTAAAGTCGGCACGTGTTCGCCTCCGCATTAATTCAAATCGCTTTGCTTTTTATCCAATTTGGGTACGTTTTCTTATACGAAGGTTACGTATGACTTTTGCCGTTCGCGTTGAGCCTTTTTCGCTTTAACGTTCTAGAGTATGCGATGAGAGTCAAATTGGGTTTCCCAAGAAATAGTCCTATTTTTCGCATTGTGACCACCTCGGTGCTCTCTATCGATGTCGATCTTCATCGTTCGTATGGAAACCCAGAGAGGAAATGAAACTATTTTTGAAATATGTGTAACTTTCATCTATCAAAAAGATTCAATTCTGCGAATAATATGATAAGATTTTACTTATAGCAATTGCCATTCGTGTTGACATTTTATTTATTGTCCTTAAGCTACATTTTCAATCGTATGACAAGTGGCAGTAAGCCATATTGACCAAGATTCGAACGATGGAGATTCCAAGAAATAGATCCTATTGTTCACATAATAATCAAGATGCCCCACCCTATCATTGCTATTAACTGTCGTGAGATCGAAAAAGTAGCTTGAGAGCAACAAAGGCAGCACAAATATCAATAGCTATATGTAAACACCGCATAATATCGAAATCGAAACATTCCACGAGATGAAAGATGTACTTATATAAAAAAATATCGAATGAAAAATACAGTTTCATTTTCTCACTGTGCGCATATCGCACAAAGCATCGTTCGATCGTTAAGCCGTTTCGATCTTTTAACATTTTCCACTGAAATACGAATCGACACACAGAGTCTCGATTGTCTGTCGGCTTCGTTATTATGTCGGATGGATTGTTTCCATCTCCGCCCGCTTTTGCAGCGGGTCTCGCAGATTGTCAGATGCAGGTCTGAAACAATGGACACAAGGGAAGATTGCTCGTTGTGTATGAGGTGATATATTGTTCCATCCTCATTCGATTGGGCGAGTCTCGGAGCTGTCGGGTTTCGCTATTGAAACGGTTCGTCTGTCAACCGCAGAACACTCGAAGCCTTCTGACCTGGTGTCTCTCTTGTTTCGTAATATATGCGATTCTCCAGATTGAAGTTTTTTTTTTACATTAGCTTCGTCTAACTACATAATAGCGCTATTCTGTGTGTCTGTGTGTCCATGTAACGCTCTGAAATTGTGTCGATATATTCAACGGGTTGATCGCTAGTTCGTCATAACAATTTTCGCCAAAATCTAGATAAATAAAAATTAATGTATGTTTGTGCTTTACAAACTCCTTTACCGCTTATCGCAATGAAACTTTCGAGAGGTATTATGTGCTTATCTGGGAAGGTTTCTGCATCGTTACATTTTAAAATTTATATCTCATATCTTACAATATACTGGATTCATAACGTCGATGTTTAGTGTAGTATCTTTTGAGCAAATATTATGCAAGTCCTACTCATAAGATGTAATTTGACGAGTCTATTAGAGTTTCGAACAACGTCAACTCACAGATGCTAATAGTTAATATTTTTATTTACAAAACAAGAATATTTTTTGTCAATAAAGAGCATTAGCTGAGTATCTGAGTTTTATTTTATTCATTGTATTCGATATGCACAAACAAATTCAACTTTTGATGAGTGAATAACAATGATTGTCCGAAAAACCAATAACATTAGATGTATTATTTCGTTTACTCAGAATCAGTCATTTCATATTTTATTTTCAAGTTTTGGTTATTTCTTTCGTTGACGTAACAAAATTTGTTCTATTTTTTACTTGTTTTCGCAGTATGTAAAAAACTATATTAGAGCTTGACATTCCTTATCACTGTGTCGCAAGGAGTGTTAACCTTTTACAAAGGTTAACAACGTCTGGTTATTGAGTGCGGCAAAATACAAACGATTGTACTTGGAAACTTATCTTGTTTGCAATTTTATGAAAAAAATTTCGAAGGGATTCGGTTTAGAAGAATTTCGATCACTCTATCAAATGGAAAAGTGAAAATTTTCATTCTCGATCAATTTGAAACGGAGAGTAATTATTTAGATTTACATCTTACGTTTTATTATTTTATTCGTTTTATCTTATCTTATCGAAGTCGATATAGAGTAATATTGTCATAAGCATTGTTTCATATCGGATTTTCACTTAAATCTATCGATGTTTATGATATTTCTGAAAATTTCAAAATATAGTAAATACAGTTTTTGTTTTTTTTTTTCATGTATAATACTTACATGTGTGTGTCTAATATTTGATATCGAAAAATGAAAAGGATATTTTCCAGCAAATGTGAACACATATCATATTTTAATATAGATTACTTTGAAATCTTATGCTGTTTTATGTTAAGGCACTAAAAATTAATTTCGAAATTCTGTGAAAATTTTGGCTAACCGCAAAAGGTCAAATGAAGATGAATTGCTGGAAGCCCTGAAATTGTTACATTTATGTAAATTTTATGCGATATAACAATTAGCTTGAATTATACTAATATCCTCGGCTTTATTAATTACTCATATAAAACGTGAATACCCTCTCGTCATTATGAAATCTATTGTTAGAAATTCATTATTCTTTCGACGACGCCATTTTGTCTCCCGATTCTCATCACTGTTCCATTTCAAAATTTTCCGTGCCATTTGTAATTTTAATCTAACTGCATATTCATTCATTTTAGTTCACATACGTTCATTTAATTCACCCAAATGTCTAGTATTACCCAATTGTACTTTAAAGTGAATGAAACTTCTGACGGTCAACGCGTGGGTTTCGAGTCATTCCTTTCTTAGTTACCTGTGGATTTAAAGCACGAGTTTGTTTTATATGCCACTTAAGCACACGTTTATTATAATATTAAACACCCACGAATGGAATGTGATACTTCGAATGAAGGGACTGCAAGTTTCAAAATTCACAATCGTTTCGAACAGTAGGTGGGCCACATTATTAGGTGCACTTAAGATTTTTCAGTGTTTTAATTCAACGAAACAACACAAGATGTTCAAGTTTCTAGTTTGTTGCCGAGTCACCTGCGAAAAAAAGAACCCGTGTCATAAATAAACCGTCGCTATAAATAAGAACGCGTGTGGGACCCTTGCCCTTCCTGTCCTTTATTCTGTTCTTTTTGTTCTTCTTCCATACATATTTTAGTAAACCGAGAGAAATGTTGTTCCGTTTCCTCGACCTCATCGTCTTGGACTCTTCTTTCTCTCTCCCATCATCTTATTTTCTATTGTTCATAGCATTTTGGATATTTATTTGAAGAAAGCTCTAAATGTGAATCGATTTTGATCTTCATTAATGCATTATTTACATTCATAAATATATTTCAATTTCGATCATTGATTCAATTGTTAATAACGTGAAATTAATATTCTCTTAATATTTCATCATTTTGAATCGTATATAGATTCAACATAGGAAAACTCAATCAGAACATGCTCCAATGACAAATATTGACCCTTATGAGAAGTACAAACTTTCTCAATAAACCAGATTGTGCGTTTATCATATTTTGTATATTATATTGATTGTGAACTTATTCTTGAATATAGACGGATACAGAAACTAGTGTTCCTCTAGGAAGGAAACTAGTCATCGATAAGATAACATATCATGTAAATAGTGTAGCATTTATACATATGCACATATAATACTTCAGCAAATAGGACGAAAGGGCTTCACCCCAACTAATCGCCTATAAATTTAGCCAACATCGAAATAACATTAGGTAAACAACACGTTGCGGAACATCATATATCTGTATGTAGGTATATCGTTGAATCCCAATTAATGTTTATTATAATATTTCATTAAGCATTATCATGTGTTTTGTAATTTGAATACAATTTCGTTAGTTTGAAAATAATATAATTCTGGATTGGCTGATACATCGCTTTATTTGATTATAATCTAGTTTTTATTAGTAGGAAAAAAGAAAACCTCGTTTATTGAGAGAATTCCAAATATAACCGTTCGGTTTCAAGTTTTTTGATATTTTAACTGTGCAAATAACCGATCCTGGATCAAGTTTTTCATCTAACGAAAGAAACTTCGTTGTATACTTTCGGGAGGGTAGTGTTTGTGATCGGCGAACATTTATTTAAGAACCTTTCCGCACTCACACTATTGAAAGTTTCGCAAGTCGAATTTAAATAATTGACGAATTTTCTTCGGAAACGTTTCTCGCTCACTTTACAATGTAATATTATATTCTACGTTCGAGTCGGATCAATTGCGAAACACTTCAACTAAATAAGTAATACGTTTCAGTACCTTCATTCTTCGAACAAATTTTCTTCTAATTTCACGTATGAGCTCGTAATTATGACGATGGTGTAAGTTCACCTTGTTTTGTTCAGTGATGTTTAATATTTTACATATAGCTCTAGTCGTTAATTTTACCTTTTTCTAGCTCTAATATTCGCATCTAGTAATAACCTAGCAATAACCAACTCTCACTTTCAAGTATCGATACATGCATACACCTAAACAATCAAACATTCCCAAAAGAGAATTAATCAACTACGTTTCCAAATCAATCGATTAAGAACAATTCACCTGCGTGAATTCTCACGTACATTCGTTAATTGATTTACCGGCTTCGCGGCCAACAGGGCCAATTAGTCTCCGAATAGGGCACAGACGCCCGATCGAATCATCGTCACAGTCAGTTGGCGATAATTCGCCATCGTTGTTATGCCTCGTTGATGTTCACGGTTGAACCGATCCGACTGAAAATAATCGGTCGCTCTTAATTAATCGATTTTCATCGGAAACGAAATTCGGCTCGGATCCCGTTCGTAGGAAAAATCGCCGATTATTATCGGCGCCGAGGAGTTCGGGGTTAAATTATTCATGAACACCGCGCGTCCCCTTTTCGGGGCTCGAAAGTGGATTTCAATTCGAAACCTTTTTTACGCCTTCATTGGAAGTAATCAGTTTTATAACGAATTCGCGGACGGTTGCAAATCGATTCGGATCTAATTTTTTATCTGCGTTTCGATTTTTTTTTCATTAGTGTACTGCGCGTTTGAGTGGTGACTCTACATTGTCTATGAATAATTTCATTCGACTATATTTCTATTTTATCTTTTTTGTTATATGCACTCCACTCTTTGTTAGCTTATGATTTAGATATAGTAAGAAAGGGTGGGGCTGGTAGTACCGAGGGTAAGTTGTTCCAAAATGAATAATTTTGTAAGAAAAAGATATAGTAATAAGTATGTATTACACAACTTTCGCTAACATTTTAGTTACTCTGATGACGATTGATTGTGAGTGAAAAAACTACTTCGAAACAACTTACCCCCGGAATTTTTCAGCCCACTCTTATTCAACCAGCTTTGCACTTCGAGCTGATTTAAGCTAAATTATTATAATTTAATATTATTTCTACTGTAATTAATATGTTTTTTCTTGTTATAGGTAAATTATCATCCTTTCTACACTAATCGTAAGATTTTTTCGCAACGAAAACTGTGAGTGATATTTTGAAATTATCATATTTATCAAGTTAAAACGAATTTGATCAATCAATTTCGACGTTATTTGATCACAATGCCATATCGCTTCTGAGCTTTTCATACTAGTCGGTTAGTCGAAACCTAACTTACATCAAATGGCAGTCGCCTAAACGCATTCGACGGTGCATCGAATCAAACCGTACACAAAACGCGGTTGGTCTGGCTGTAAAAGCAAACTCGTATAAATATTTGCTTCTTCTTCGACCGGAGCTTTTATAATTGTAAAGGAAACGCACCGAAATAAACTCGGTCTATCGCAAGAGACGCATCATCGGTCGGTTTTTTACCTTTCCGAAATTCATAGGGCTAGTTTACACTACAGCAATCAAAATCTACGATGACAGACCTATATACGCAAGTAAAATTGCTATATTGATATCTCACTATAGTTTGTTGGTCTTCGTTTTGGTCACTGTAATGTAAACTGCCTCACAGTCAGATTTCAGACACGTTCCTCCTTTCTTACAGGGTTCAAAATTTTCAGCTTAGAAAATCTGAATGAGCTGAAAATAATTATTCCGGAACGAAATTTTCATCCTCTCTCTCTCTCTCTCCGAGTGTTAAAGTAAAAGGAACGTTTTATGACCCGCTACGGGATTTCAAAGATTTCACTTTGCAATTTTATCAGTCGCATTTTCTACAACGCGGGCAATCCGAGGGGGACTAATGGGATTTTAATCGCTCCGATGCGCCTGTGCATGCTAAAAACACCAATGCATTCAACGTAGAAAGAGTTTTCTTTTTCTAAACTTATCGAATCGTTAAAATTATTTTTCCATTGTGTCGTACGAATGTGTGGGTTTTCCGAGTATTTGAATATTTTCTACTTCTCGGTCCGTTCTTGTCTTTCGTTTTACGCGACAAAGTGTACTTTGTATATCGACGATTCAACTCTTACCTTTTTCGCAACCGTAAGCGAAAGCTGATTTCGTTGTCATAGGGTTCTTTTGTTTCGACAAATAGTGTTTCTTTCTTATTATGTTATAGACAAGAGTACTTAGTCTGCATCTAGTGATA
The DNA here is from genome assembly GCA_024721215.1 of Cheumatopsyche charites. NCBI lineage: Eukaryota > Metazoa > Arthropoda > Insecta > Trichoptera > Hydropsychidae > Cheumatopsyche > Cheumatopsyche charites. Next base: position 3,184,635 of record CM045587.1, read on the forward strand.
GCTGATCGATTTTTCATCAGATTTAAAATTCAGTTGTTAGAGTTGAAATTTACCGATTTTTGTCATCAATAATTTAACTGTTTGATATTGGGTCATCGTATTTAGCAAAGATTCATTTTCGAAATTCCGAATTCTAGATGATTAAAAAATATACAAAAGAGTACAATTTTGCCCTTACTCCCCCTCTTTTTTCACAAAAACTCACAAAATTTCTCCCGATGCAAAAGAGTTAACACACAAAAATAAACGTTACCTTTTAATTTCTATTTATTTTAATCGCTTTTAAGCAAATGCGCCACGGTTCGCTTTTCGTAAACAAGTAGAGCTTCAGCGCAAATATAATATTGTATTATTAAGGCTTTGAATCGGCGGTTTTGCTGCGCTTTCGGTTCACATCGCGACCGAAGCTCATTAACCGTACGATACAATTAACACAGCGGTGTGTCAGTTAATCACGCTGATTATAATCACGGCGTCAGATCGAGTTGCACCGTAACGCGATTATAGTTCGTTTGTTCAAAATAAACGAAAGCGTTTCTGATGCGATGCGCTCGTCGTCTTTTCATTTAATATCGCGTTATAACTTCATTGAAATTTCCCGGAACGGCGAGGTATAAGCGAACGTCTAATGCACGCCGTGCTGCTTCAGGATTACCGGGTTTTCGCTCACGGGTACGTCTTCAGGTAATTTTCCACACGAGTCGTCGTCATTGAGCTTTGAAGAGCTTAAAAGCCTGAGAAATTCTTGCGTTTCGTGTTAACTTCCTTTATTTCGTTCCATTCTTTGTGGTTTTCATACATACTGTAATTTTGCTGCGAGTAGACATTTAAATCTATTCTATCAACATATTTTTGATAATAATAGTGATATTTTTTCTGTCTGTCTGTGTGTATGTCCTGTGTAACGCTCCATTACGTCTCATAGCTAAGTTTCGAATATATTTTTTGATGATTCCCATACGAAAATGTTATTTCGTCGTAAGCAATAATATCGGATTTTGTCACCCCATATTTTTGACAACTTTTGCTGAAAGTGTGACTTTTTTAACAGTCTGCCCATTACTGCGAATTTATTAAAAATACGCATATAATAATTCAGTCCGATACGCGACAATTTATACTCCGATAAAATATCAATAAAACGACATATTTATCTGAAAAATGTGGCCAAGTTTATCGAAGTGCACTTTTCAATCGAAATTTTATCCGCCGCCAATATTTCGGCGTCGTGAAAAGTGAGTCAACTTCTTCGCATGTATTAGCTCAGAATCGCCCATTAACTTTTACGATTTCGCCTTATCTCCGCTTCCGAGGAGATATATGCTCGCGAGGATGCTGCAACCGCAATTCCGTTCAATGGTCCCATCATAAATATAGCTTTTCGATTTCTTATGTGTGCTTGTAAACGTTTTCTGCTACGTGAACTCCTCGATCGACATATGCACTAGATATATTGAGATCGAATGTTTTGCGAAACTTGTACTGAAGCATTGCAATATGAATAAGAGTACAAGAGTGTTTTGTTTTGTTCTGTAGAATCGTCGAAAGTATTATGTGTGTGTACTCCATTCATCGGCGATTTAATCTTTCACCAAATTCCAGCTTTTTGCAAAATCGTTTAATAGAGATGCGGTGAATCAATTAATGTATTGAACATAAATTGATATCGGAAAATTGTGGCTCTTGCACATTTCCAATTGATTCAATTACTCGACAAAAGGTCCTCTTCGTGCGGAAAATTCGTTGAACTCCCCGATTTTCGGCGAATTGCATAATATATTTAGTTATTGTGTAAGAGTTTTTGGTCCATATCGTTCTGCATCTGCCGTCAGTTCTTCCTACGTACTTCACGATGACAATGATACAGTCATTCATCAATCACAATCAGTAGACTTTCGACACACGGAGTCGTGAAAAATATAATTTGATTGACGCAAGATGAATGTCGCAGACTTATACATTTTGACTGTGGGCAACGAGTGCCAACTCGATTTCACACTTAATTAAAGAGATGAATTGATATTTTTCTTTGTCCTCTAATTTATTAATAAAATAGTCCACTTTTGATATTTGATCGTCGATGCAACAAAACCTTTCTATTTTTTATATGTTAATCGTTTTAATGGTGCCATGTGAAATATTGAAATCAAGTATACAACTCTGGCTAACTTCTTCTGTCAAATTGTCAGATCCAACTATGTCAATTTCATAGAATTAATTTTCATCAAAATTAATGCTCGCACGCATTATATTCAATTCGCGCTTGACACAGCAATTATTCAAATAGACTTGCAGATTATTTCCCGTACTCAACATCCCTATATTACGATATGTAAGCACTAGCGCGATCCTTTTTGCGCCACAAGCTTACCTCTACGTGCATTCGATAAAATACGGGGATTCAATTAAATTCAGCATTGTTGTCTCCCACCGAGCGTGTGTAGGTAGATGGGTGTCAAGAACCCAGTGTCCAGGATTGGACCGCACCGGCCCATTGTTGGCGGTTGCGATTTTAATTGAATTCCGAAGAAAAACGACCCTCTGGCTTCGAAAAGAGAGCCGCTTTATGCTCAGGAGGATCGATCCGATTCCAGCGTTTCCTACGTGATCGTTGAATGTGAAAAATGGCGCTGAAAAAAGAAAACTTTCAGCATTATGTGTGAGCTTTCGTATGGGAAAATCGCTCGAGTGTTTGGGTTTTCAACGTTGCCTATCGATATCGTGGGAGTTAAAACGTTTGTGAATGCTGCGTCGAGTTCTAAGCCCACTGTCGAGCGGAACGGACTAGGGACACAGCTATACAAAAGAGAATATCATCTTCTTTTGTTTAGCTGTGTTCCTAGTTCGTTCCGTTCTGCTCGCTAGTGGACAGTGAACTTTAGTGTCCATGTGATGCTATGTTCGATTTCTGTCTGATTCAAAAAAATGTTACATGTGGTTTTTCTTGATTGATATGATGGTTCGATCTTTTCATTCCAATTGAGTTCTTATTATACACATTTTCACACAAATAATTCCTTACATGACCCAACGATACATTAATCTTTGTAACAATTTTCATTGTTATCACTAGGCATCCTTGTTCGAGTTCATCAAAATCGCATTTCGCGTATCCGAATCGCAATTAAAACACTCTCTCACAATGAATTATGCCGAGGGGCGGTTTCGGCGATGCTAAATTACGACCGAGTCCCGTTCGCTGAAGATTTTCTGCATTGTGTACCTACCCCAAAACCTGAGATGCTCCGAACGTCTCGTCTCTCGTCTTCTCACCCACCGGTGGGGATTCGTAATCGAAAGAAGAACGACCGTAATGAAGATTAATGGTCTTTGGAGTACAGTGACGATAGAGTTCACCCCGCTTTTGGTTAACGCCTCGCCGAAATCGTTAACGTTTTTCTGCGTCGATTGTTAGCCGATCATACATGCAATTTAGTTTTTTCTATCGAGTTTTACAGACTCGTTTGTCTCGTGCTTTTTAGTAGATTGTGTTGTGAAACGATTACTTGCTTTATTTATGCAGTTGATTGGTTACGCATTTTTACAGATTCAGATTTTACAGAGTTTTGTCGTGTACTTTATGCACAAACTTCTGTGTATGCCTCGTTGCGCTTCAGCTTTCCGTGGCTCTGTGTTTGAGTCCTGCCTGATCCTAGCAAGAGTCAAATTTAATCGATATATGTACTTCGATAATTTTTTACTAACATTTATCTAATTCAAAGTATTAATTTAACGCATCCTATTAATGGATAACCCACATTCTCTGTATCAATTAAATTCGATTGATTTTCATGCCCTAATCCGGAGTTCCTAACCCTAGCAGCCGCTTCCTTACTTTAAATGATTAATTGAAAAAAAAAATCGATCGTTTTATCAACGCAACCCATTTATACACCAGTATATTGATTCACATTAATAAACCTACTTTAACAAGATACACACAGACACATCTACAGGCAGATCGAAAGCGTTATAAAAGCTGTCCCACTTCATTCCCCGAAGTCCTCCGGTTCATTGTCTCCTTTTACGAACGCATCCGTCTGTCGACGACGTCTTCGCTCTCTTTACAGTTTACCCGTTTGTAGGCTCGCAATCGGGGACGAGCCATTAATCGTTTTAACGCCTCGCTTGCTTTGCACAGGTCGACTGAGACTTTGAAGTGTCTTCCGATACGAAAGCAGGCCCTTTTGACGATCGTCTGAAACGATTTCATTCCATCGACGTTGCGCTGAACGATAGCTCAACGCTAGTACGGCTCCCGCGAGGGATTGCTTTATGTAGATTTATCTGTGTGCGCAGTTTGAATGCGGATTGGATACGATGTGATAAAATTTTATGGTCGCTTAGTTGCGAAAATGCATCTGATGCATCCAATTTCTTATGTCTCATTTAAATATAGTGGCTATTCGTGCTTTCGTTACCTTTCTCACTCTGAAATCTGTTCCAGATTCATGCGAGATTCACGCACGAATTCGCGTTCGTGCGTGTATCGCGCATGAGAATTCCTAACGCGAACGCCGCATAAGATCAAATCAATTCATAAAATATTCGTTTGAAAATTACATATACAATTCAAATATTTACTCATTAAATTTGAATCAACGTGCATTCATTTGAAAAATGTTTCAAAAAGAAGAAAAAAACGAGGTGCTTCTTGGAAAGTGACTCAATTAGAAACAATGAACAACAATCGGAGCTGCATGCGACTAGCGCTAACTTTGAAAATTAAAGTTGAACGCTTGAGCGCCTTACACGCCAGCATCTCTATCGTTGAACCAATTAGAATTAAGACAAAGAGCGAAAAGGTAACGAGAAACAGAGGCAAAAGCAAATGGTTCTCGCCCGACTCTTCTCATTTCAGAATCGCCAGACTATTCAGTGCTTTTGAGGACTAAAATCGTTTCAGTTAAACAGTAAACAGCCAGTCCTGAATAACAATCTATGTTAGAAAACACTGACTGAAAATCAAAATGATGAAACGTGGACTTCCACTTTGCAATCGACTGTCAACGTTTTCGATTATTACTTCGTTCAGAACTAACTATCGTAGCTTCACGTCATACGGTCAGTTTTGATTATCAGTCTTTCACGGATTATCATCCTGGACTGATTGTCTACGTTCAGCTTTTCGATAGACAATTTGACCAGCTTATAATATCAAGTGCTTCTTGTAAATGGGGTTGTTAAAAGTGCTCGTGATTCCCGTTCCGTATACGTGTCGACTGTCAGAATGGTCGACTACTACCTCGAGTTTGCCGAGCAAACAGAACCCAGTGAATATTCAGTCTTCAGACGTGTTTGCCTATTTCGGCATAACATATATGCTTTACAGTCTTGTCGACTGTGTCTGGGTGCATGAGAGGCGCTGTGCAAACTCGGAATCGCGGAAGTGTGTCAACTACGAAATAGATTACTTTAAACCGCCGAGGGATAGTGGGTTCGATCGGAAAAATCAGTATTTGCCCACGTCGTTCGATGGAGTTACTTATCGATGCGTATTCTCGAAATTTCGATCTTTCCATGTCGTATTTTATACATTTCATGACAGACCAGATTTTAAGTGCAATTGGCTGCATGTGACGTTTCATAGATTTGACAGCTTTCGTACGTACCTTTTCAGCACAAAGTGAATATGCAATTTCACGAGTGCTTTCTACTTTCGTTACCGTTTATATTGCATGAATTTCTTTGTGCATTTCGGAATTCCGCTACATGCAAATAGGCAGTGTCTGTGTGACGACAAAAATATATTATTATTATAAAGAAATATTTCAATTAATTATCGAACGTTGTTGAAACATCTTATACATTCAGCTCATTTAGCAAACATGCAAATCCATAATGTAACACGATAAATCGTCTCGATACTTCACTCCTTCGAAACACTATTCACCGTTGAAAAATACCCATTTTCCCTAAAAGACCACACGTTAATAATGCACGTGAACCCGTAGGCAATTAAGCAAGTTCTAGCGTTTCTATCATGCAGTTAGCGGCTGAAAAAAAAAATCTTTCACACGGCGTATTACACGTAAGGGAAATTGGCGTTTCTTTTTCACGGCACGTCATAACGTGATAAAGTTCGCGCGGCGTTAGCAGTTATCCAGGGTATATGTTCAGGATGAAAAAGGATATGAAAGTTCACCGCAAATTGCGTGCGTGTGTGTGTATGTTCACGTATAAAGCGGGCAGGAGTTGATTTATGTTATTGCTTATTGTCGAAGTATTTCGTCTCGATGAATTATTTCGCGGATATGTACTACGCGCTAAGATATGTACGATGCGAGCGAAGGAAAAGTTTTCCTTTGCCATTTTCCTCTCCATCTTGATAAGAGCGAAAACCTATCCTTCTCTTTTTTCGACTTATCCTTGCATTTTGATTTATATACTTGGCTTTCTGGAACGTATTTGTGAAAATGTGAATATATTGGATGTGTTCTATTCCGAAGTGGAAAACTTAACTCGACTCAATTCCGTGAAACTCTCTGTAAATAAGTATCAAGATATGTTTTTTTAAACCGTTTCTTTACTATGAATTTCAATCGGAAAATCCGTCACTTTCGAATTCCGGTATAGATGGCCATATTGAAAACGATGGTCAGCGTTTTTTTTTTAATTGGGAAAAAATATATTTTTTTGCACTCAAGTTGGATGTCTAGGGATCAGAGGACATCCTATAATAACGAAAAATATATTTTTACGATTTTCGGGAAAAAATAGTCATATAAATAATATGGCCATCTATACCCGAAATACAAAAAGCGACTTGAATTTCCAAAAATTCATCCCATATAAGACTGAAAGCACACTCGCACATATTATTTCATTGTCGAACAAAAACACACAGCCAGGGGTCAGCCGATGAAAATAAACGAACCGGGCCCCGATTTCCGCAACGCCATAAAATATTAACGCTCCCGGCAGACGAGGACATATCAACAGTTCGCCCTCGTCCTTTTTTCGTACGGAGTGTCGTAAAGCGTCGTATCTGTCATGTGCAGCTAACCGGTCGTCGCTCCGATCGGCCGCGGATCGGATACGACGCGTGATTTACGACCGCTCGTTTAACCGACTGCGAATACACTGGATAAGAGGTCGTCGCCGAAATCCGCGCCATTTGTCCGGCTGTCGTGCGGTCGCGGCGACCTGGCGATAGGCGCCCGGGACGCGACCCCGAGGACTCCAGTTGGGTCGGATTGTTTCGGTTTTGAGATGTCCCGTAGTTGCGGTTTCATCGAAATGCCTTATGATGGGTTTCCTATTCAGCGGCAGGTAGCTGCGGCGATAGGGTGCGACACTTTGGTCTCAGTGTGCTGTTTCTTGTGTTTGGGAAGGTGCAGATCGCAATGATATTCTATGTGTGTTTTTAAAACCTTTTTAATTTATAAATAATAACAGATTTTGTTTTTAAAACAAAAACAAAATTTATATTTACGCAAGTGAGACAGTTACATAGTCATCTTCATGTATCGTTGACATCGCGACTGGCGTTTCTTGTAGGATACGAACCTAATGGTCAAAGTGGATAGAAACATTAAATTACATACAGCACCATTGAACAGATTCGATTAATAACGAGAAATTCACTTCACACGTTAAACTGGAACTGGAAATCGCAATTAAATCGAACACGAATTCAATAATTTCCATTTGGTATTTGTCGACGTCTAATTTGTCTGAAATTGCGATACATACATTCGCTAGTTACTGTACAATGTACGATTCGGTGGCTCGTTCGTTTGTCGCACTTTGCATGTCAAGCCTTGCACAAGTTCAACAAACTATCTGTGGACTGTGCATTCGACAAATGTTCACCGTTTGAATATAATATTAGAGGCAATGAACACGTATGCTCGAAACTTGTGTATAAGTCTACATACAATCTTTTGAATCTGCATGGCGATTGTGTTGAAAACTTTTAATTTCGAGAAAAGTTCTAAAGGCTTATTCAAAGTCGCATAACAATGCACTATAAACGCAAACTTTTTCGAACTTCCCTCTGAATGTATTCGCAGGATTGTCGTCTCCGAAGCGGAGAGCTCGTATGGATTCTTCATTCTGTGTTCTCGCGAAACGGAGAAACCATTCAAAACTTTATCCTCTACTTCGCCACTCGGACCGTAGATATCGCTCTTTGATTGTGTATATGTACGTTCGTAGATAGGATTATAATTTTAGTTAAATTAAGTTTGAGAACTGCGAATTGTTTTCGAAGATTTCGAACGCGTTCGATTCGAAAGCGGTCACTGGAATAATTGTGTAGATTAATAGTGCAAGTTTGTTCAATTGCTTCATTGTCATTGGAAAAACAATATCATAAAAATGCCATTTCCTTTTATACATGATATGTTAAATTTTAATCAAAATATGTCGAGCAAATAAATCTATATGTTGAGCACACTCACGTGTATGATTCGCTCGTAATTTGACAAAATGTTAGCAATTTCTTGCCTGTTTGATATTGTAATGCAATACGTACACATGGGGGCTGGGAACGAGCATTACTTAATTAAACACGAACTCTGGCCGCGTCGCTAAATACATAATTGGATTGATCTAGCCGATGTATAGTACATATTATGTACGTACGTTTAGATCTGACAGTTACTGCATCAAATTTCCACACCTGTGCAGCAAAACAATCAAATGCCCGTCGTTTGCAGAAAATTTAATAACCTAAACACGTCGATGACATCGTTTATTGGATCTGGTCAAACTATTAAATTGTATTTACACTTATTTGAATGTTAATATTATATACGAGTAATTAACCTGTTGAGTATAAACGCGCACTTTATGAAAGTAATGGTTCATTTACTAATTTACTTTCCTTTACCAAGGCAAAAGTGATATTATTATTATTTACATATCTATCTATTGATTGGTCTATTATAACATTTATTTATTTTTCATGCTGTTATTTTATACACAATTCGATCATTTAGTATCATTCATTTTAAAGCGAAGAAGTGAGCCATAAGACAAAGACTCCGTAGAGGAAGTTATAGTGCACACAATAGGTGTCGCTGAACAGATCGAATTTAATAGAATTATAAAAGTATCGTCGGGCTTCCACTGTCGAGCGGAACGGAACAGACTAAGGACACAGAAGGTCGCCTATATGGCTATACCCCTCTTATAACTGTGTTCTTAGTCCGTTCCATTCCGCTCAACGTAGAATCCCCTCATAATAGATGATAGTTTGCAGATTCATACATACGATCAAGCTTTTTTTTATATTAAAATCGCGTGTGGTCTTTTCGCCATAGCTGAATAATGTCCTGTACGTGCGACGTATCGCCAAAACGGCACACGCCAAGACTTCTGAAAATTCGTCACGATTTGAGCAACGTACCTGCCGCACACCGAAAGGAACCCCCCGGAAAAACCCGCGGATGACTAATAGAATGCGATTCGCATGAGCGATGCCAGCTCTCTGCAAAAATACACTCGGTTTCGGTGAATTTCGCGACCTGAAACCGTTCCGCTGGTTTCGAGGACTCGAGGATGTTCGCCGGGCTAAACGACGTCCATCGGTTTCTCGGGAGCGCAGTGACGTTTGACAAATGCACGGAGATCCGCGAGAGAAAATACCTGTGGATGTTGGGCAATATGCAAAGTGTACGCTCGATGGGTGTGGGGAGGTTTGGTTCGGTTTTGTCGCACCTAGGGGTTTCAATCTGGTCAAATCCGAAACTGTAAACCGGTTTTTGAGAAAAATCAGGAATTCATTAAATTCATCTCGGTTAATCGTCTTTTTAAATTTTCTCATAATCAAACGTACTCGGTTAAGGCTAAAAATGATTTTAAGTGAAAAATTGATTGCGTTGTGTGTTTGGTTAACGGTGGGTGTATTCTAAAGATGTAATTGCGTGATATTTGTTTTTGTAGTGAAAGTTCGGTCAAGTGTTATTCGTTGTCTTCGACTGTATTCGCCAGAATAATTTATCATCATTCTCTTTATTTCAAATCATATTTGTGAAGATTCGTCAATTGCATCAATTGACGAATAGAAAACACATAACAATATAGACGCAATAAAAATTGACATTACACAAATTCTATTGCGTCACAGTTAGCAAATACGTGTTACTATGATTGACCTCAAACGACTTTTACAAACGAAGTACTACATTCGCATGAATTGTTTTTTCTATCAAATATTATATCCACATCTGTTTGTTATTATCTACTGAATTGCTTTTCCTTTTCAAAAATTTATCTTAAATTAAAGTATCAAATGATCGTGTTATATTAATCAATAAATTCAGCAAGATAACAGATCGATAGATTGATTGCAAATTCTCCATACACACAAATTAAGGATTGCACTATCAATTAAAGACCGATCTTCTAATTGCTTTAGCTAAATAACCACAATAGTCAATCCTTCAACTGCGAAATTTCAAACATCTGCAGAATCAAGACGAATTATGACAGTTCTAATTGCAAGTTAAAAACATGACTGTAACTCTACAGTTAGTCAACCATATCAATGACAAGATCGACCCTTAAAACCGCCAATTGGCCACTCCCCAAAACAAACTGACCAAACCGTTCACGTAGCACTAACGAATCGCCTCGGCCAAGCGAACACATCCACCTAAAACAGAAACACCATTGTAAAATGCACGTCTCCTACAAAAGCCGACCGGAAAATCCCCCCGAGGCGTTAATCAAGCGTTGCGGAACGGCCCCGTGCCCGTTTATGCCTGTGTTTATGCACGTTTCGGTACACGGCGAAAACAAAAGGCCGCCGACGAACCGGAAGTTGCCTGGAAAACGCTTTTCGCGCGTTTCCGCCTCACGGAAAAGCGGCGGAAGGCGGGCGTTTGCAGTTTGCATTTTCTTCGGCGCCGAAGATGTCTTTAGAGTCGGTTTGGAATCTAATAGTGGCGGTTGTTCAGGTGATTCGTTTAGTTAGTGGGCGTTTAATCGAATTTTCGCTAGGCGAACGTTTTCGTGTTATTCAATCTATTAGGTGTTGTGGTGGTCGAGAAAAATTGTATTGAAAGTATCATGTTGTCAACCCCCCGTTTAACGCGATTACTTAACGTGTTTTCTCTTCAATTTCCGTGCGATAGTTTTTCGAAAAAATGTATTGACATGATGAATTTTATTACGAGTGGTCATGTCAATGCATTTTATCGAAAAAATATCAAATGCGTATTGAAAAAATACGCGTTAAGTATTCGCTTTAAACGAGAGATGACTGTATAGCCAATTTTCCAACTACAATATGTCAAAACATCTGCGGAATATAGACAGACGTACAGAACTTACATTTGTTTGTGTTCCGTAGATTCTTGACTGTTCGTAATTGTTGAATTGAGTGTACACTCATTTCTTCGTTTGCGATTGTCTTTCGGATTTTTGACAAGTTAAATGAGTACGCTTAAATTTTGAAATATCAATTGACTCATTGAAGCGATCTGTGTCCTTAAATTTTGTGCAGCGTTTTCATATGATTGTTGTCATTTTTGTTGCTATTGCTTTTATCGCCCAAGCTAGGTACGAATGTTAAACTGGGTTTCCGAACACGCGACAGGCTCTTCAGACACAATGTGAATGTGTTAGTTTTTTGAGGTTGACATTTTCCCATTCAAGCAATTAAATTCAGCTTTAAAACGAGAAAGACAACGAAAACATTCAAGTTAAAAACAGTCAAATTAATTCACATTCGATTTATAACATACTTATGTATCACATAACTCTATTTAAAATAGTACATTTAAAATTGATTCCTCGAAATTATTCAATATTTTCCTTGTTTGTTCCGACTTTTTTACTGTTGTTGCTCCGCCGTAAAAACAATATTTTCCGCGAAAAACTTGCCGTCGGAAAAGCGTCGTTTTTATTGCCGCTTTTCTTTCGGCTGCGACTCGCTTCCGATTTTTTTTCTCGAAATCCCGTACAAGCGCGTTCACTACTCTAGTAAAAATCAAAATTATACGCCGACAATAAAAACACTACGTAAAGCAAGCCTTTTTTTCCTCCTCTAGTATCCGCCGTGTGTGTGAGCCTACTTTTTTTCAGATAACGCCAGAGATGCGAGGTCTGAAATTTGCGCTGTAAAAAGATTTATGACGTTTTCATTTCGACGACGCGTTTTCTGTACGAATCCGCACAATTGTAGTTATATGTAGAACTTGATGATTTTCTCGCAAAGGGAAAACCGGTGCAATATATAAATGTGAAATTATGCGCTGTGCTATTCCTTGCTTAAGAGATTTAATGCAAGCTCAGCTATTTCCTTGCTGAGAAAATAATAATTCCTATCTTAAGGTTTTATTTTGTTATTTTATAAACTCAAATTGAAAAATATATGATGATATTATAGTCAAATCGTATTGCAATGAATTCTGAAAATAATATCGAAACATCTTTAAATGAATATTTAATTATTTTCCTGCAAATCGTTAGATTCAAATTACTCTTCGCTCGTAGATAACTCTGCAGCAGTTTTCATTACATTTCCTATTTTCAATTTAATAAATCTCGATTTTCTCTGGGAAATCGCCGAGCGTAAATAAACAGCGACAAATCGTGAAAATTCTCTCTTGTAAATTCGTTTCGATTTTCATTCGTCGATTCTAATTATCTCAGACGAACTGAAGATGTTTTGATTATCCGCAATTTCCTATCTTGGAATGTACTTGTGCGAATCAATTCGATCGAAGGATATCGAAAACTCGAACAATCTCCGTTTTCAGCACACGTATCGATGAAATGCGAACCAATTAGTCGACCCGTTTTCTCAATGATTATCACTCCATCGACCTTTTAAACTTCGAAACGTTTCTACAGTAAAATTGTTACGACTGTTGTTCGCGAAGTCGCTTTTTGTAGCAGAAGGCTTAGTATGGCATAGGAAAATTTATTGCGTTGATCTTTTCCGAAGCTTTGTTATCGCGAGTCGCAGTAAAGTTGAGGTCGGAAAAAAAACCGACGTTCGTCTGTCAACCCCAAGGATTTTTTGTGTGTACTTTTTCTGAGTTGTGACACGCAAATCCTCACCAGCTCGTGTCACATGTAGGCATGGCTTTGGATCGTAGCAGCTTTTAGTTTTGCGAGTTGAAAGTTGGGCTTTGAGTGTTAAAAATCAATCGATCAGAATTCGAGCAAACACATTCTGTTGAAAATTTATTTTTCGTATGTAGATTTTTTGGATTTTATGTTGAAGTTTTGTTCAATACTATTATTTTTTATATCTCTTTAACTGGAAATTAACGTATTTATGTGAGTTAGATTAATTGTATATTTGCGTGTACACTATGCATTTCTTGAACGCAGTCATATCGTAATGATATTTTCTAGAGTTATTATGTGCACAATAGGAAATATTTCTGCATTATTAAATTTTAACATAGAATTTCTATATTTGATGTTTCAAAGAAGGACCTTTTCCGTTGTGAACATCAAGCACGGCCTAACACATGATGTGATTTGATAAGTTTCTAAAAACATTTTGCCTTTCGTTTAAAATTCATTATAAGCGACAGTTTGAAATTCAAAGTCTCGAGCGACGCTCAGTCACGAAAGCTAGCAGTCGTATAAGCTTTTTTCGAATATCACCATTATTCGATTTCAATTTTAACAAAACGCTTACTGAAATAACTACAATTAAGAAATGAGAATCACAATTTCTTTTCGCGTATAATTTCCATATTAATTAATAAAAGGGCGTCGTCGTCAAATTAATCGCTCTCACCGAAAGCATTAATCTTCTTTCATTCGAATTTTTATGAATTACACGAATGATTTACGATACTCGGCGTCGCGAGTGTCGTCCTCCTCTACGTAGATAGCGAAAGGGGGTGGATTTTTCACCCCTTTTTTTTTAATAATGTGAAACTGTCTTCATACGACGCGTCATATTTCCATAACGCGCATCCGAGGGACGGCGAGCACTCCATACTTATTTACATGAATAACTTAGGGCGATGAAAAAATATACGGCCAATTTTCGTAATAAGGATGCATAAAATATTCGCTCGCATATGTTGCCCGACCGCTTTTTTAATATAAATAACATATAGAGGTGTAAAATGTTTGTGTATGCCGCGTTGAGATTCAGTGTTCTTGTGATGCCGAGTTTGTTATGTCGGATTATAAGGAGAGTACGTTACGTTTTCTTAAACTCCTTGGCGGCGGTAGATAATTTCAAGATACATCCTCTTGGGTTGGTTCATTTTTTGAGGAAAAACTTTCAATTATACAATTCTTAGAAATGTTATTAAAATATTTCCGGAATTGAGTTTGAAGCAGATCTATACAAACGAAACTAAATTCATTCTTAATTATTTTCCTTTTTACCCTGTGCAATAAATTGCGTTCGACAGTAGGCAATAAGCAAAATAGCGAGTCCCGTTAACGAGTTATTAATTGCTATTACGATTCAATCATTTTTATCGAATATTCATACATTTTATTAGGAAAAAGTGCTAATTTATCGTTCTATGAAACGATTCCTAAAAATGGATCGCTAACCTTATCCGTGTCGATTAAAGTCGATCGATCTTTTCAGATACCCTCACTCTTCAGAGTTTCTTGCCTAGCAGCTCTTCTTCACTTGTGATAAAAAATCTTTTTTTTTAAATAATTAGATAAAAATTATCCAATTGGATGTAATATATGTAAATATTCTGCATATATCGGGTTTGAATTCGTGAGTCTGCTCACACGTGCGTATGCACGTTTGTATTTTGATAAATCACCGCATTTTTCATAAAACCGCGTATTTCGAATGATTGATTGCTTTGGGCGTTGACACGTGGATAATTAAATTTCACGGACGAGCAATGCATTCGTTGTAAAGTTGCACGCTTTCAGTGATTTTTTTCAGCTGTATTGGATTTTTCAGCTCATTCGTCGGGACTTTGGTTCGGTATTTGCCATATTTTTTCAATCAAAAATTACAGTTTAAATCGAAATATCGTATCTTTCCGATGAAAAAAAACCAATATGATTTATTTGATGTTTAAAATCAAAATAATATTTATTTTAAATACTGAATTTTACACACTTTTCAGTTTATTCAATAAAAATAAACACCACTTCAATTTATGGTTCACTCATGTTAATTTGAAAAATAGCAAATGCTTTTACATTTTAAAAAATACCTTAAAAGGCTATGTGCAGCTTTTATAACGAGTAGATCATCCTTTCAACACATTTGAATTTGATAATAATTAAATCATTGTGTTTTTAAAATATTAATAGGATCATACTCAACCCCAAAATCAAGGTATTTCGTGGAAAGAACATAGTATTCATAGATTTCGTTCACCAATGAAGTAAAATTAGTATTAAAATGAAATCGATTTTCCATGAAAACCCTAAATATATGGTGAATGTCATAGTGAAAAATCATGAGATTACTACCTTCTATCGATTGAAATATATTTTAATTTTTGGGTCGAATTATCTATTATGAAACATCCTCATATGCCTGTAAAATAGAAATTTTATAATATCATTCCATATGAAGCAACTTAACGATTTTCGCATATGCAACTTCCTTCAACAACTATTCACATTGGTCGTTTTTCAGACGTCCACGTCGTAGCACGTTTCAGCAGGATACGTCCACCATTCATCATCAGCGCAAAACATGACTGCTTCCTTTTCGCAACACAAAAGGAACACCCGGTACTGGGGTTTTATGCGTTGTTTTCGTGAAGCATCAATATTAATGCCTCTGCACACGGTATTTGTACCGACACACAACACAAATTGTGGTTTTTATTATCGTCTATTTGCTTGTAATGTTTGGCGTGCCGATGCGATATTATTTGCACGGAAATGAGTTGCGCAAGTATGAAGTGGAAAATTTGCGAAAAATATATTCATATATAGGTACAATTATTTTTGAATTTATTAATGAATACAGAGTGAAAAATCAGAGCTGTTAGGCTAGAAACTCAGAAGAGTAAAGGTGGTTGTAAAATCGATCGAATTTAATCGACATAGACAAGGCTGTTAATCTATTTTTAGGAACAGTTTCGTATGCTTAAAATATTATAAAATTAATCGCAATGCATCGATCAATGAGAAAAACGATAACAGTGTGTCCTCCAACTATGAACTGTTGAGCAGAGACATACGAGAGTACACACATCTGTATCTTTTCCATTGATTGACAGATAGTAGTTAGAGGACTGATTGTATGACATGTCAGGATATTCGACAAAATTCGAATTCTGCATCACGAGCATACTGAAGCCTAACGCAACAGTCACAATATCTTTATACCGCTTCACTACATTTCTCTCTTGCCAGTTTAATCTAAGAACGAATTTGAACCTAAAATTCCTAATCTCAAACATTCAAATATTCATCCCAAAATCGTCCAGCACATGAATTCGAAACGAGGCATTTCCGATCGGCGAATGCGATTTTTATATTCAAAGTTTACGATTGTCATCCGAAGAATGGACGATCTCTTGTTACGATGCAATGTGCAACGTTCGGTCGTTTGCGAGATTTTTACATTCGCTGTGCACACATGTGTCCGAAGATTTCGTATGCGAATCTGCATCTCGATATCTGTACATGTGTTCGTCTTATTAGATTTGCTCGTTGCGGATTTAGATTTGTTCCTTTCTGTGTAGTTTTACGGCTGGGACTGTGTGTGTAACTGGAAATTGAATCTGGGAAATTTCCGCTTTCATTTTTTCGAATTTCCAGTAATTTATTTGTGTATCGATAAAGTTGAATTTCCTAATGTAAAATTCCTCAAGTTGAATTGCGAGGGAAATTCCGACTTGATATCCGCTTCCGATTCTAGGAAATCAAATAGTGTTAGACGAACGTTTATTTTTACATGTTGATGTTATGTTTCGTCTACGTTTAAGTTCACATTCTTGCGAAATGATAGCATAGCAGTACGAAGCATTAGTGAACACAGCGTCGTGCCACAATGTCTCCGTGATACTTGGTGAGTCACATGTGATTTTTCTTAAATTGATGTGAACTCCCCGGTTTTTATTTATCGATTTGAATGCCATATTTCATACACTGGTTATTCTTCAAAGTTTCTAGCCCGAGCGGCTATTGCTTCTTCGATATGATCTTTCGATATGTAATTCATCTACCTCTGTATATTTTCAAATTTTCTGTGCAAAAATCGCAAACGAATATCAAATTAATCATTTCACTTCAAAAGTGAATTCGTTGACATTTTCACATGGAAAATTGTCCCGTACAATCGTCGCGAATTTTTCACAGCTTCATCGTTCGTTCGCCTGCGCCTGCGAAAGGGTTAAAATGCAAATTACACTCGACGAGTGCGAGTCCTCTTCTATGCAGATATAAACCCTTTGTAGCTTTCGGATCTGACCGAAAAGCTTCAACGGCCTCCGTGGATCGAGACTTTACTTTTGCACTTTCCATTATTGTATTCGATCGGACAACTTTTCTTTACGGTCGGCTTTATGGCCCGACTTCGCCGTAGACCGCATCTGCTGAGTTGGGTTAGTTTTTTTCAGGAGTTTTGCAGATTCGTACTACTTAAATATCCCGTTCGCTTTTTCTGTGCGTTTTCTGTATTCGAAGTTTTCTCGGTCGTTCGATGTTGTTAGATGAGCGTTTACGACTTTGGTTTGATGTTTGAGCATTTTTTTTTCTCGTTAGAGTTTTTGAAATAAGTGCTGAAGTGTGTTTTCCTAAAAAAATTTCAATGCACAGTGATGTTTTTTAATATTTTTTTACGTGTCGTATCAAATGTGTATTTTTGTTTATATATTCTAATTTTGTTTATGTTTTTGTACATGCCGTTTAGGGTAGGGCATCGAATTTTTATCTGACGATGAAAGCGTATTTTTCCAGAAAAAATAAAGCTCTTCAAATAATTTTTCATCGTACGAAATTCTCTTGTTAAACAAGATCTCATTATAAAATTTACTTATAATCCTATTATCCTCATCAATAATACTTTCCGTTCTATGAAAATAAAAAATAAAAACTTCTAAATATAATATTCTTATGGAATCGTTAAAAAAATAAACGAATTTGTACACTTTTTCACATACAAATAAAGTCCATTTAATAAAATCACAATTAATTTTCGATAAAGAAAGCTTCAATCAAGCTTATAAGGCCATAATCTGTTAAAAATATAAAATTCATTCTAGAAAAATTCAATTCACTCGTAAACATGCTGTTTTTCATCTACCCATTCTCTCATAATAAACTTCCAAAACGTTCTTGTCTTATTGAATAACCCTGTATATGCGTTCGTACACTTTTCCCCTTAGGAGTGTTCTCTCCATCTATTTTCCATTTTTACGAGCCGAGCAATAAATTCGTTCGGATCCTTTATAAATAAATTCGATCATAACGTCGGGTTTATTTCGCGTTTTTAACGCGCCAGCCTATATCTTTCCGAATCTTTATTGTTATCGCTCTATCAATTATCTTCACATAATGCGCAATACATAATCTGCTCGTAATTGGATAGACTTATTTGTAATTCTCACTATAGATTAATTAGTATTAAGCTTCATCTGAAATGTATGAAAACGTTCTGAATATAATCCAATCTAGCATTTTAATTACCGATAATATTATATTTGACTGTTAAACAGTAAATAGTTTTTCATATACTTTTAATCATTTTTATCTGAAGCTTTATAAAATCATTTTTAAAACGATATGTGAGTGCAAAAGGTTAATAAATACAATACATCGTACGACCGAATTAATTTGATAAATAATCGATAATGTTTATCTTCGAAATAATGAGAGGGCGTTCATTTATCTATCGCATACTGCCAATTGATCACTGTTAATCAAATTGAAATGCAATATTTTTCTATTAAACAGTATGTCATCTAATTTTAAACCTTTTCATTTGGAACTTTATAAAATCTTCGAGTATGACTCGATATATGAGTACAAAGGGTTAATACAATACATCGTACGATCGAATTAATCTGATAGATAATCGGCACTGTTTATCTTTGAAATAATGAGAGGGCGTTCATTTATCCATCGCAGACTCAAAATCGATCGCTGTTTATCAAATTGAAATGCAATATTTTTTCGCGATGCTGAAAAAAATATCGTCTGATTCGTTCTCGCCGCTCATATTTCAGCTGAATAAGCTTCGTTATTTAGAATTGACGTGTTCATACGCCCTAACAAATGGGAAACCTTTCTTGACTCGCTTTTCGTGCCTTTCTTTATTTATAACACTCACTCGAACACACCTAAAGCGATTCGATGGTGTCAAATTTTATTTTTTTGCGTATTTTAAGTCGATTTCTTCTTTTCGTTTTCACGCATCTCGAAAATTCACATTCCACCTATTTAGACTCTGTATCTTTTTCTCTTGTATGATGTTGATACGTTTCTCTTTTAATGGTTTCTGAATTCATAATAGGCACATATTTGTTTTTAACTACCTTTGATGTTTATTGTTATATTTTTCACGAATTGATCTTTGACAAAAGTTAACACTATCAAGAACATTCATCTTGTTTGTACATTTATCGATGTGTTAAATAATTTAATTTTATCTATAATACGCGTACATTTTTAAATTAACTGAATTTAAATTTTCTACTGAATTAACTGGATTATAACCTACCACAAGAAACTTTGATATCATAATTTGCTATTCATATTTTATCGTCTTGCGGTTTTTCTTTACAATCGCTACTTAATCACTCCATAAACGATTGTAATTTCTTAATTTTCTTGAACGTATTTCCGTTTGTTTTTGACATTTAACTCTAGACCACAAAGTATAAAGTGCGTCATAAATTTCCATTCTGTCTAACGGATTTCCTGAAAATGCGTAATTTATATTTTAAGTTCAATTAAACCGTATCATGATAATTTTTGGTACTAATGTCATTGTATGCGAAAATTTCGGCATTGAAATGGCGAAGTGTTGATTTATTATGCATGGATTAATCGCTTTGCTGAATAATTAATATGCGACCTTCTAACCTTTTCGTTTTCTTTTGTTACAGGTATATTCATTTGCTGAAAACCTTCATTTCTTCAGAACGGAAAATAAACGATAAAATGTTAAAAAAATATTTCAATCTCCATCAATTTTGCATGAAATAAACAATGCGATCCAAATGTAAGTATAATATGAGTTTGACATTTTGTAAACAGCGAAAACAAACATTTTGACGAAATATTATATTTGAATTGAATAAATATTAATACGCTTACTTAATCAAAAAAAAAATCAAATCCTTGATAAGGTTATGAAAAACCTATATAAGAAATACATACAAGGCACTAAAGATTTCCTCGAAAAACCGATTTCACTTTCAACAACAGTCGGCATCGTAATTTACGGGCGAGACATGCAACGCTAAACACTTAACGTAATGGCCGCAGATTAAACGAAGACTAATAGCAAGAAAATGTTTCTTTTTTTTTCAGCCCAGTCTCCTTTGCTTACTCATACTCCTGATTATTTTTCACGTGCAGAGAAAAGCGTCTTACGCGGCGAATGTATACTTTCTTGAACAGTTTTTATATTAAGAAAATCTTTGTCTTGATATTAGTAAGAATGGTATTTTATGTGGCTTGGAAATTTTCGAATTTTTATATGTAAGTTATTTATTATTCAAAATATCGGGATGGAAATCTCATCCAACTAAACAATAGCGCTATTCTAATTATGTGTCTGTGCATCTGTGTATCCGTGTAACGCTCAAAAAATGCGTAGATATATTCTACGGGTTGATCACTAGTTTATTGATGTTCTACCGTTTCTAAACATTCAGTTCTGAATGAATGACAATCTACTGATAATCACAAAATACTGATTTTTTCATATCGATTGTGTCAATGCTTTCGGTTCCAAATTTCAATTCTATGAGCGACCTTAAAAATTGTATGATTTCGAACAAACATATACACTCAAAATTAAAATCGATTCTTTCATCATAACTAAAAAACCGCAACTAGACACGAAACCCTTCATCTGCACATGGATATTTTTCCTCACTAGTCTAAGGTGTATTTTCTGAAAAGACGTACACAGAACCTCGTCCATTGAAGCCACAGGCCATTACTCCTGTATTCGCGTGTATAAGCGAGGGTAGTGCGACGTCGATACCCGGCACCCCCCGTCTTTCCCATCTCCTGGACCGTTCTTTATTTACATTCTTTACCATCCTTATATACATATGGTAGGTTTTTCGTTTAAATGAAAGAAGCCGCGATATATCAACGCCGGTTCGCGACCCTCTCATTCGTATTGTGCTCGTTTCATTCCTGACTGTGTTTTATTAGGATGCAGATTTTCGATTTTCTCGGTGCGTCAGATCATGGTTTGTTAACGATGTTCGATTGGGTCGAAGGTCTTTTGTCTTTGCGATTGTTTGCTGAATATATTACGGGTGTGTTCTGCCTATTGTTTCTCTTCAGTGGATCTGTATATTGCGTTGGTATAGTTTCTCATCTAGAGCACTTAATTAGTTCATCTATATGAATCACGATTGCTTTTTGATTTAGTATTCATTATTCTGTACATTTATTTTCAAGCTTACTTCTATCGTACATCATATATGAGTCTATATTTTCATTCGTACGTTTTCATTCATTCTTTATTTCTTTATATGATAAATATAAATAAAGTATAAGGATTAGTACACACAAGGCGAAAAAACGCTATATAGACATCTCATTTTCATATATCTATATTACATATATCTTGACCTTTTCAGTCGTATAGTAAGGTATTACAACCTCCCTAAAGGCAACATGCAATCAACATAGAAACCCCACCCACACCTGCCATCGCCGCATCTACAATTTAATCCTCGCCTCATTCGAACACGATGTATACGAAATCTGCTCTCAAATCATTCCGTTTCAATTCATCCCGCCGCAACTCCATACAATACGTGCACACGCTTCCCCCAAATCCCTTTGCGACTGCTAATTTCAAGAGGGACAAAGGTCCCAACGTGAGACCTTTGTCCCGACAAAGAGCGACCGCGATTCATCGTCCCTGGCTAAAGTTCACCGAGCAATTAAATGCAACCGTTCGATTTACCGATCGCGTACTGCCCATTAATCATAGCCTTTTATTGCTGTAGTAAAATAAGGTTTTTCGTCTTCGATTCAGGAAATTTTGAGAATCTTCAGGATTTTATTGCGAGGTTCTTTTCGGGCGATTGTTTCGTTTTAATTGTGGGATGCTTGTATTTGAATTTGAAAAATTTAGATTGCAGACTTTCGTGTTTAGTCGGTCTCTTTAATTAGCATGGAAGTTCGCAAATTACAATTATTGTAAGTTTATACTAAAAAAAAGTACCCGACTGAATTATCAGCCGATAGAAAGTGGTAACCCTAAACCCAGTTTTACTTGAGACTTAATGCACTATATGTTGATTGTGGACTGTTTATATAAAAACATTGAAACAAGTAAATTGCATTATGTTGAAACATGTCAAATTGCGTTACGTCTGTAGGTCTTGCATAATGTTTACTACGGTTCATCTATGAAAAAATCTATTCTGTGAAGATAGAATGATATGTTAAATGATAGAAATTTTGTAGATTGTAAAATTAAATGTTACAGAAACCTTCTTAGGTGTTCACACAATAATTCTGAATAGTTTCATCGTAAAACGAAAAATGGTTATGACCCTATTAAGTACAGACTTACAATTTTTGTGATTTCAACATTTTCACATCAATTTAAACCGCTCAATACACACATTATATTTTTCACTTTGAACTCCTGCTCAAATTATAGATTTACTTTTCAACTCAGCCGCAACATCAACACCCCATTTTCCGAGACGAGCTTGTATTTTTTTCCCTAACAGCATAAGAGAGCGAAAAAAATCGATCAAAATTCACTACATGTTCGGCACTTTCCGCCGAAGAAAAACCTTTTAAAATGTTAATGCCCCTCAGTTCTTCACTCACGACGTCCTAATCTTTTGGCACCTATTTTAAAACATTTTCCCTCTTCTGCGCAAACTTCTTTCACTACTCGCACATTTTCTCCGACCGCACAAAGGAGGCTTCCATTAATTGAATCATTTCTCCGGCGATGGAACAAACGCTCTTCTTGTACCATTTTTTTTTTTATATTTGACCATTTATCCAGCGTTGTTCAATTACTGGGTAACCGTTTCGTCTGCGACTTATCTATCGAGGCCGCCCTCTCGGGACTCCGCTTCGTTTCTCTCAGAATCCTCATTCCGGAGACCGGAAAATTCTTTTATTTCTTAGGTAACGGGCCGTTTTATGCGATTTAGTGCCGACTCCGCGATACTAATCCGGGAAAATTGATTAATACGATAGATACTGCTTATACTACGAATTTGGCTTATTTCCATACACATACACAAACGTATCGAAACCAAATTCTTTTAAGACATTTTAAGCTATTTACATTATTGAAAAATGTAATGGTCTCGTTCGAAAAATCTTTTGGAATTCCAATTTATTACTTGAAAAAAATCTTAACCTTTTTTCCTCGATCGAAAGCATCTATTACATTTCCACACCTTCGCCGTCGGTCTTATAGCCCAAAGGGTTAAGTTGGAGCATCCATGTCGCACACCTCATCGACTTTCTTCGATTACAAATTGTCAGCTCTTATCGAAAGAGTTTTTCGTACTTGACCCACTGACAATTTTCCACTCCACGGTGTCTTTTCTACGTATTGGATGAAATTTTGATTTTGATCATTTTCACAGAAAACATACTCGAGCAATAATTTTCAAATACTCGAATAATATTATTGAAAAGCTTCGTTCAAAATAGATTTCTGAGAATGGATTATTTAAGTCGAGTGAAAACGATTCCGATAAATCCTTTCCACCTACTTACTAATGAATTTCGAATGAATTTCGATTTATGTGTTGTGTGAATTTTGGCTTATATTGTTTCATTATAACGACATTCATAGTAAATATGGAATTCTTATGAAAAATCAAATGTCCTCGTCGGAAAATTCATTTAATTCGCTCTATAGCCGAATTTCATTTCTTAAATTTTCATAAACTCTAATAAAATCAATTACTATTTCTTTCAAATCATTATAAGAGCTTCAAACCCAAAACCATGTGTTCTCAATTGGTGATCAATTTACCAATACCTCTTCCAAAAGAAAAATGCAAACAAAACTGCAATTAGACATTGAAAAATATCACACCCAACTCATATTTCTTTCGCACCCCTGCTAGCCGAACCCGAAAATCGGCAGAGGTCGTCGACCATTTTCTGGTGATCGCGTTCCGATTGCCGCCACATTTTTTTCGTTCCATATTTACCGAATATTTTTCGGCTTTCGCACGCACGATGTTTACGGTCGGCGTAGATTTTCATTTTAGATTATCGCGGTCGTATGGGTTTTGTCGTTCGCGGGCTATGCGTGTGTTTAGATGCATGTTTTTCATGGGCTGCCATTGCATGTTTTCGTGTTTGGAAATTGTTTACGGTCGATTTTTGTACGGTTGTCGCGCCGCGTGATTAACGCGAATAGTATCAATTGCAGGAAAAACGATTGAAAATCCTATGTTTATCGTCTTTTATAATCGATTCGATTCATATTGCAAGCGAACTGAACGGTGCAGAAACTGATGAACGAGACACACCTATACAGTGATAAGGCCATCTCTTATATTTTCTATAAAGTTCGACATAACATGGTGTCAGGGTTAACATTAGGGTTACTAGCGAGTGAAAAGACTGACCCTACGAGCCAATTTACATATAGCTCTTACCGTTTCTTTTCTCGCTCTCACGTTCATAACTAGTTTTCTCTTATATTATGCGAAAGAAAGATAGATGAAAAGGTTAACGAAGTAGCAAATACGAATGGCTATAACTATATGTAAATTAAACTTACTAAAATATTCAATCTGTTCAATAATTATGTCGAACACTTTTTCTGAAATTGTATGTTATTCATGGTCGATTTGTACCAATTAATTTGAAATAGTAAGTTAACTGTCAGTTTATATGTATATTTTTGTCAGATTAGAATGTTTTTTTTTTCGCTTCAGATATTCAGCTCGACAATACATGTCTTTTCACATTTTTTGCGAATGGTACAAGTGTGTTGAATAAATATTCGATTCAATTCGTACATGTGACAAGAAATTACAAAGATTCGCATTTGTATAATTTTTCACAACATGCGAATACAAGCGGCTTTTCCGAATCGTTACGTTTTCCATTTTCTTTTTATTCGAAATATTTTCATTTTCCATATATCACCACACGTAAGAGCTAATGCATGGATACTTCCCAAACAGATTTTATTTTGAGTCTGAGAAACGTTTTCAGAAGAAGAAAAAATCTATCTGCATACGTTTAAAATAAATTTTCTATATATTGCGAATATAACGAAAATTTCGTATATTTGCTAACAGGAGAAATGGGAACATTTCTGTTTATTTGAAAATTCACATTTGTTACGGATTACTATATCTACACATAAAAAAATAAAGGCCCTACTTTTTAATTTTTATTTAGAAAAATGTGCTTCTCGACTGATTTTCTTTTCATGATATCAATTTTCATTTCTTAATATCAATTTTCGAAAACTTTTCACGCCGATAATATCGGAAAACGACGCTAATATATAAAACTTTTTCCTTCGATCCGTAACCCTGAAAATGAACGGAAAACGGGAAAACTTTCAGAAAACGCAAGCGTTAAATCATCATTTCCCAACAGTGTATCTTAGGTTTTTTTCCTATCTGTTATATCACCTATGACCAATCCATTATCATAGGTGATGAATTAGTTCTTTTTCCTTTCAAATAAAGTATTTTAGCAAACTTGTGCGTCACATCTGCGATTCACTCTTGAAAATTTTATTTTTCACATAATGAGCTGTTACTTTACGATGTTTTTTTCCCTTTTATTCATTTATTGTTTGATTTTCTTTGTTTATTCAATTTTTATTATGTTTCCTGTAATGAATCCGGGATGATTTAATGGATTTGTGGTTTTCCTATCGACATTTTTGAATCGTGTTGTTGAATTTACTCCGTATATATGCATGCCCATCTATTCATTTGCAAGTATCTTTAGATATGAAGTTTTACTTAAATTTAAAAAAATACAGTTGATTTAAAGATTCGTGTAAGTTAGAACGATCGTTGTCAAAATTGAAAACTTCACTCGATACTTCAATATTTGACATTGGCCGAACACGATTCATAGCAAAAGTACAAAACACACAAACTCACGCAGGTTTTATTTTGCAGAAGTCCTATTTTATTTATAAAACCCCTTAAAGTCGACCTGCCCGGACTCAACAACCATCTATCTTTCCACGTCCCTCGCGACCGAGTATCTGGACTAACACAAGGCCCTCGACAATACCAACCTTTTTACCATCCTCAGAAGCACCTTTTTACCATCCTCAGAAGTATCTTCCCCATGAATTTTACACTGCTTCCGTACAAAACTGCGACTCGTCGAAGATAGCATTTTATCCGAGCCACATTAAACCACTCTCTGCTTGTTTACATCGAAAGCTATAGGTATATTCACATAAGCCTAATTGTACTTTGGATTCGAATATAACTATATTATAATGTGTAAAACGTATGATGAACGGGTACTCCCAGGTCGACCATTACTCACCTGCTTCCAACGCCTACACATTTCGTATAGTCGATTTTGTAATCATCGCTTAATATGTTATTGCCTATTGTGCGTTTGGTAATTTGCCTTGTTTTTACTTGTTTATTTTTTCGATTTGCACGATTAGAATTATCGACTAAAAAAGACCCAGGGGTATGTTTATATGTTAGTATCATGTAAGATGTACCCCTTCGCATTTTCAATCGTTAATTGTACTCTTTTTATTTGAAAATTTTTTTTGAATAATTTTGTTATTTATTGAGAATAATATTTCATTATTGCGATTTTTACTTCATGATGTTCGCATGTAAGATTGCAGTTAGAGTAGCTTCTTTAGAAACGACAGCAGATTTTTTTCCATGCGGAATCTATTTAGAGTGAGATATCGTATCCTGAGGAGTTACTGTATCTGCAATATTATTTGCAACCTTCATGATACAACTTTTGCTTTCTTATCAGATATATTACAATCGAATTGTAAAAAAATCTTTTCAAATGAATGAATCTCTTTTTTTTAATTCTAATAGAATTTAAACCACTATCACCGACATATAGTGTATCTTAAGATGTAGTATCACTTTAAGTGTGTGTGGATATCTCACTTCCCATAACAAACGACTCCGGAACGTTCTCACGGGTTATTTCCGATAGTGCCATTAGATTACTAACCCGCGATTTATGCTCGGACCCCTTCGAATTCTGCAAATTTATTCGGAGGCCGATTCTAAATCCGCTCATAATGCAAATTCGAGAATGTCCTCATATTCTATGATATTATATTATGATCGTGACACAATGTAAGTCAGTGTGAGCAGATTATAGGGTCGAAGTGCCGAGAATGTTAAGGGAGGTTTCCAAGAGTCTACTATTTGGGGTGATAGATAATACAAGAAAATACTATGCAATTTATTTAGTACCAGGAAATTTGATTAAACCGGTCTTTCACTTTTGCTTTGAGAATATAACGATTTCAAACTATACACACTCCCTCCTAGTATGAGCTGCCAAAATAGCCGCTAAAGAAATCGACATACTGTAGTTCATAAATCCACTTCTTACCCCTGATTTTGACTGCGTGTAGTTGAAATTATTTTTATTTTCAAACCAGAGGTGAAAATACCTTAATCTGGCCAAATTACTCGCATTCGCTTTAAGTTTGAATTTCGCTTTTTAGACTCTCGATATGTTTACAGTTCAACAGATTTTTCGCTTGTTTTTCACACGATGATGAATACTAAATGTCACATCGTAAAATTGAGTTATCATCATAATATGGTAATGTCATTATTGTCGTGTAATATTCACGTATTAGATCGAAACTCTTCATATGCGACAATGTCGCTCTTCCCATTTAGAGTTGCTCGTCTTCGTCGCGCGGGCAACGTTCAAACTTAATTATTCAGGTGGAAGTTTCGCCGGCTGGTGGAAGTTACCTTTTAGCCTCCGTGTGTTTGCTCGCTTCGAGTTTCTGGCCGCAGAGTTCGGCTGAAATTTCGGACTACCTCTGGTTTCGGGTCGGGGACCGTTTTCCGAATTTTATACCCTGTTTGCTTAATTTCGGTACCTTAGGACGAAATCATATTCCGATCTGTGTAATTTTGGTCTAATTTGCGTGCGGGAGTTCCTCCAGTTTTGTCAATAATGCGTGTAATTGGAATCTTTTCCAGTTTACATTAGTACAGTGTCATATCGATTGCATTGTTTGTAATATACTTTCTGTGATCTGCGATATCTGAAGGATCGTTGATAGTTGCATTTTCGTTCTTCAAAACTATTTTATTCTACAAATGTTCTTATGAATCAATAGGGACCTTTATAAAGCCTCTCCTTGTATTTCCCAATATTGCAGGTATTATAAAACTCCAAGTGTTTACACTTTAACTATCGATATTGCTTATCCTTGCTACTGGAAAATTATCGGTGATAACTTGTGAACAACATTCTTACAATTTAATTGTTTAGATACAGTTCGATTAAGTGGCGTTTTATGCCATTTTTCTGGCATTGAATAGATACATACATACGAAAACATCAACTCAAATTGATTTTAGAGTAGTTTCGATATGAATTAGTCGACTCGTCAAAATGATTGCGTTTTGTGTAACGGAAGGCGTGGGAAGTTATAACTGCTTTTAGAAATCGAAAATGTTATTCTTCGAATCGATTTTCCCCATTCGACTCACCTACGCGCTCTTAAGTCGACGATGTAATTTTGAATAATGAATTAATACTCTTCGTTGGATAGCTTCTTCGATTTTGTGTTAATATACCGTATTTGCTGTTCGAATACAAAATTCGACTTATATTTTCTGTTTCATAACATTATAAAGTCTTCATTTGTGTATCGTGACATCTTTTAATAATAACGAACGTGGATATTCGCGTCGTGTAAAACCTGAAATTGCGAATAGCTAATAAATATTCAATTATGAAAGTAATCCCTAATTAAGGGTAAGTTTTCAACTTATGATTCACTCACAGATGTATCGTGTGTTTCTCTCGAAATAGATGCTTCTTTTACACGATGGATCTTTTCAGTGCCACTCCTTTCAGAAATTTAATTGGCGAAAGTGTGCTGAATATTAACGAGATTCAATTTATATCGAATAGACTATTCACTTAATAATTTATTAATTCGTGAAATATTAATGTCTATCTATTGAATTAGTAAGAGGATTTCTTGTGTGAGAAGTAAAATGGTTTATTTCCATGTTATCGCGTATCGATTTTGTTTTATTTAACAATGTACCTTACACTCGAAACATATTTCATAAATTATGTAGCGTTAATTATTTTATAATGAAGTTTATGCGTCGTCGAATCGTGTTTACTTGACGCGACTGTTGATTTCGACGTTTACAATGGATATCGAAGTCGATAGTTGTGTTGTTAATTGAATGTTACAGCTGATATTTCATTTCACAATTGTGTATTTCTCAATTACTGTCTAAGATAATCAATTTTATTTTTTTGTTATCTCTAATTATATCGCATGTCGTATACATTTTCCTTTCTCGTTCTTTTCGAGTGCGCAGTCTCGAACTAATTCAATTTTCCCGTCCGAAATTCGTTTTAATTACTGCTAATTGGATTATATCTGTCCAAACAAAATTATCGAATTTAAAGATTGGAAAAAAGGTCGAATTTTATTTATATCATAATTGATTCATTGTTCGATTTTATTACGTTACAGTTTCATAAAAAAAATGCGAGATGATGAAAATCTTTCATGAGTTTTTCTTTCTTAGTTTCCACATTTGAAAAGCAAAGAAGAATTCGTTTCTTTATTTGATGTAAGACAACTCTGACCTATATTTTCTGGAATGTCAACATCCTATTTATTCCCAATGATTTCGGAGGTAGATTGAAATTCAAATATAAAAACATAACAAATTAGAATATTTTCGAAAAGTGCGGAGCATGAACCAAGGGATTCAAGATAATTTCAATTAATGAGAAAAAAAATAAATCCATGTTAATTTGGTCAGTGACTATCGAATTCGAACATTCAACATTGCCAGCTAATCAGAAAATTTCCACTCCACATTCACTTTTCTGGTTTTCCACGGTTTTTCCGAGTTTTCTGGAAGATTTGTCGTCGTGTTTTTCTCGAGTGTCCGTTAACGTTTTCCAGGCTGCAGAACGGGAACGTTCGCCCTTTTTATTACACCGTCTCGGTTATAAATAATACGCATTCCGCATCCGCATCTCTTACATTTGTAAAGGTGGTGGTGCGCTATAATGACTCCAACCCCTTATTGCAGGCCGTTCAACTCTATGTTTCTCGAATTTTTCATTTATTTATTTATTTCTTATTATGTATAGATACTGTCATCCCCCGTTTAACGCGATTACTTCACACGATTTTTATCAATACGCGTGCGATATTTTTTCGAATCGTATCACTCGTAATAAGATTCGTATGCGTATTTTCGATGAAATATCGCACGCGTTTTAAAGTGATGTATTTTTTCATCCGTGAGTGAACTTCACTGTTGACAACTTCAATTTGTAACTAAGAAGGATGTAGGTATATTGTCGCAGTGCGCATTTTCCCGCCCTCATTCAACGCGTTTAGTTTCAGAGCTCAGAGCATTTTCAGGAGTTGTCTTAAACGCGACAGAGCTCCACATTTAGTCTAGTTTCGTAAGACATTGAAATATGTTAGTGTAACGGGGTTGAAGTTTCGTCGGGTTCAACATACCCCGAGGTTCAGATCTTCCTTGTAGCGTAGGTCGCGTGCATTGTAATTTTCATTGTGTTATAAACAGTTCACTATCACACCTTTCATTAACTTCAATCAATTCTTATTTCATTTGCAAAATTATATTCATCTTCTCATTTGTGCCCATTACACTATCGTTCATGTACATAAATGCACTTGTAGCTACGAAATCGAACACACAACGAGTATTTATATTACTCTTATCTAATAATTATTCAATTTTTCATTCATTCAACCAAGTCTCATGCAAACAAACACCAAATTAACTTTCGAAAATGAAAATTCATATGCATTATTTCTGCAACGATATATGATCAAGCAGCAAGTTCTCTCAGATAATCGTTTATGATAATTCACACGCTCGGGATCAAATTATCTCGCCTCGCGTTAAAAACTCGAGACCTTTTAAACTAACCACATCACGTGCAATATTGTGAAGTTTCGCTTGCGCTAACGATGCAAATTTTTCTCATAAGCCTCGCTGGTGTCTTCTCTAGTTTCTCTTCCGACCGACCGCGTGTTAAAAAAATATGTTGCTGCGTAATAAATGTGGGGCAATCAATCACCCGAGTAAAGGGCGCAGCACCCGGGGCTCGCGCTCCCAACCCTTCAATCTTAAGATATTGTATCTTAAGTTGCATACACATACGATATTAGTATTTGAAACTTCGTGAATATCAACTCACTATAATACGACACTTGAATTTTTATTGTGAAAAATCGTTTATATCATAGTACCACGATTCCCGCTGTTATGACGTGTCCTCACTGTATCATCGGTACGCGTAGTTGGTTTAGTCATTACGATCACCACTTTAAATGTTTTAGCAGCAAATTAAAAATCATAAAATCTTTACAAAATTTATTTAATCAGAACATAATTTACATCACGACAATATAACATTCGCACAGCAGACTTAAATCTGTGAATTCTAACACCCACGTGTCTTAAGAGCTCAATCGCGACACAAGTCAGTTCGGTCGAGTCCCTTCGATCCCGAACCGATTTGCCCCAAATGAACTCTAGTGTGAACGTAGTATAACGTTTTGCATATTGCCTTGAGTTAGCCTAGATTCGAGGGTCGCTTTCGTTTATGCGAAGGTTTGGCCCAAGGATCGATTCAAGTTCGACCCCTTCGTTTGATTGGGGTGCGTAATTGAAATATTGTGTTCGAGTAAACGGAGTTTCGTTTTTGGTCGAGTTTCGATTTTATGTAAATTTGTACTGTATATACTCTTCAATCGTTAATCATATCACGATGAAAGTTTTTAGAGTGATTGTGTGCACATTTGGGAAGTTTTCTGCACCATTACTTTTTTCAATCTATAGGATTTCTTATGTCGAAAAGATTGCCTTCCGCTTTTGCAAACATATTAAGTACACATGCAACGTAATTTAATACGTTTCGATTAATAATTTGGATTTTTTGTTAATCAATTCATTCGATAGATATGCATTTTATTCTATAAAATCTGTGATGCAACAAAAGAATATTAATACGAATAGTAATCGCAGTTTGCCATTTTTCTTTGAAGCTGCACTTACGGCGAGCTGAAAATAAAAACATAAGTTTAAATTTACAGTATGCCAGTGGATATATTCACATTTATACATCGTTCATTCTATTCTGTCTGGACGTCGTTTGCAGTCGGCTATAATAGCGTGAAAATTCCGCATTTTTCCGCGTCTCTTTCATGCAGTGGCCATTTCCTGCTGGCTTTTCCGCATTTCCCACTCGAAAGCTTCCTCTCGAAACTGTTCTGCCCTTTGCCATCTATAGGAAGTCCCGCTTTTCGCATTGAGTGAAGCAATAAAAATCGATTATTTTGTTTCAAGTGTCGTTTTTGTGCGAATCCAATATTAAGTGCGAAAAAAATAATGTAAATTTTCCGATTAATGTGCAAATGATATTCCCTTATTCACGTGCTTTTCAATTTTCACTACTTGTAGCAGTCGAAGAATTTAACTTATATGTATGTCGTCATTCGCGGGATTGAATATGAAAAAAAATCAAATATATTTATCTGAAGTGAAATACATTTTGAATGCATTTATGTTGTACTTATACTAATATTTTCATACATGGCTTTTATAAAATCGGCATAATGCGAACTCGTTCGGTGCATAGCTCTTGAGAATTTCAATGACCATTGACATACATAGTTTGAATTTCCATCGTCTCTTATTGTGGAAACTCATTTTCTTTTTTCCTATTTCATTGTTCTGCTGACCAAGATTCTCCAATTTACGACAATCATCAAATATTTATAATGCAATAATTGACTTTTCAAAGCTTTTTATTTGACTTACTATGTGCATCTGTTTAGATGAATGAATTTTCATCTTACATTAGTTGAATCGAATACCCAGAAAAAAAATTATAATACTATGTTTTGCCGTTAGATATTTATTTTTGCTTTCTAATTGTGAGTCGGTGAGTCGAATTTTGACATACGAGTATTGTCGATTAAAAAATGGGTAAATAGAATGATGCACTCACTATAAATTGAATCATTACATGCAAGTCTATCATCAGATCACTGTATTTAAAAAAAAATACGAAAATACAATTGATTCTCAAATTTTTAACGCTTTTTCATAAAAAAAATCGTTCAGAACTTTCCTATTTCTCAAAGCGTGCGCCGTTAATAATTTCCAGTACATTGAGATCACGGTGGGCGACGTTAATCTTTGAGCGGCACGCTAACATCTGATAATAGCACCTTCGGAAAGGAATTACACCCCAATATTTCTCACTTCCACTCTCACCTATCGCCACTATCGAGTTTTTTGAAAAATTCGAACCTCCGAAAATTTTTCGGCTCGTTCGATGTTATTTTTCGCGTTCAGCAGATACATGCGTTTTATATTCGGGCGTAAAAAAAAGTTTCGAATTTGTGTGTGAGGGTTGAATGTGTCGTTTCGTCTGTAACTGCCGGTGAATCACATTGATGGATGAGAGAATAACGTTTTTGCTCATGTGAGGTTTGAAACCTTTTTTGGTTCGCGATTCTAATGATGGTTGAATCAGTTTATCTGTTCACGAGTTTATGCATTGTTAAAAATTATATTCAGATGTATTTTTTTCGTTATTTAGATTTTTGGGTAATTGATAGTTCATATTACAGAACTTGAACCGGAACCACATTGTTATCGAGAAAATCTGTTGTTGAATATTGACAATACATATAATTTCAAACATGTTTTCTCCCTTCATTTCGCAAATATTTTTGTTTTGGTTGTGGTTTGGTCGCCGTAGTGTGAACTAGAGGTGATTAATTTTTGCGGCTCACCGAGATTTAATACCACTGAATTTTCTCACACCATGTATTGTTTTTCCTCTGGAAATTTGTTATAAATGACTAGTGTTTGTCTTGTTGATGAATCGATGCTTCTTACACCGAAATCCTAAAATATAATAGCTATTTTCGTCTTTTCTGATTACATAGCATGAAAAAAGATCGATTCTCCTATTAAAACATAGAGAGATAAAATTAAATTTTGTGCTTATTTCAAGAATTTTCCATATTTCATAATTTTCGACATACAATATCGCTTTGATCGTTTATTCACATAATGTGTGTTGTGATTGACGTTTCGTTATTGGGTGTTATAATCAGTCGTGTAATTAATTCTATGGACGTTGTATTAATAATTTTCTGTTCACAATATAAATTTAATATCTGCCTTAGTTCCAATTAATTTTAATTGAATTTGATGGGTTATTAACAAATGTATTTTTGTTTCAGGTATTACCGAAATTCGAACATCTGCATTATCCACTTCATTGATGGTATAGGTAAACCGTTTCAATATTTCTACACAACGAGTAACAAATCGATTTTTTATTCGTTAGCAGAAGACTTCCGAAAAGACAAATCCCCACAAAATCGGTCGCAAAAGACAGACACGTAACAACTTATACCTCACATCCGAAACATTATAAACCCACGAAAACATGTCGCTTTCGTCCAACATTCAAACGCAGTATTCCGGGAGACTTCCTCCCACACGTGAACCGAACCGGTCTCGCCAGTTATTAACATTCTTAAGCCCACGGCACACTTTCCTCTCGGAACTAACGCAACGGAGCGTCGAAGCGATATCGCGGTTGGTTCCCCGATTCCAATTGGGACCTTCGGGACTTCGGCGAATTCGAGAAAAAGACAATCGTGTCATCTCCGGCTGGAGAGGTGGCGAAGTAGGTCAAATTTCGTCGTAGATCAATACGTTCGACCTCGGGCTAATGATTCTTCGACGACAGTTCGTCTTGTTTTGTTTAGCACGCGAGGGGTTCGAAGCTGTCCTTAATATTGGTGCTGGTTCATGCGCGATTCACGCGAGAACGCTGCGAAATGTTAGTGTGGATGATTTTTGATGGTTAAGGCCCGTTTTGCGTACTGCTACAAAAATCAACAATTGAGTGTTTCTTTGGTCCCCCATTGTTCGTTTTGTTGATCACGCTGCGTGCCGCTTGCTGTTTGTCGTGGTACGCAAAACGTTCCTTTAGTCTTGATTTTCGATCATGGATTGTCACAGATGTGCACTCAATAACTTAGTTCGTTGGATACGTATCAATTCGTATGGGATCAATAACGTAGTAAGTTTCGTCGAGATTGGATAAGCGGTTAACGTGCCTTTTAAGCAAAAATATAAATAGTATTTCTGATAAACGAAGATTAAATAGAAATTCTGATTCACCGAGAAAATATTTCGATCATAGAATATGAATCTACCTTTGAATCGGTCCATTCATCGCTTAATTTTCTCAAAGCAATTTCCTACTAAATATTTTCAATCACTCAGGTGAAATTATTACCGGCGAATTCCCATCGCGTTTCCTCTCTACTGCTGGTTTTATTCGAACCTAATGCGATATAATCATTTTAAGTAAATTCGAATTAATGTTATTTCTTGTACGAACTGGAGCGTTGGCTCTTTATTATTTATCGATTTCAGACTGAAAGCACGTACTTCGATTGCTTTACCTCTACACAACATTATATATCGTTAATGCACAGCAACTAAGCACCTACCTTTGAAATTTTCCTTCATAAAATACACCCGCTCTGTCTTTGTTTCGGCATAATTAATGTGCATACCGGTGAAACACTACTGAAACTTATCGGCATACCGTGTAGGAGTTTACAGGTTAAACATGACGGAATGTTATAGGCTGGAGTGAAAACAGTTTTTTCATTTCCTTTTTCGAAATTCAATTTAACCGCGTGTAAAAGAGTTGCCTTTTTCATAACGTATTCAGAGAAAAATATTAAAGTATGTGTATATTCATCGATGAATATTTTTACTTTAATGGTTGAATGTACATAGTTTTCCATGAAATTTCCGTATCCCATTAATTTTCATGATTCAGGAATAACAAAGTATTAATATTACTGTATAAAGTTTGTTTATACGTTTTATTATGTTATGAATACTTATTAGTATATTCTATACCGCTTGGTACTTCAATGCGATTTTCCCCTGAATAAACTTCAGAAGAAATAAATTTTCCGCATTCGACTATTTCGATTTTCCAGAAGCATTAAAATTTGCCCCACCCTATTGTGTATAGTAGTAGTTTTACGTACGAAAGTTAGTTCAAATACCTAGACGCCTAAACTATATCTGTTTCAGAAGTTGGACATGCTAATATTTCAATGCATACACCGAATAGGATTTAATTGTGTTTAATCATCATATTGCTATTCGTCCTGGACATGCAAGTTTGTATCATTCAGTTCAAACAATTTTGTAAATAACAATGATACAATCATTATCTGATTCAAAATAAAATCTAATCGACAATTTCCCTTATCAGTCCATAACCGAAACCCGCACCCGCACTCAGATCAACCATCACCCATCGACCTGCACAAATCGCATGACAATTCCGAAATATCGATCGCAATTAAAGCACCGGTATATAACCTCCGGTTTCTGGTCCCGCGAGTGCTCCCAGTACTTATTAATGTAAACCGGTAAGTGCCTTCGGGACTAATAAGCGCCCGGCTAACTCGGCTTAAGGACGCTAACGAGCCGATTTTGCGGTCACGGTTACCCAATATAGTCGTATCTGATCTGATCTGATGGCCAGGATCAATTGTCTGCGATTTCGACACGCCGATCTGCGGTGAGGTCGAATTGTCAAAGCTCGAATGGACCGTGGCTCTCGATCAGGGCCCTAGATCCCGAGAATCGGGATCCCGGGATCCTGGGGTGCGGAGGATCGAGATCCCGGACTTTTTTGGTGGAGTGAATCTCGGTGCTGAAGCTGTCTGGTGCATATTGATTAATCTAGTATTATCTTCCTTGCCTACGTAGGTCTGTTTTTGTCTTTTGGTCTTGGTTATGGTTTGGTTATTGTAGTGTGAACTAATCCTGAGATCTAGGTTCTCTAAGTTTTCTGGTAGCGCGAATCCTTGAGGTGAAATTTTCTTCCGTGAAAATTGATTCCTGAATATCCAAATAAGTAAACATATAGATATGATCATTTAAGTATTTTAAGGTGCCTCACATTATAGTGACTGAACCTGGAAGAAAGCAAGCGATAGACCTATAAACGCAAGTGAAATAGCTATATATTAATCCCGTTTGCGTATATTAATCATATCACTTACGTATGTAAGTCTGCTTTTCTTTTGGTTTTGGTTTTGGCTTTATCGTTGTAAAGTAAACTAGCCTTTATATAGCAGTACTATAATTATCAATTTGATACACATATTGAAGTCATATAGCTTCAAAATTAACTGAAATTATCGAAATAACACATTTTTTGAAATTTTATTTGTGGACTCCAGCACCGGGATCCCGGGATTTAAAATCTCCAATACTGTAATCTCAGTTTTCAACACTGAAATCGGAAGCCCTACTTCTGATCAACTAACGATTGCCTGAATCTAAAGTACCCAGATACAGATAGGAAATCGAAATCGGATGGAATGCGAGTTCGGTTTGGACGTTGCTAAGTGAAATGGAATATTGAGTCAATACTTGAGGGTAGCTCGATTTGAATCACAGTGTGGTTATCGCTCGAATGGTTGAGGTTGTTCATTCGTAATCGATTGATCAATTATTGCTTATATCCGCTTGTTATTGTTCAATTGGTTTTGTTGTATTTGTGTTGTAAAATTCGAAATATTTTACTACCGAATAATGCACATTTTGTGGATTGAAATATTTCATGTCAAAACGAAAATTCCATACATGCCATAATTGTGCAATCAATAGAACAATGATTACAGCGATGATTAAAACAATGCTTTTGTGTTTAACCAACATATAAACGCATGCACATTTGAAAGTCAACCAACCGGCTATTATTGCGGTAGCTATTCTGCTCAGGATCAGCTCAGGGATTATTTCCAGACTTAGGACCAACTATTCATTGGCCACATCGGATTATAATTCATCCCGTCATTTAATAGTAGTCTATTCGCTTCGTTCCCAATCTACACCCTTTCACCTCCACTTCTGAGCTCTTAATGCCCTTCGCGCAAATTAAACTGCTAGTCGGATTAATTTTTAATACTTTATCGGTGGATCCTTTTTCTTTTTCGTTAAACTGAATCATCAACCCGATTATATTATGAAAAATAAATGTTGTATATTACGAGTCTTGCACGAACTCACTTGGATGTTGAAGCCAAACAAAAGTCTGTTTCCCATCTAGTTGATCAACGTGATTTTCATTTGTATGTAATATAATAATAATCCTGTTCCGTCTATGGACTATTACTATAAGTTTTGCGTACCGCTGCAAGCAGCAAGAAGCACGCGGCACGTACCATGGTCAACAATAGGAACAATAGCGTTATAATAGGGAATAGTATCGATACGCAAAACATAGCATAATGTTATAGAACAACGCTCAAGACACTTTGACATAACACAATCGATATATTTCTCCACTAGATTCAATATTTCGTCGAGGAAAAATACTTCTACCTTGCCCTTATTCTTTTCTGTACACGTGTACATATTGAATTGTATATGTATTTCAGAAGTAACGTGCGCTCAGGTCTCGTGTCACATTTGTCCCCTTACATGTGTCCGCGTTTATTTTTATTTTCGTGACCGGGTTCACTCTGCGGTTAAATACAGTGCACTGTTCACGAAACCCTCGGGGGCGACTCTATCTTTTCAACAGTCACAGAGCGAAATGCGCGAAACCTACTTTTTTTCCGTTTTATCCATGTGAAAAGTTGAGACTTGAACATTTGCACGAATTTCATATGCATCTCTTGATATTTGTACGTTCGGTGCTTTTGTGTCGTGAAACACATGTATTCACAGAAATATTTTGCACGTATATTTTTGAACGATGTTCTATTCATATTTTTGTGGATTTACCGAAATTTTCATAGAGCAAATACGTGTACCACTTGCATATACATATGAACCATTCAGAGCTGAACTTTAGTAACTCTATTAAGTTGAGGAAAATGATTTTTATGTTTTTCGATGTTTTTTTTAATTCCTTTCATTGTTCCATTTTTCAGAAATTATAAACATGTGAATTCATAATATCGACGGATGCGGTTAATTAACATTGAAGTTCATAATTATTTAAAATGATTTATTAACCGGTGGCAGAACGAAATATGTCATTTAATGGTACTCATATTTGACCACTGAAAAGGCCAATGGGTAAAAGTGACTTTGCGATTATTTCGAGAAAAGCGCGCTTATTTCGAGGAGATCGAGTGATTTGATGAGGTCTCGGCACACGTTCCAAATTCGTTTATATCCTTTTGCCACCAAATACATGAGCGTGCATAGAAACGATAAAAAAATATTTCACACATAAGAAAGTCATGACTATACCGAGTGCTTTGACATTTAAATCTTTTTTTTTTCAAAAAGTTGAATGAATCACATTCAACTCTAAACGACTCGTATGTACTGTGAATTTATGTGTGTATTTTCGTCGGGCGAACATTTGACAAATCGAAATCGAATATGGCGCTTTTTACGGATATTGAAAGTCGCTACGTTGTGCATCTCAATATCTGTCGACTGTAAGCGCCTCTGAATCGCTTCAATTATTTACGAATTCGAAATTCATCTCGTCGCGTTCCATTCGATTCGCTTTATATTCGAACACACGTGCGATACTGTGGTGCACAAATATACCTACGTATACACGCTATGTACTTAGAGGACACTGGGGATAATCGGAACTTTCAAATTACAAAAATATTTAAAGCGTTTCGTTATTTCAATCGGTAGCGCTATTATCTGAAAACTTTTGGCAACGGAGACATTTTTTTTAGATTTGAATAGTTATCAAATTGCAGACGATTATTTTTTTACTAACAACCCGTTGAATATATCAACGCAATTTCAACCCGTCGAATAAATAAAAGCTGTTTTGGAGCGTTACATAGACACACACATACACACACACACACACAGAGCTTATCACAATATTTAAAGACTATTTCAAACAGTGCTAAACTCAATCAAATAATTAAATTCTATGTTTATTGAAATCAATTTCTTCGAAATGTGAGTTTACGAAAGGAATGAAAGTTTAAAAAAAGTATACCAAAATATCCCCAGTCTCCCCTTTTCCTAAAAGTACGTACGAATTTTCAATCGAACCATAAAAGACTAGCGTCGAATCGGAAGTTCGTCAAAAATTGATTTGCTCCGACATACCATTTATGATTTTTTTTCTTTTCGAGCGTTGGAATGAACTTGAAAAACTGTACTTCCATTAAATTTTTCACACATGAGCAATATTTTGCGTAAAATTCGCTTCTGGTCGCAAAATTGAAACGAATCGATGAACCCTATGCTGAAATCCCATGCATCGAATTGGCCTCATTAACAAATAGCACGCGTGGACATCTCGATTTTCTGGTGAAACGATCAATGTTGTGTGGAATTGGTTTTTTTTTCATTCGAGCTGAAAATAGCACGAATTTGATGAAAGATTCCAATTTCGAAATCATTTTTTTTCAAATGCAATTTGAATCGATTCATTTGTTGCAATGAAATGCGTCGAATAAATGTGGCTGTTTTCGTATTTTCCATTTTGTTTATATCACTGTTCCACTATCCAATATACATATTTTGTGATTCATTCGCTTATATTAAAATTAATCGCATATGCGCTAGTACGTAATGTGACGATAATATCATTGAAAATGAGATTAGTCATAATGGTTGTGCGTTTTATATAAAAATTCGCAATTTGTTTTATTATTTATTTGTCTATAAATGTATTTTCTTCATTTGATTCAACACTTTCGAAATTCGAACGTTGCATTCAAATTATAATAAGTCTAATTAGTATGATTTCACATTCAATCGAATGTATTGAAGTAATTAATATAATACATTTGACTTATATTCAGATGATAATTCTCTTTTTCATTTCGCGATCATTTAATGCGGTCCTTCGTCGAAACGCCCCTTCGCTGTATCGATTCTTTTCTATTCCGAAGCTTTTGTATTCGCATAGGAATTTGTGCGCTAGAAGAGAAAACACCAGTGCATAATAAATTATCGTGTTTTATTTAGGGGCTGAACAAACTGCATATATGAAACACTCAGTGCTCAAAGTGCACACCGATTTCGAGATGTTTGATTATTCCGTTTGACGTCTAAAACGTCAAGTCCGATGTAAATG
This sequence comes from Cheumatopsyche charites, assembly GCA_024721215.1. NCBI lineage: Eukaryota > Metazoa > Arthropoda > Insecta > Trichoptera > Hydropsychidae > Cheumatopsyche > Cheumatopsyche charites. Next base: position 3,226,095 of record CM045587.1, read on the forward strand.
CGATTCACGTCATGCATAATCATTCGATGGGAAACTGTTGATGACGGTTCGCGGTTCCTTTGTCGTGTTGCATGCGTTTCTGTTATAATCTCAAAATGTGGAATGTATGAACATTTGTAAGTACTGATTGCTTTATTGACACTAAGTTCTGTTTTCGGATATATTCGCATCACCAAAACGTGAAGCACCTTGCTGTATTCAAATATGTATATCTCACGTTATTTAAAAAACGCTTGGATTGTATGCGGGATGCGGATATATGAACCGTTCAGAGCTAATTATGGCTAATACTACTTTTGGGAAAAAAATGTGACTTAAGTGTCAAAGTACTTAGTATAGTCATAACTTTCTGTGTAAAATATATTTCCTGTATAATAGAGATAAACATGTACTATTAAATGACATTTGTTGATTAAATCTGTACTCTAATGTGAATTTACCACATCCCTAGATTATATTATTTTTTTTATAACCTAAATAATTTTATGTTACCTAGCGAACTTTTTATTACATTTATCATGTAATATTTTTTATTTATTGATGGGAAAAAATATGTATTTTTTCACTACTTTGCTATCGTAAATAAGAAATATTCGAAAATTTTTTTTCTCAAAACATAAAAAGTCTGAAATGAAAATGCATCAATTTTCATATTTTCGCTTTTCGATAGAAATTAACTTACATTGAAGAAGATATTGTAAATTTATTAGTTTTTTTTAACATCGAAAAAAAAATGCGAAATCACAATGAAGCTACCCTCGTCCTTTACGCTACATAAAATCTATCCTATTAAATTAGAACTAAACGAATATCAATTCACCCCGATTCAATCACTTTCGCCAAACTTTTCGATATATCATTTTGTCGTGACATTAAATGGGGTGCTATGCTTAACAAGCAGAACTATAATATACGTATGCATTGATTTTCAATATATCAAGGGAATTCGCTATGCCATTCTAACGTTATTCTGAATCATTTTTTTCACGTAGTAGATTCGATTAATCTCGCATTTAAATTATCAAACTTAACACACGAAACGTCTTAGTGGCGAGGACCAGAACTGGGTCACAGAAGAGCGTGTCCATTTGGAGAACTTGCTGATCCTCCATAACCATTATCGTCCATTGTGTTTTAGCTTCCGACCTGTGAAAATTAATTGGGTGTCGAGACGTGGTGGAAATTTCGCACTGCTGACAAAGTACTTTGTAGCCTCCGTGAACGTGTCGTTCGGACAAAGACACGTTAAGTTATGACATGAATCGAGTACGTTTTGCATATAACATCATTGTGCTGTTTTATACGACGTATTATCGTTGGCATTGAAGCTAATCGTGCAGTTGAATCAATTCTTGCAAATTGCGATCCGCTTACGAAGTCGCCGTTGGCCTTGTGCAGAAATCAGAAAATCTTGTAAAAATTTCGTTTATTTATTCGATTTGTCGAATCAAATCTGATTTTTCATAGCATTCGATTTATAAGAATGTATTTTTAAACTCTTCTCAATAGATTCTCAATGTCAACTAACATGTGGAAAGGGTTTAATATCTAAACTAAACGATCGATACGTATTTGCAACAAAAGCACATTTATCCCTAGCCCATTCGCAAAATAGCAATTTCCTTTTTTTCACATCCCATTCCACAGTCGATCGTTTCGCATACTTATCGAAAATCTTATCGTCGAATTCAACTCTCGTACATCCTTCGAAAGCAGAACGGACACCGTTAACGACAGGAACTGCAAACACAATCGAACATTTGTGAAAATACACACATACATATGACGACTGAAAAGGCCAAGGGGTACAAGTGACTTTGCGGTGATTTCGAGAAAAGCGCATTCAAAGTCGAACATGTTCCTACATGAATTAGGAGGAGGTCGACTAATTTGATGATATATCTCGGCACACGTTCCGAATTCGTTTATATCCTTTTGCCACCAAATAAATGAGCTTGCATAGAAGCGATTCCTGTGTATAACTCGATTTTGGGGAAAATGTCACTTGTACCCCTTGGCCTTTTCGTATATGAGTCAATCGCAAATTCGAATTTCGAACATTACTCGACGCTTCGCGCATCAGCCTCACACGTCGATCGAAATGACTTGACACGCGTTTTGCAGATAACGCGAGATGTCGTACTCGTGTATATTCGAACGTTTCGATAATGTTGAGTACTGTGGAACTCCGTAATGTGTACTTAAAATAAAATGTGAAAAATTATTGGTTTAACGAGTGATAATAATGAGAGGATTGCAATATATTGTTCGAAAAATATTGCTTAGTATTGCGAGTATGATTCGAGAGCGAATTATGCTCGTTAAGCGAGTATGTGTTGAGTTTGAGTTTGATAGATTTTGTAATGTGGATTCGATGTTGATTATATTCAAGATGATGTTACATATATTTGTGTCGATTTAGTATTTGAAAAATTTGATTGTATAATAAAAGAAAACCTTCGAAGGGAAGTAGCATACATGATAAATTTAAATCATTGGAATTGAATAGATAAATTGTCTCTGAATACGTTCAATCGTTTAACTTGGAAAATGATAAAAACGGTTCCAAGATCTGTATTAACGTTTATCATCGAATCATTCAATCACTTCACAAGAATTCTTTAATTATAATAAATAGAGATTCAACTTCAAATAAGACTCAAAATTCACCCGGTTACATCCATTTCCTTCTAAGGTCTTTAATTTTTTTTGTATATAATATATGTATGTATTATATTTAACAAAGAACCATATTTTCATAATATTTGCCAAAAAAAAAAAGATTTCCTCCACAATCCCCTCATTCGATCAATATCCATCCCCCTTCGTTATCAATCATGCAATTTTTATAAGCGTCAAAAGCTAGCATACAGATGAGTTTTATACGACCTTTAATATAAGGTCCCTTTATCGGTGTGGAGAATTCGCTCGACCATGACTTTGGGCTCACGAAAAAGCTTACCTTTATCATTCGCTGCTGGCAGTAAATTTTATATTGCTCTAATATACTTTTTTTTATTGCTATTGCCTTTAATAATCGAACCGATTTCGCATAAATTCGAACCGAAACGCAGTCACGAATCTCTCACATTCGATGTTGAGTGATTCTTAGTTTTATGGTAGCAATCTATTCGTAAACTGTGGAATTTTTATAATTTAATGCAAGTTTGAGAATTTTTTCTTACTTATAGTAGTAGTTATTGATTTTTTGCTGTAACGTTCTCATCTGGGTCTTTGTGGGAATATAATGGTAATGTGAATGTTTGATCATGAAAGACAGTAGTAACAATTATAATGTAAACGCTGTGTAAGAATATTTTATTGAATTTTTTTATCATTTCAATGTTCATATATTTTCCTTGCAGAATTCATAGATGTGACTCAAATCAAAACATTCTTCTGTGTCCTGAACCTCTTTGAAATAAAATTCAATTTTTATTCCACAAATACTCCGCATATTACACTGTCTTATTTTCATCGAAATTCGCTTTCGCACAAGAACATTCGCTACATTCCGTTCATATAATAAATATAGTATACAACTTCCATTGTTCAAAATGCCATTCTTGTACGAAATATGACTCTTTATTACGTTCTACCATTCCGAAAATACGCACTCTGCGTTTCCATCCTTTCTTTTCCCTTCCTTTCTTTTTTTCCGAGTTTAATTTTCCACCTCCGAACCGCTTATCTTCTGCGAAAATTGAAAACTCGGCCAAAAAAGCGGTTCATAACCCCCTCGATTTGTTTTACGATATCATTACGGCAATGAGTCAAATTAAGCTCACAATTCATCCTAATGCGAGATATTCGCAATTCGAGGGTCGTAACCCACCATCCTCTAGGCGCGTAATGATTGTACATAAATTTCGTATAAAGCGCACATTCTGAGTCTTTCGCCGTTTGAATTTTACGATATTGCAATAATACAATAGGAAAAGCCTCAAGTAAGCCAGTACGTTTTTTTTTTATTAGCGTCCTTAACCCCTTACATTCTGAGTTTATTAAAAATTTAGTATCGACTGGTCAGATTGTTTACAGAAAGTAAAGTATAAATGGAAAATAGTTCATTGAAAATATATTCAAAAATGAATACAAAGTACATTAAACACCCTTATAGCGTTCGTTTCTATAAGGTTCCCCCCCTATAACGTTTACGGCGATTTCCTCCTATAATGTCCAAACCGTCTTTAGCGTAATTTTTAACTCTTATTAAAATTTTCTAAAATAACATCACATTAATCTTTCTAGTCTACAATTCATGGAAATACTGTTCCAGATGAAATATAAAGAATATTACTCGAAGTGAAAGTCTAGTAATTTATGCTGATTTTGCGTAAAACTGTCAATAAAAAAATGTTATCATTTCAATTTATGCTCTCCTTTAAATCAAAAAATTCCCTTCTATAATGTGGAACCTGTCTTGAGGTTATATGGGAACTTACTGCACATCATAATTTCATTAACGCATTTTATTTCGAAAAATCCCTACGAAAACACAATCGTAACAAACGAGAGCTGCAACCCTGCAGCCCCTTAGAACCGGCCGCCATAATTAAAATATCGAGCATGCGAATGCAAAGGGTTAAAACGACAGGGATCTTTTTTCCATGCTACGGAGCAATGTAGCCATCGTCGGATTAATTATGTGGGACGCGTTTATCGAAAAGTTTTATCGACAGAATTGTATCCTTTTCAAATAGTGAGCACGGACCGTAGGCGGAATACAAATAAACGCGCTGTACAAGTTTTTCTTTACTTCTTCTTTGCGTTTATTATGTTTCGAATGTCGGCTGCGTTGTTTGTGTTTGCCATGTATAAGGTTTTCGGATGTTTTGCGCATAGGGTCCATTTTCATACTATTTTTTTTATATTATTCATATGTAAATTTGCAGTTTTTTTTTAATATAAATCACGATTTTTTTTCTTATACACACAAGTACTCATTTAATTCCAGTCAATTGCAAATTGCTTCAATTTGATTTTCCGATTTACAACAATATTATTTTCGCTAAAAATCTTAATGATCATACACATGCTTCCATGCTACAGCTCTTTCGATTTAGTACTTGTATTATATCTGTCCCTTTATTGAGTGAGAAAATATCAGAGCAATAAAAACAATGACAGCATATAAACAAACTCGTTACACTCATATCACGAAATTTTAAGAATATTTTTATAAAGCTCAAAACGCAAATAATAAACATCACAATTTCGAGCAATCGACTAACCAAACCATCTCGGAACAACATCATGAACACGAATCCCCATTCCAATTCAGATCCAAACCTCGCCCGATGATAAACTCGCATTTATGAAACGTCGGCAAGCAGTTAAACCGACGAATCAAAGTCAACTCAGCTTGTTCAGCGCCCACCGCAAGCATCTTTCCCTAATTAGCCGGAGAATTTTCGCAAGTTTTGGAACCTGCGGCGCTGCCCACCCTTCTACCATTTTCCTCCTCTTAACGTCCCCTTGGCCCTTCGAAGGGATAAGATCTCGAGATTTACAAGCGGGAGCGATTGGGCGGAGCTTTCGCCGCCCTCGAATAATTAAAAGCCTTTATAATAAATTTAATTTAATTTTAAATTATATCCGTGGAAGTTCTCTCCGCGCGAGATTTACGCTTTTAATTGCCCGGACCGCGCGTGCATTTTTCACCGATGTCGCGTAATTGGCGCCGACTCTGCTGTGTGGAATTGTATTTTTTTTAATGTTCTGTATATATTTGTATGAATGTATTGTTGGCTCCTTAACCGCGTATCGTGTCATGATGATTTTTTTTTAGAATTATCGGGAAAATTTTTTGTTTCATTACAATTGACAAAATTTTAAAGTCGTTGCTTTCGTCGTACCTAACACTAATGCAATATCTTGTTAAATATTTTACATTTCGTTCGTTTCATATTATGAATACTATATGGCAATTCGCAATTGACTTTATATCCGAAATCTCGAGCAATTTCCAGTCACAGAAGCTGATATTTTACAGAGTAAACGCTTCGCGAAGAAAAAGCTCGATTATTTATTTTGTTTTGATTGTGTGATGGTTTTCGACTGTTAGAACACTGTCAGATAAAAGTGAACTGATTTTGACGTTTTTAATTATTCGCTCGTCTTCTTCAGCGCGTTTACTTTGCTCGACTTATGACAGACACCTTATACGAAGGCCGAAATTCGATTTAACAAATTTTATTTATATTCAACTCTCATATACAACTCGTCAATTTTTTTTTTTTTTGATTTTTCTTAATAAAACTTCCATGTAATTAATTACCTCTGCACAACTCTCAATGCAACACAAACACAAATTGTCACTATCACAAAATATTCGAATCAATAATTGCTTGACATTCATGCTTGAATATTTTCGATACGAAACTTTCAACAGACACTAGAGATATTTTAATATGAATACATTACAAGATACAAAGATTATAGCGCTCGTATAATATTAAAAAAAATCCATAGCTCCTTTTCGGTATGTACCATCTTGGTGTTGTTGTGTGGATAAGAGCACTTCTCTCGCCAAATTGGTCGTGGAGTGGTCCGCCAAAATAGCATCATTACCACCGCAGCGTATGCCCGAAAAGAAAAAAATAATATAAAATAAACGTAACGAGCGGACTCTGAATGCACCCCTGGAATCCCCCTTTTAATGATTTCTTTGCGACGCCGTCGTTTGTATGGTTTTAACAATGTATACAAATATCGTTTCCTACACTGAGCTGAGCCGTGCTATGATATAATGTTGTGCTTTCCTTGGAGGTTTTCTTTTCCGTTCTCGATTTCTATGCGGTGATATTCGATATTTTGCACGTAGAGTAGTGAAAATATGTTTCTTTTTATGTATTTTTTGACTCCCAAATTCTTGATTGTAGATTTGCCTGGTCGTCTTCTTTTTTCTCCAAACAAATAAAATGAGTCGAAATATATCAGAAATAACAGTTATTATGTAGACACATAAAAAATGTATTGTTATTTTTGCAACACACCATGTACAACAGTCCCAAATACGATTCAAACATGTAACTGATTCAATTCGATAAGATTCTTTTTCGATTTAAATTTGAAAAATACTTAATTCATCTATTTTTTTTTCATGTGATATAGCAATTTTTTTAATCCTTTGCAATTCGCATTTTGCGCCACACTAAATTTCAAAAATATTTAAAAAAAGATCAAAATGTCAACACTGCGTGACACAAAAATATTTATTCACGGAATGTGCAAAAACTATGATACGGCGAGAATATTTCACGTTTTCGTTTTGTGTTTTCTTTTTGTGCGAAAATTGCGTCAAAAGTGATTTTCTTTTTTTGGAAATATTGAAATTTTTCCGAAGAACTCGCCTTCGGTATAGATATTCTCAGCTCGTGCGTATCATATCTTTCGAATTTGATCGTTTATAATGGCGAAACTCGAGATTATTAAAAAAGTTTTCGCGAATCCGCAGAAAATCTATCTGGGGCGGTCGTTTCGCGGTGGAAAAAATCGAAGCGTTTTTATTTAAAAAGTAAAAAAGCTTCTTTTATAGTTAATTCATTTAATTGAACGTATTCGCTTGTCGGTGTATATGCGTAATCGAAATTTTCGTCGGTGTTCGAATGTTGCTGAAATATTTATTCTACTGTTGAAATATGATGTTATAAATCCTTTGACAGTAGTAAATGTAGAAAAAAACTGTAATAAAGTACGACATTTAAATGGAAGATAGACGGTGGAAATTTGGACGTGCACCAAAAAACCATAGTCTAATATAATGGCTACATACATACGTATACGTATATATTGAAATTTTTCACATTAAAAAGTTATGTTGCAGTAATTTTCTGCTGAAGCTCAATATTTTAGTTCCCTTTTAATAACTTTTTATGGCATTTTTCTTTTGATATTTTAATTCCTTTATATCTTTCCTTGTTTAATTTCAATCTACTACATCAAATTCAATTGAAAAAATACAATATGCGGAAAATTTCATATTGTACGTAGTTTTAAAAATTAGTTCTTTGCGTCGACTCGAGCAATTTCCACCGCAATGGATTTCCTTCCTTATTTCGCAACGGTAACAAAGTAAAATATGGTAATGAATAATAACAGAGGATCAAAAAAAAAAAAAATAACAAGAAAAAAGGAAAAAGGGCAAAGTAAAAGAAAACGAGGCGCGGTTTTGACATCAAAGATCACGCGTGACTGTATGATAAATGAGCGAGCCTCGAAACTAAAGCGAGGCCCTTTGACAAAGGCGAGGTCTCCGAAAAGGGCCGAATTAAAACTTTTTCCCTTCCCTTTCGACGGAAAATTTTCCAAAATTTTCCGCCCCCTCGCCCCCATTTTCGCCCCCCAAACTCTCGCGGTGAAAAGTCGCACGCCGGATTTATTCAAATTACATTCGCCGGTAACGCGGTTCCGAACGAAAATTGAAATTAATCCTGGCCAACTTTTTTTTTTATTATTTTTGCTATCGGTTCTCTTATTTTTCCGTAAAGAAATGAATGAAAATTGTCTGTCTCTTTTTCTGTTTGATTTACCTAATTTTGCATTGTGTATTTATTTTTATAGATTTTGTATATGAATGTATCGATTCATTGAGTCGTCTTTTTACATTAGTGAAATTAATTATGGATATTTTATAAGTTTAATTTTCATTTTTTCGTAAAATTTTCACTAAATTGATTATTTAGTTAAAAAAAAATATCGATTACGGTTCTAAATATTTCATTTCACACCAATGTTTGGAACAATTTTATGAAACATACAAAATGCATTATTTATCAAATAAGTGCCCACATTAATTCTTATGTTGCGAATGAGTTCTTTGTTTTTATGGAAAAGAAAATATTTACTATTTACAGACATTTTCTATATTCAAATCGATATTTTAGTTTAGATTTTTACTTTGATAAAATGTATGTATATTTTTTCACTTTGCAAGCGAACAAATACTGACATTCGTTAAAGATTATGTTTTTTTCCATCCATTTTTTTTTCATATAAAGCCCATTTCAAAAAGCTTTTATGAAGATTGTTGTTGCTTTTGATGTGTACTTTTTTTTTTCTTTATTTCTTGTTCTTTTCATCATTTTCATCATAACATTCAATTTTATTCATAAATAAATACATTTAATACATAAATAATATCCAACCGATGGCATAGCTTTATAAATCGTTCGTGCAAGCCTCGTAGGGCTTCAGTGCGCTTGTGATGTTGGGTTTGAGCCCGAGTCAAACGTCGTTTTTCCCAATTGATTTCTCGACTCAGATTATTTCTTTCAATTATTCAATCCGGAAAAGTCTTAATTTAATGCTATATAAAACGGCTACAAAAATTTATATACTCACCTTATCTACGTCGATTAAATTCTATTGATTTTACTATCATCTTTCATGCACTGATATTATTCTTCATTCTAACCTAGCGGCTCTTTTTCACTTTAAATTTAACTTTTTATTAAGAAATTTTAAAAATAATTACAAATAATCATTCTCGACTCATTATAACTCACTTATCACACAATCGTCCATATTTTCTCATCTAAAATCGTCCTCGATTCAACTTCGTCTTTGACCGAAGCGAGCGAACGGCTCTCGCGATTTCTCATCGGGACACTCACCATTTGTTATTTTGCTTTCATTTCGCTGAAATATCGTATTATGTGTGAGGTTAAGACCTCCTCCCCTTTTGCTGCTACAAGCTAATGTTCGACTTAAATGCGCGATAAATTGCGTTTGCAATTTGCTCACGTTGACGGTATCTCGAATGTGAAATTTGCGTTTATAGCTCATTGTTCGCGCCTGTTGGTTTTTCGATGGAGCCGAATAATAAAATGAATGACGCAAGTGCTTCGAATTTTCGATTATCGCATTTAAATCGTACTGACTTATGTGGTACTCGATATTATTGACTTTGCATAGATCTCGGATAATCCAGTGTGTGTTAAATGTAGTGATTCAAAATCATTTCCAAATCTAGAATGTTTCATCGTGATAATACATATATGCCGTCTTCACAGAAATTTAGCTCGTTTTCTATCAGTCGAAATACCTTCTGATTTTCAATACTGAGTTCGGAATTAATTAATGAAGTTTCGAAGGAAAAAGTTCGCTAGAATGAAAAATGTTATAATCATCGATTTGGCGAAAATTCCTCACTTATACACTTTGAGCTTGTTTTCCGGACGCGGCCTGTCATTTTCTTCGGCTCTTCCGACCAAAATTAGGACAGTCTCCTTCTCCCTCGCGGAACGAATATATTTACTCGTTCCGACATAACGTTATTAATCCAGGATTATGGATATTATCCTCCGATCCGACCTACCGCGAATTAATCTCGTCCAACCGTAAACAACGCGAAAACTTTCCCTCTGATTTTGATCTACGCGAATTTTCTTCGGGTTTCAGTCGATTGTGCGTTTTTATTTTAACATTTTTTTAACCCCTGTAATCTCAGTGTACAGTCATTTTTTACTTATCTTTATGAAATCATCAATTTCAGTCAGACACAGACATATTGCAATATTTACATCCGTATTTCTCCTGCTAATTTTTGACAATTCGTAGTTGAAGGATATAATGTAAATATCTGATGATTATGTTGTTTCGATATGTATTATTTCATAATGTATTCTATGCCGTATTGATAAGAAAATTAGAATACACTTTTAATATTTTTTTCCTCATAGGATAAAATCAGGAATTAAGATATTAAATATGCATTCCAATGTACAAATATGAATATTTATTTATCTAATAATTCATATTTAATACTCGTTCGTTCGAAAAAGTTTCATTATATAAACGTTTTAAGTTCTCAAAGAACGTACGGGTTGCTCATAATAATAAAAAAAACAACCCTTCGTAACACACATTTTTCAATAAAAACTCTTTTCCCTTTTGAACCTTAAGCTTTGCGTCTTTTCGTACGTAATGCTTGCGCATTAAAAATAAACATCGCATATACGGCCTCCGATCACAGCCCGCAAAATATGAATAATAAGAAAATTTTCCTTCCATAATAAAAATTACATTTCTCGAACATCTTTCTAGCGATGTTTTCGTATTTATTTTCAAAGCGATCTCATTCTCCCTGTATATTTTTTCTCTTCGAAGATCTTCGGGGAGAGTTTTCTTTCATATTTTTTTCTCGCACAACCGTTCAACGAACCCCTGCGACCTGGCGTTCGAAATTGAAGGGCGATTTTAAAGTCAAATGATCCGCGATGTCTCCCCGAGGAAACTTCCATTAAAATGTTAATCCGAGGCGAGTAATCTTTTCGTAATTCGCGCTGAAAACTCGTCTGCATTCGTTGACGTTGCTTTTCGATCGCCGAATTCTGTCTGAGCTTCGGAACATTGTCCTTAAGGCGCTTTTACACGAGATCTTTTCAAAACGACATTTAAATCGTGTAAACATTTTATTATATTGATCACATTATTTATTCAAATCGATCTGCTCTCACTTAATTTGCATATGTAAGTATAAAGATATTCATATTATAGAAAATTAGTTAAATACTGAAGACAGTGGTATAAAAACTACTTACACACCAAATGGTCTTATTCGGTAATGATAAAGGCGTTTGAGCTCGAATTGATACAAGTGTCAAAAGATAAGAGATTTACTTTCATTAATTTTGAATATAATTATGTACTGTATAATAAATACGGAAACAGCTCATTTTCGAATGAAAAAATCGTTTCCCACACACTTTTGAACTAAAAACCACTTCGCTATGACATTTATGCCAGAAACGTCAATTGATAGTTTGGCAACTCCGACAATAACAGCGTTGGTTCTTTCTTTTAATCATATTCAATGTGAAAAGAAGTAATAATATTTACTAATTCGATTTTACATGAAACAAATTCACTTTTACTATGCGCGCTTTGATACTCATCGCGTTGATTACTCACAACAAACATTGCACAAAATTTCTATAAAAAAAAGACCGTATTATGCAAGTCCCCAATGCATATTGAACGGTTCATTTGAGCGCGCATTTATAAAAATGTACGCGATCGCCGTTTTTGTTGTTATAGAGTTTTCCTCTGGGCGCCAACTATTTTTTTTTTTGTTTCATGAATAATTTTATCATTTTTCAGCGGTGGAAATTCGTACTTCTTTGTTCGCGGTCGTTTTATTGTCGAGGTAATTCTGAAACACAGACCTGCTCGAACATATTTCCTCGGCTACCGTAATAAATTTGTTTCGCCGGCATTACGCCGTATTTTGGCGGATGCGTAAAGAATACTCTTTAACAAATGTTTTACTTTTGAAAACCTTAAATTATGTTTAACGAGTAAACTCCAAATTGTGTTGTACCTACGGCAAAAGTTTGCCTAACCCCCAGAGTCGACGTTTTTTCTCTTCATTACAGATTTTCAATTCTGAAAATCGTAGATTTTTTCATTGTTTTAGTCGACTAATTGTAGAATACTCCAACTAGGAATAATCAAGAATCTATTTTTGTTCCACAGATCTATTAGAGGACTGACTAACATTATTGTCGATCAGTAAAACTAAATCAGTAAAAAGTTGCTTTTAATCAATCAAATTTTATTCGTTAGATTTCATGTAAGATTTTCACATTTTATCTGCATCGTTGTTTCTTTTTTTATTAGAAAAATAACTCTTTGAGCCGTTTTCGATATGTTCCTTGCAGACAAGCTAAGGTTTATTGAAATTCCTCAAAATTAATTTTCCAGTGAGAGATTCGTAAACGGGACGTTTCGTACTGGATTTCGACGCAGCGACTAAAAATTTTAATTAAAATCCACGACGATTCTTCCTTTCAAGCTGAAATTACTCAAGCGACGATTTAGTATTCGAAAGAAATTGGTTTCTGGAAATTTTTCAAAAATCTTCTTTCCGTTTCAGAAGTTTCTTACATTATTGATTCCTACATACATTCTAATATGTTACTCAATAAATACATAGGATATGTGCCGACATATGGGATGACGTACAAATTATATATTTTGAGGCTAAATCGACATCTGAAATTATTATGTCGTTCACTAAAAATATTGTAATTATGTATCTAGTCGATTACAAAAAATATATTAATATTTATTGATTGATGTGTTATGATAGAATTAACAAGATAAATAACTTCACCAATGTCAAATTTGTTTATTTCCAATGTGAATTCAGCCTTCGGTCGTTGTCGTTTAATTAGCGATCGTTTGATTTCTCTCGTTTCTGTAGTGAAAGTCTCTAGACGGTTAGTCGCTTTGACACCTAAAGCAGATTGTCCTGGATAAAGTCGATTTCCTACGGGAATTCGTTAAAATAAAAGTACCTCCAGTTGTTGGATTTCGTTTCTGTTTTCAACACCGTCTAGCAATTGTCAGTTTAGTTATATACACAAAAATATTCATTTTTCAATTTGTTATAAGTGAAAATTTTCATTTTTTTTTTTTAGTAACTTGTCTAATTCAGAATTTTTGCATGATTTGGTTCTTGTGTGATTTTCTCAATTTCATATTGTTCTCATACTCATTCAATACATACATTTTCAATTCTCTGTATATGATGCATCAAAATTTATTGATACGCACACATGTTGGTGATATATCAAAATTGTTGAAAATATACATGAATGAATTTCTACCGAACTTCTTTCGCTTTCTACACGTGTTGGTTATGTATCGAAATCATCGAAAACATACACATTTTATTGAGTCTATATACATTTTTTTTATTATCAAACAAATCCGCGAGAAAATTACACTCTGTCCAATCCGGCGTGCGTTCCCCACACCGAACCGCCCGAATTTCCTCTCCCAACTAAATGAACACATAATCAGCGGTAAGCTAGAATCTTTACGAGTCGGGGTCGCTTTGTCCCTCTCGGGTCCAAATTAGAATCGAGCCCTTTGAACTTCGTATTTAACACTCCCTACGACGCCGAAGGCTGTGCTGCGAAACGATATCGGAGGTGGTCTGCGGTCGGGATGTGGAAATAGACACACGCATATGTAAACGCGTCTGGATCGCTCAATATTTCAGATTTTGTGTTGAGTTGAGTTGGGCAGTTTCGATTTGTCGTGTGAATCGTAATACAGTCGTCCCTCGTTTAACGCGATTATTTCATATGGTATTTTTCAGTTCGGGTGTGATATTTTTTTGAAAAAATCCATTGGCATGATGAATTTTATTACGAGTGATCAGGTCCGGAAAATATCACAAGTGTATTAAACGAAACTGTGTGAAGTGATCGCGTTAAACGGGGGACGACAGTGTATATTTTTCGGGATGCTGTGTTGACGAGGCATTGCATCGTTTCAATCCAATTTTCTCTTGGCAGGATAATATTGGCTTTAAATTGAAATATTTTGTCCAGATTTATTAGGTCCATATTTATGCAATCAAGTTGTTTATAGCTAATTGTGACTTATTCCATTTTTGGTCAAAAATTAGATTTATATTCGAAAGTAATCAGTGTAGTCATAATTTTATACATACATATACGACGACTGAAAGGGGCAAAGGGAACAAGTGATTTTGAGAAAATTGAGCATGTGCCTACATGTATTAGGAGGTCGAATGATTTGATGATAAATCTCGACACACGTTCCAAATTCATTTATATTCTTTTACCAAATATTTAAGCGTACATAGAAGCGATTCCTGTTCATGACACTTGTACCCCTCGGCCATTTGAGTCGTCGTATGCACGAGCACGATTATACACACCCGAGCAAGTAACCTCAGTGAAATTACACAGATCCTCATGAGAAATGGGGTCGAGTCGCCTTGTCATAAGGACACGTCTCGCGCTCGTCTTCGAGCGATCGTCACATGCAGGTCACATCCTCGCTTTCGGCACCAGGTCGTCCATTCATCATATCCTCGGTACACGTGCTGCGATCTCACCCACCCTTCCGGACCTCCCTGATGAAAATGTCCTCGTTTTCAGCACGGAGGAAATTATCAAATTTCGGTCCAATAATGAATCGTCGTCGCGATTGTGTAAGTGGAATATGTCGATTTCGTCCATTACATAATGTAACCTTTGTCCCGGGAATCGATTATAGAAACGAATGAATGTCGACGAATGAACGAATAAATAAATAAAATAGGCGCTTAGTTTGTGTATAAATGGAGTCCGAAATTATTTTCGACCTTTGACTCGTTACGGAGACTTTCAAACTTCATTCCGCCGCTGAAAATCGACCCGACCGTTTTCAATAAGCCTTTTTAGGTATTTCTTTTATTGCTTGGGACCGTAAGTGTGCTTTTTTCCGATATTGGAAAGCATTGCTGAACGTCGCTTCTCAAACTGTGATTTCGGACAAAATCACAGCTTTCTATCTGATTATCCTAGCACACTTTTCAATGAATTTTTCGCATCGAGATTCATAAATTATAACATTTTCGTTTTGAATGTTACTCGATGGATCAAAGTTAAGTCTAGTGACTTAAACAGACCAGTATCGAAATCATAAAAATATGATATGAACATTAGAAAACATAGCATTTAATATATTCCATGGAATTCCAATATGTATCAATAAAGTGACTTCAAACAATATGCAATATTTGCGTATTACATACAAAAGTACGTACTTTACTATCAGCAGAAAACTTGTCCACAGCACAATCGATACGATTCGAACTCCGATTCGAAGTCACACACGTCTTTTGTTCGACACACACATTTCTTTTTTTTTTCCCGCCTTTTTTGTGTATTTCTATTTTCCCCAGTGTGTGTGTGTATGTGTGCATATCGTATTTGGGGCGGATATACGCTTTCGAGGCGACGAGCTTTTCCGCCATTGTGTCGGAAGTTTTATTGGGCGAACGCACAAATAAATACACGACGACGATAAATCCCGTCGATATTCGTTGCTCCGTTTTCGCCTTGCGAAATGGAAATTTTCGTTATTTAGCTCCTAACGAGATCTGTTCGATCGTTGAGGTCGATTTGCATTCGAGTCCGCTCTTGACTCGTGCGCGATTCACGCGCGAACTCATACAAGTGAAAAAAAAGCTTGAAAGCCATCCGTGTTCGTGCGTGAATCGCGCATGAGTCTGGAGCAGGTTTAATGTTTGCATCTAGTTCTTTATTGTAAGTGCGAAAAAGAACTAGATGAATATTAGATTGAGATAAGACTTTGCAATGTGAATGAATAGAGATGTTTGTAAATTATGTTTTAGTTTTGGTCGAATTCGTGGATTTATTTAAAATTGCAAATATTCGTTGATTCTAGCTTATATTTCATATCTATACTAAAACTATTAGAAACGAGATATCAAAAATTATCTATTTGATTGTACAGTAATTGAAGAAATCAATGTGTTATTATTCTTTCCTTTCTATTCACTTACGTCTGATTTTTCATTAATTATGTATTTAGCAATTTTTTTTTCGTAGATTTTGACACTCCGCTTATTAATTGCTACATATGATTGATAAATCGGGTCTGAATATTCGACCGATAAATAGGGAATTATTATTTTCGTTTAATAAATTCTTATTTTCATTGAAAACACACCGTTTTTCCATCAGAAAATTTCAACTTTCGGGTTATGCGCCTTCGATTAAATAAATAATATTATGTACACATTCATTCCTAAATTCAAATATAATAATTTCCCCTACGATTGACTAAAATAAACATAAGCAGTACATACATAATTCGTACTCGCGCCGATCGTCTGCAAATAAAGTGATGCGAATTTATCGTACAAGTATTATTCTAGGATTGAATAAGCCAGCCGTGATTTATTTCAGTCGATTCGGAAACGAATCGTGTTTGTACAACTTACGGTTCAACCTAAAAAAACACAATACTCGTATATTTGCAGACATTTCATATTTCGTATGGAAAGATCGTTGAATATCGACGAGTGCTTTGTTTTGAAATTGAAATTAAGACGGACCCGCAGTACTTATGTAATACTTATATAAATATTTATAAAAAATAAATATTTATTGTAATCGGGCCTATGCCTGTTGTGAGAAAATAAATATATGTATGTTACACTATTCAGTCGATATTGTAGAGGTGTAAATCGTTTGTGCGTGCCGCGTTGGGATTCGATGTCTTGGATTGGAGTTATGACGAGAGTCGCGTGTCGTTTTACTTAATCGATATCATGACTTGGTCGTTTTTTTTATTTGTTTCTTTCGAATCTTTGGTTATAAAAACATTTCGATTTATACACCTAAACAGTTTCCAAAAATGGCTTTGTCTGTTTCGATTGAATTTGATCTATTTTAGCGCCACCTTTCGTGTGCTAATAAAACTCTTCAAAGATTTCAGCCTAGAAGCTACTTCATATTAACTTGAATAATTAATTTAAAATTTTAAAAAGCTAACCAATACAAGAAAATAAATAAATAAAATTGATGAAACGAATTTCGTTTTATTAAAGTATAAAACAGAAATCACTAGAAAATTTATTTTTACCATTTCACACGCAGAGACGTAGTCACAGTTTTTCCCCTGTATTTCTTATATATTTTTTCTGCCCCCTAGACCTCGACATACCCTCGAGTCCAATTATGGAACATTCGCAAAGGAAAAAAGGGGAAAAAAACACACTCACGCTGTCCTCCTTTGTAGGTTTGATTTTAAGCAACTTGCCTCGAGACCAATTTAACTTTTGCTACAGGAAACTAAACACATTTGCTTTGTCGTTCATATACCGATCACCTTCTTTATGTTGTTAAATTTTTATTTAATGATTCTTGTGAATTTTCACGTTATTTTATAATTCGATTATTTTTTCATAAGTGTGTTAAAAAGTGAGAATAATTGTATTTTAATGGTTTTTTTTTAACTGCTCTAGTTATCTAATCAGAGAGTTACAATCAGCCCTTCCATTGTGAATTGTTAAATATTTGCGGAACAGAGATATATTTTTGACAGTTCATATTGGATAGACCGACTGTAAATCCGGTTAGTTAACACGAGTAGTGAAAAGATCGGCCCACAGAAAAAAAATAGATAAATCACATTAATTGACTACATGAAAATCGATTTTCCTTTCAGACTTATCGTCTTGCAAACAGCTAGTTAAATCTTTCAAACGAAAATAATACAGTCTTAAACTCGATATTTCAATCATTTGTAACCAAATAGTTAACGATAACAGATGCTAAATTCTAAAAAAAAAAAAACATTAACACGTAATTAAGTAACTAAAGATACGATCAAAAGATCAGACCCCTGTGACCTAAGCGTCATCGATTTGACATATTATAATTAAACCGTTTTAATTTCAAGTTTTCAAAAAATATTCATCGAATGGCTCAACATGCGAGTGCAAAGGGTTAACACACCGTATCAACTCATTAGCGCATCTCGAAAGCGAAGCATTAATTTAGGCGAAACGATATTATCCCGATTTCCTTACGAACACTCGTCCTTTGTAACCGCCGACTTAATTAGCGTCGCTTTTCCGCCCCGATTGATAAATCTCGATTTGCTGAGAATTTTCGCATAGTTTTCCCGGGATTTCCCGGAACGACTGCGGCTCGAGAAAGTCTCGGAATTTTGCGTGCGATAATAATATATTTCGTCAGTTAAGTGCGTATCGATTTTGCCAATTTGCGTGTGTTGTACGTATGTATTTTTGTTTTGTGTATTCGATGGTGGTGTATTGTCTTATTTATCTATTCGTGAGTTTGCTCGGGTTAACGTTTTGGATAAAATCTGTTTTATATTGTTGCGGTGAAAATTGTATAAAATTAAATTCGGTTAATATTTATTTTTTATACGAAAATTGGAAAATTGCTTTCTTAAAAACAGAAAATATATTTTTATACGATTTTGGAAAGAAAATATTTTGTGTAATTAATTAGTTTTTCCATATTTTTGAAATTTGTATTTTTATCGAATTTTATATTTTAAATTGCACCGTCTACATATCGATGAGATTTTAAGAATTTATTAAATTAATTAAAAACTCCTAGAAATTGTGCAAATTTTTAGACACTGAAATGGAAAAATTTCTTGCCATCTTAGATGAATATCTATATCTTCGTCAGTGTAATTTCGTGGATATTATTTCAGACAAATATATACCTATTATTGGAAAAATTTGAAAATTCTTGCATTTTTTTTCCGTTTAAAAAGTCTGACTTCAATTGTTTTATATCGAAAAATATAATCAACGTATGCGGAATTGTTTGATTTATTCAATTTTAGAAAAACCTACCGAAGTCTCATACAGTAACGAAGAACATAGTCGTTTACCTCATTTTATTTCCTTACTTTCTCTTTGCGCTCGGTCCAAACAATTTTCATTCTAAATTTTTATAATTATTTAAATTAAAAAATGCCGAACCATACTCGAGAAATTTTCGGAAAACCGTCGAATTTCCTCAACCAGACTTTTCCCGGGAAAATCGTCCGCGTGGAGGTTCCGTGAATCGGCGGTAGATGTCGTCGTCGGCGCCGTGCCCCCCCCGTATTGATCAGGCGAGGCGCCGCCCCCCTCTTGCGCCTGCGCCCCCGCGCCTCCGCCCCCGGCTCGCAATGCAGCATCTTTGTTGTTGACCGCGAGCCTCCGCACGCCGCGCAGGGCTGCGCCCCCGGACCGCCTGACAGTCGGCGCGCCCCCGTTCTCCCAAACGAGGTGATCTCGAAGCTTCTTCATCAGAGGGTTTTTTTTTTTCGAAATTTTCGAAGAACTACGTGTTGATATCGGTGGGAGGGTCCCGACTCACCCCGCGCCCCCTTTCGCTCGTCCTTATAAAACTGTCTCGTATTACGCAGCATCTTTGTTTTATGTAATGTGTCTATTTGTATCTAATCAGTCGTGTTTTATTATCGACGAATAGATCGAATTTGCTTATTTTGAAGTGGACACATTTTCGAGGCAGATTGTTCGGTCGTTCCTTGTTACTCGTGTTTCGTTCTAATCATTTGTCTATTGTGACAAAGCGAATTAGGAATGGCTTATATTATATGAATATGCTTTAATTTTTAACTAGATTGTTTATTTTTTTTAATTAGTTTGTTCATTTGTCGAAATTTTTTTTATGACAGCAGAATGTACGATTTTCGTAAAATCTTGGAGTTCTGTTCTAATTTGGGAAAGGTTTTTTGTATGTATAAGATTTTGGCTTGATTATTCATTTTTTTTTAATAATTTGACTCATTAGGATAAAAAATTCAGTATGCAATACAAATTTTATAGTTAGCTTATTATTTTAATCACTCAAAATAGTAAATTGAGATAATATTCATTTTTTTAATGTAAATTGCGAAGAATTTTCTGTGATAATGAGATATTTTACCTGTAGCGCTCGTTTATTTTTTTAAATCCAAAATCAATTATTTACATTACACATTACTACATTTATTTAATGTAGTAAAATTGCAGTGATGAAAATACTTCATCGCCACGTTATCCTTGCATCCTTGACCCGTATTCGTGAGACGTTTCGAGAAACTGCGTAGGACATGGTTGCGCATTTCTTTTGTTTGCGGTTCGCAAGCAAATCCTGAAAAACGAATTCCATTATTTGTTTATACATATCTCTTCTTGTCTGTGACTGGCTCGTTTATTCTTTCTCCCTTTGTATTATTATTTACATTGGTGGAATCGATTATGGACACTTTGCAAATTCGATTGATGTTGCATTTCTAACAAAATTTTTCAGTTAAAGTTTAATGTAATATTAAAAATTGTACTACTGAATGTTTTTTAATTTGAAAAAAAGCTATAATATCGTTTAATCAAAATTTATTTTAAGTCTCCATAATAAATTTTGTTCGGAAGCGTATTATTTTCCACGCACGTTATTTAACCGTTTCGTTTTTTTTATTACGTCTGGAAACTTATTTTATGTTGGTAAATCGTGTCGCAGGTCAGGCCTTGAACATTTCGCCTAGTTTTCGTGCAACCTCAATCCTCCCCTAATACGGTATTATGAAAATATAGGTCGATATCTAGATTTATTTTTCTTTGTGCTGTATTATACGTGCTTATTTTAAACACTTCAATCGATTCATATTTCGCCATGAAGTTTGTAAAATTATAATGTTGCCATGAAAAATTGCTTTTCGATCTCTCAGTATGATTTTTCTGCTGTCAAACCGACATTTTGAACATCTTTATAGGATCTTTCGGGACACTAACCGATAGCCCAGCGGTATAAATCGTTTGTGCATGCCGTGTCGATTCAGCATACTTGAGATGCGTGAGTTCGAGTCCTATCTTGGCGAGAGTCACATGTCGTTTTTATTAATTGATATTGAAACTCATTTGGATTCATTCGATTTGAATAAAGTGTTAATTTAACGTTTTAAAAATGATCATCTTTTACACCATTTATGTTTCTATTAAATTCGAACTATTTATTTTCACAAATTTACTCTTCAAAGTGTAGCCTAATGGCGAATTGTCTTCACTATATAGTGAATGATATTAATTAATATATATATAATATAAAAAATATGTCGCATACGATTGATAATTTGACATTTGTATTCCAGAGCAAGCACACGATCGACGGCAAGAGCGAAGACGCGTGGAGTCCGCTGAACAACAAGGACATCTACATCGACGATGAGGGCATCGAAGGGTCCGGTGGGCGCGGAGAGATAACCTCAGACCTCGAGAGCTCCGGCTCCGGCTACGGGCCCGACGACGAGGACGCGCACAGCACCCGCGGAGGCTCAGGTCTGGGCCCCATAACCGACGACGACACCGAACGGAGGACCAGCGCCGTCCCCGGGGGGCCCTCGACCCCCGGGGGCGAGCGCGGCCGGCCTCCCTTCGACGACGACGACTTCGACACCCCCAAGCCGCCCACCGGCGACGGGGGCAAAGTCCTCGAACCGAACGAGGACGACGACGTCGTCCTCGAATCTGACGAAAACGATCTCGTAGATAGTGAGTAGCGGCAGCATGCGCCTTTTTTCTTTTTTATTTTATGGTTTGGTTTGATTTTTTTTTTCTTTGTTCTCTGTCCGACTCTGAGCGGTACAACAAAATTGGTTCAACTCTCCAATTAGGTTTCGGTGTACTCACAGTTTTATATGATGGGGTAGACGCTACAGGACTACCGCGTCTTAATGGTAGACGTCCACCGCTCAACGGAACTAGGGACACGGCTATAGGAAAGCTTATAAGGCGTCCCCCTCTTTCCTATTGCCGTGTCCCTAGTCCATTCCGTTCCGCTAGGCAGTAGACGCCACCCATAAATGATCCGTTTTCACTTACGTTTTTCTGTCCAATTCAATTGTATGAAAAATCTCCAAACTCCCCTATACACTAAAGCAGCAAAAAGTATAATACTTATTCTTATCTGTTCTCTTTGGGTTGACGCGGAAGGTTCGCTTAACTTAAAAGCAGAGTACCTGTAGTTCTAGGCAAAAACTTTTGAATTTAAGAGTTGAGTTTTTTACCCCCGTACGGATTAGTTGCAGATTAACATCTGTGGACAAAGACCAATATTAAGTAATAGAGCACACATGGGGGTTTTGGAAATCATAATGGAAAACAGATTGTCTGTAAATGCTGTATATGATCCACATTTCACTAGAACAGTTATTGCTAACACAAAGATGGTTAAACAATATAGAGAAACAGTAATACATATGTATGTAAAATATGAGGCAACAAATACTTTTCAGTGTTCTGACTTTTCTCAGAGAGATCTTCATGCACAGAACATCAATACATTACAGTCACGATGACCGTTAAAATCCCAGTAGATATTTGCAATCACATCGGGCATAAATATCTCAGTATCGAAATTGATAGACTTACGATTCAATTGAAATCATTATACAGATATTATATTGATTTGAAAATAATTACTATAATACAAAATCTTCTTTTTCGATTATTCATATAGCAAATGTTAGGAATTCTGATTAACGTTAAAAAAATACTTTGCGTCTTGTTTATTATAGAATATAAACTTTTAAAGCAAATAACAATTGTTTCAATTATATAATAATATTGTATTTAATATACATTAAATGTTTCAAAGAAGCTCACATCTAAGGATATTTTGTAAGTGTCCCCAATATACTTAGATTTTATTTTCTAGAGGTGTTTATTTTTAATGTTTTTATTATTGATTTTGCGCTTAATTAGTGAAACGATATTTTTATTTTATCCAAAGAATTTGATGAAACTTCCATTGCATGTAAAATGAAAATTATTTTCACTAGAGTTTTAAAATACATGTTTTACTTTCAAACATCAAAATTTGTTACTTTTACTTTTAGCATGTTCGTCAACACGTCATATTTACTTTTCCATCAAAATAGCACAATTTTTCATTCATTATGTGTATATGTATGTTTCCAACTTCCCTGGACTGACATGATACGATATTGTAGTTAAATGAAAATATAATATAAAAATATTTTCAATCGATTTTAAATTATTTTACTAACAATTTTTATGCACGTTACAGGTAAAAAAGTACCGCAATTAGAAGACCTTCCACCAGTGAGAACCCCGAACGGAGGCTCGTCTGGCTCGAGCGGCAATAAAAATACAGGCAATACTGACGACCGACCCGAAGTTACCAATAGCAGGCCCGACATCATCGACGTGATCATGAATCCCAAGTCAGAAGACAGAGCTACAAGCTTCTTCGCGCAGCCCGGTTTTCTCGCTGGTAACTTTGCAATCATACAAATCCTACATTTCACTGCGCTATGTTCATATATTCAAAATTCAATTCTTAATTAAATTATTGTTTTGAAATCCATCATTATTTTTTTTCATTGTGTCATAAAAGCTTTCCACTTTAAGGCCCAATCATTTAATTGTATGTTAGTGATGTATTAGTTATATATACTATCAAAATTCATAGGAATCATTAAACTACTTAAAGGGGGGGGGAAAGATTGAATTTGAAGATCATTCCAAATCAACTTTGCAATGAATCTTAAAGATTTAAATATATTAAATCATTTACAATATCAGTTCATTATACCAATATCATTTGGCAACAGTTGGTTCATGCCTTATGAAAATACATTAAGGCTAATGTGACTTTTTGAGTTGTGAACCTCTTTTTGATTTATCGATATGATAGTTAATTTATGATTAATTTGTGATGCATATCTTTTAGTGCTATTTGCACGAATCTTTTAATTATTGTGAATTAACTAAATTCTGTTTCATTTCACAGCGGTGATATGTGGAGCGGTTGTCGGATTACTTTGTGCAATACTGGTCGTAATGTTCATTGTATATCGTATGCGCAAGAAAGACGAAGGTTCGTACGCTCTCGAAGAACCTAAACGTTCACCGACGGCGAATTCGTATGGAAAAGGCCATAATAATCGTGAGTTCTACGCCTGAGATGATTCAGCATTATCATCGGGACACTTTTAAACTTAACAATATCAAAATTAAAATACCATGTTGAGGTTGTACAAAAAAAAAACAAACTTAAACGACGAAATGAACTCTTAAACTTTCATTGAGCGAATCGCATCGCAAGAACCAAAGATACAAAAATGAGGAAAAAAAAGAAAATGTGTCCATGTGCCATCTGTTATGTTAATATATACAGAAAAAAAATGTGAATTTTAAGACTTTATCTATATAAATATAATGTTAATGTAATGGTGGGTTCCAGTCGCATCTATTGATGACAAATTTTCAACTTTTATTCTTTTTTTATTTATTATGATTCTCCTTTTTTTAAATTGTTTATTTTAGAATTATCAATTCTGCTATTTTTTCTATCATATTATCTTACAATCTTAACATGACCAACTTATAACTTTTGTTTATGGTTTTTATACATTTTACTATTTTTTATGAAATCTATTATTATATGTACATTTGTATCCTTTTATCAATAATCTATCAAAAATTTCAAATTATTTATTGAAAAATAAGTAAGTTTTATTGTTAAGTTAACTGTTATGTAATTACAATCAAGATGTGTATTTAAATTACAGTACTGAATTGTCTTAGGAATTATTATTATTATTTCAAATTTAATACCAAAAAAACTCATATTTAAAAAATATATCCGTACGCAACATTTATAAATAAAGCTATTTACTATACATTCCAACAGATTTTAACCAGTTAATATATATCAAATTGTTTTGCCTTATAATAAAAAAAATTACACAATTTACGCACATTCCCAGCTGTGTTGGGATATGTAAATATAATATGAAATACATTATATCCTTGTAAATAAACTATATATTGTGTTTTATATTATAATAAATCAGACAACTGTTTGATTATACAGTTTAGGTTTATGGACGAAATGAAGAAGTTAATCATAATTTATTTATGTTCATAACTTTTCATTTGTATGAATGTATTATAATAGAATGTCATTCCATCGTTCTTCGAAAAGTTTTCCATTCATAGCACCTGTGTTTATTACTGTTCTGACAAATATTCTGTGTTTCTTAAAACTAGCCAAATTTCACATTAATGGAGCATGAATTAGTTATGTATTGTAACTAAATTATTATTGATGTATGTCTGTTTCGTCCATTCAATACATTTAAGTAATCAATACACGTAGAATAATTTTCGAATACAAAACCTTTTCGAGGTTTAGAAGCATTTTTATAAATAATTCATATATGAATGTCATTTCGATACTCTTTTTTCAGTTTGTTCGAAAAAACATTTACTAATTTTCATTAACGACCTTTGACCATCAATTTCAGACGCATCACGTATTCATTAG
The DNA here is from genome assembly GCA_024721215.1 of Cheumatopsyche charites. Classification (NCBI taxonomy): domain Eukaryota; kingdom Metazoa; phylum Arthropoda; class Insecta; order Trichoptera; family Hydropsychidae; genus Cheumatopsyche; species Cheumatopsyche charites. The sequence goes on from CM045587.1 coordinate 3,251,756, forward strand.
ACATACACTAAATAGAAAATATCTGCTCTGTGTGTCAGAATCAAAAAAATATATTGTAATTTAGATGTTTTTAATCATAAAACAACAATTAAAAACGCTGTAGAATAGTAATAGTATTTACTGTAATTGCCGATTCTGTAAATAAAACTCTTTACAACAAAAATATTTTCATGATTTCTTAAAACCCCATAAAAGTTTAAATTTATTTTTTTACAAATTTTAAGAATGAAGGTACTTTTCTCAATGATTTATGATCTTCCCTCATTTTAAATTATTCAATTATAAATAACTAGTGTTTAATTGATTCATTTTTTTTTTAATTATAATTCATTCTTGCAAAGAAAGAAAATGACGTTTTTCATGCATTTTTATTAAAAATTCAATATACAAATCTTATATGTATAAAAAAAATCTCAGTTATAAAAATATAAACTAGAATTAAAAACAGTTACAAATATAAATCTCACAACCCTTGTAACAAATAAAAAATATGTTTAAGTAAAACAAGATATAAAATCAATAACTTGGTAAAAAAAGTTTGAAATAAAACATGTTTATAGTCCTATATTGACTTAAAAATACTGATTGTTCAGCCAAATTATTTTATTCCATTACAATTTCCTAAAGAATAGATAGGTATATCTTAAAATGTAAAACCCATTTTATGGAATGTCATTATTCAGTGAAACTATAGAATATCAAACATTTTCTTAATCTCAGAGGTACCTTTGATAAAAACCCATACTTGGTTTCTTAATACTTTAAGAAAGAAAATACCTATGCCATAATTCATAATATTTAAAAATTAAAAAAAAAATCTATAATATTTTCAATACACTATTTTATAATCTTGAATTCATCAGAGGTTTTAAGTATAGATGGAAAGATTTATTTACAGGTTCCTTATTCAATGGACTCTTCATGGCTTCTTCCATAAGTCTCTCGTATACTCTACCATCATAAGCTCCTAGAGGCGATCCCAAAATCTTAAATAAAAGATTTTATATATATATTTTTTTTTTTCACTAATATTATCATATTTAGTGCAAATGCATATATGTAATTCGAGTTACTTCATCTCTCATATCGAAGCCATCAACAATGCCTATAGCTTCCGGACGCAATTTAGTCAAAAGCTCCTCTAAACGATGTTGCAATTCGTCTAAATCTTTTCCAGTAATTTTAGTGAACTAAAAATAATTAGATTGATCAAGAGAACCGTTTTTTTTATACATATACATATGTTTATTATATTTCTTACTTTTAATAAGTCACCAGAGCATTTGAGCGTCCAGTACACAATATACAAATCTCTCAACAAGAAAAGTACTTTTTTCAAATTTTCTGACAAGCCAATTACTTTCATTTGCATTCTTTCGTTGAATTTATCAAGAATGAAGCAACGACAATGCGACTACGTAACAGAAAATTATTTGTTACATTTTCGACAACTGAATTTCAAAATATTTATTTCGCAAAAAATATACCTCAACAGCTCCAATTAGCTGCACAGATATCATATTCCAAGCGTCCTCGTAACTCATTCCTTTCTTCATATACATTGCAAGATTTTTGGTGCACGATTCAATTTTTCTATGAAAAACATGTTTGATCCATGTAATAAGTAAATGATTTGATAATAAAATGATGATTCTAGTTTACTTACCCTGCAGCAACTTGTTGAAAACCTTGTAAAATACCTTCGTTTGTAGATGACCATGGAATGCTTTGTTTTTTAACTGCTTTGGCTAAATAGCTTACTGTCGGCGTCAACGATGCACCATTCAATGCTTGATCCCATGCCTTCAATAAATATCTGGAAAAATATCAATATTTAAAAACTATGCTTTTGCTTGTTACATCAGATAAGTGAAGGTAGAATAACCTGGCAGTTTGAAGCAGAAGAACAGTGTTTTCTCCTTCATAAGTACAAGCAGCAGTTGCGTTTGCGTAAGTATTAGGTAAGTTGCTGGAAGACATGTAGCCGTGACCTCCGCAAGCTAATCTACAAACTTCTACGCCTTGCGCAGTGTCTGACGTGAAAACTGCTTTCATGCAACATGCAATAGCGTGTAACTGAAATCAAAAATAGATCAATACTAATAAAATTCTGAAAGAAAAATTGAAACATGATCGAAATTAACACTTCAGGCAATCTGTCCAAGTCTCCTGCGTCAAGTTCTGCATTGACACCATTATAATATTCCCATAACCAGTCGGCTGTGAAATTTATAGCGAAAACAGTCGCAATGTTCGGCAAGAGTTTATATTGTTGAGTAACATAGTCCAAAATTTGTGGTTCGGGCTCACTGAAAACATATAGAAAGATAAAATGTCTAAAAGTTAATAAATAAATTGTAAAATTGTATTGAAAATTGCGAACTCGGGCTTAGGTTGTGATTGGTGTCTAACTGCCGAGTATCTCGTTGCAATTGTGGAGGCTTTCATCAAGTATACGCCCATTTCTTGAATCATCACGACACGTACAAACATCATGGTACCATAAGTCAACTTTGGATTCACAGCTTTCACGTATGTTCCATCCTATCAATAATTTCAAGATTAATAAATGAAAACTAACGTTTAAATAAATAAATTATAAAATTATGGATATTGACTTCGAGAACTTGAGCATTCTTCATCAACATTTGTTTTCTGGGTATTCTGACTTTTTCAAAACCCAAGAAACCATTGTTTGTACTGTTGTAGCCCATTTTTGCGCCAATTTCCCCGATTTTAATTCCGGGTAAGGGCACATGCGTCTCTTCATCTCTCAGTTGAACTATGAACGGATGAATTCCATGGCATTCGCCTTTAGTATACAACTGAGCGACGACAACGGCATAATTTGTCGACTGACCCACTGAGAAAAATTGATTGGTTTTACTTTTGGAAAAAATGTGTCTACCTATACATATGTTGAAAAAAAAATTGAGGAAATACTCACATCCACCAGGCCACCATTTGTACGCAGTCAAAGTCGGGCTGTTTAAAATGAACTCTTGAGTTTTTTCATCATACTCAGCAACCGTTTCCAAGCCTCTAATGAAAGTACCATGGCCAAGTTCAGTCTGAAAAAATATTCAGCTTTGATTAACGTTATTTGAACAATTTCAAAAATTTAAGATTTAATTATAAAATGATTATGAATATAATTTAGGTAATAATTAGAGGTTCAAATTTTGAATTTATTTGCTATTATTACATGAAATTTTCGCATTTATTAAAAATTTCTGCTTCTAGTAGAAATGTGATATAGTCCTTCAATTAAGTTAATTTAAATTATCTGATCAGCAGTGGCGTAATAAATTTTCGATTAGCAACAAATTTGTGCAAATAACTATATAATTACTTATACTTTATCTCAATGAACTTCAGCACGAAAATAACTAATTTGAGAGATATTTTATAATAGATTAAATTTTCAAGATAATTCAAGACAAAAATATGAGATAATATTCAATATCATTTCAATCATTGTTTTGATACGTCTAAAATCAAGGTTTATCATAAATTGTAATACAAACATTGTGCAGATTTCAAAGAGCAACATAAATCAATCAAAATTGACTTGCTTGAAAATAATATAATGAATGCAATCAATTGAAACTCGAGAAGATTTTCCACTTCAAGTTCAATATTTCAAAAATTAAATCAAACTATTTTAAGGAAATCTGTATAATGTTACGCATAAAATGGTTTGACTCAATTTTTGAAATGGAAAATACTGAACATGAAGTGAAAAACCTTTATAACTTGTAAAATATTTAATTTACACATACCTGTGCATAAGTTCCGATGATATTGCAATTCCAGGCTCTCGATATCCACTCTGCTTGTTGTTCCGGTGTTCCCTGGCCCATGATAGCGGGAATAAACATAACATAATGAAGTGTAATAGGAGAGCCATCTTTCAAGATAGCAGATCCCAATTTTCCACCGAGAATCTCACTAAAACAACATACACATATGTGTAACTACAATTTATCATCGAAAAATTGAATACAAAAAAATATATAGGTATAGAAGAAACATACGCAAACTGTTTCATTCCACCGCCTCCATGTTTTTCAGTGTACTCTTGGAATTTTTGGAAAAGGTAACAAGCTTTTCTCACTGCTTCTTCATATTTTTCCTTATGGCTCAAATATTCACTTGGAATTGGATCCTTGAACTTTGGATCGGACAAGAATTCTTCTTCTATGATTGAAAATGTACAAATATTCATAAAATTTAAGTCTTAAATTTGAACCAGAAAGGTTAACATTGTTTATTAAAAGACACATAATAAAAAAAAAATGTTTTCATCACCTTTCTTCGCATAAATTGAAAATTTAATATCAAACACAAAATAAAAAAATTGATACAAAAGAAGTGTTAGTCTTATGTTTAAATTAACCATTTGAGTGCTGAGGAGCGCGACAGCGCTTCTTATTAGTATAAGATCAAACATTCAGCAATCAAATGGTTAATGGAGCAATTATGTATGACTTTACAGGTAAAACTATACTGAGCAAAAAATTCGTACATTCATACTAATTCAATGAAAATGTACAAATAATTATTAGAGATACGGAAATTTCGTATTTATGAAAGAGGTATTAAGCGATTTCTTTTTTAATATTTCCAATAAATGCCAAATAGCTATATTAATAGAAGTTGATGTCACGAAAAAATAACTTTATCCAAAAATAATTTATTGAGGTTTCAAAATACCTAGCCTGGAAAAAAAACAGATTTGATATTCGAATAGGTATGTCTAAATACATAAAGAGCACTTGTTTCTTTTCATGGATGAATTCATTGCCAAACAGCGCTATTACATAGTTCCTAATTTGAATTAACGATTAGTCCATTGTTCATATTCAACGAATCAATGTTAAAATTGAACTATAAAACAGAATGTATTATATATGAAGTGTTAGAAATGAAAATTAACGTAAACAATTACATTGCGCAAATCAGTACGATAAAAATAACCATTATATGTACATGTACAATAAATGTAAATATTATTTATGTGTAATATCAGAGACCAGTTCAAAGGTTAACTACAAACAATGAGGTTGAAAAAAAATGAACCAAACCAGTCTGTCGTCTCTCGATTGTTTTGGCCTCTCCTCCGTCGAAGAGATAAGTCAATTCATTGGGGTCGAAGGAGCACTTAGCCCTCTCCTTCACCAGATCTGGACACACCTTGGATGATGAAGGCATTGCAGAGTCTGCAATATTTTCAATGTATAAATTTACAGTTGAATTGTAGGTTTAAAGTTTAAAAGTATCTAAACTTTTTCCTTATGTGAAATCTGCTTACTATAACTGAGGATTATGTTAATTGACTGCTGGTCTATGATTAGAAAACTGAGGTTTATGACCTATCTTTCAATCTCTGTAGAATTTATATACAGAATGTGTTTCAATAGAATCAACAGTAATTTTATAACATCAAAAATTGTAATCAGGTTTACTGATGACTGATAGCTAATTTACAATTGGGAGACTGGGGCTTGAGGCCAGTTTTTCAATATTTTTATAGAATCTATATCTAGAATTCGTTTCTATAGAACCTAAAGCCATTTTATAAAATCTGAGAAATATAATCGACTGTTACCTGACTGCTGATCTACAATTGCAATACGGGCTCAGTATTGAATCACAATGATGATGACGACGATGTTGGAGTGTAGTCTCGAGACGTTCAGCACTTGTTGCACAACTCGTCTCACTGAATGCCTCGATGCCTCTCACTCTCGCTGCTCCCACTATGATACCACGAATTGCGAATCTCCCACTACCACTAGATCTACCACTACCACCGATTCAACATCGAAACCAGTATATGTCATTCGTGACGTATGACAATGACGCAAATGTCACTTTGACGTTTCGAAATAAACATAACCTGAAAATTCGTTTTGACGTTTGGTCGAATTGCAGGAGTAATTCAGCGAACATTCAGGGAAAACTGGGATAATCGGATTTTAAGGGAGACTCAAATACATAATTATTGAAAGCGTTAGTCAATTTCAGTTCACAGCACTGATAGTCTACGACTTCAGTTCGTACCTAGCTGTCATTTTTTTGATTCGACAGACAATCGAATAGTAGACGATGTAATTTTTGATACTTTGATTCAAGTCTCACCTATTATTTAAAATTAATGAAATATGACAAAAAAAGAAAATAGGCACCCACATAAGATCATAAACTAATATTTTGAAATAATATGAAGAATAATAAAAACATAACCTAATCTAATCTTACTTGACCCGTCAAAATTCTTTAGATTGGTACTAAGAGGATAACACAAAAGAATTGTAAATATTTACATTTTGAAAGAAAATCATCTTCTACATTAAATAAAGGGTCGTTCTCACATGAGTTTGGCTTGTATCTATATTTTGTCTCATAAACTCTATTATCTATCTAACCCGTCCCAACAGTTTCATGAAATGCAGCAGGATAAATAAATAATAGGGAGCGAGACAACACAATAGAGATAAAAACTGCACTATGTGTATGAACTTTTATTTTTCATTCACCAAATGATCAAATATAAGAAAACCAATATTACATAATCATAATTATTTGGGTATAACAATTTATAAAACGAAACACAATTTTTGAAAATTCGATTTATTGAAAATCCATTTCAATCAAGTACAAAATAATAGATAGGTACATTAAAAATACCATAGTCAAATAATCAGTGTCATGATTACTTCACCGAAAAATGTTTTCAATACTGATGAGAATTTACAAAATTCACACATAGTTAATACATGGAATTTATAAAAGAACATTGACTTTTTTCAATGCCCGAAGGAACATGAAAAAAATCATTTTCAAGCTGTTTATCATTAGGTTTTGTCGAATCATATGAACAATTCTGTTCCAAATCTGATTTAGCCAATGGTACAGTGTGAACATCTTGCAATAAATAAAAATTGCCTATGGGAACAGAAATGGCTGGTGGACGATCAACGTTTGAACCTATACAAATGCTTTCACCACTATCATGCTTAGACTTTTCAATAGATTTCACCATTTCAGGGTTTGTGAATTTTGCTTTTTTGGACGGAGATTTTTCGCCAGTGTGTGTTCTCTGATGGGTCCGCTTATCTTTTCCCGATATGAATTTCATGGGACAGTAATCACAAGAGAATGGTCGCTCTCCTGTATGTGTCCTGTTATGTACGGTCATATACGATCGAGTTTTGAATCGTTTATCACACATTTTACAAGCGTATGGCCGAATGTCTGAATGAGTGCCCATGTGTTTTTGTAAATGCGCATTAGTGTAAAATCTGAAAACAGTTAATTTTTGTAGATTCATTTTTTCAATAAATAGATAATGCTTATACTAACAAGGAAACACCAGGAGATTTGACTCGCAGATTTTGATGAAAATTTGCAGATATATAGATGAGATATAGACATGAAACTTTGCTGAAGTGAGAATCCCAGATGAACAAGGTTTTTTGTGGAAATGGTACTCAAACTTTGCATTTTTCACAACCGATGAAGTCGATAGGGCTGAATGCGTGAAATGTTTACGCACTACATTGAAATGTATTGAAAAGCAATTAAAGTCTCATGAGTGTTTTTGTTAAAACACTTAGAGGTGCTCTATTTCATATTTATTTTTTTTAACCATTATTATACGTAAATTTTATGAAAAAAAAAATATTTTCACAATTAGAGTATCTCTCAATATAATTTGTAACAAGATGGAATGTGTTCAGTCTTCGCACCGTGCATATTTCGTTAATTGATATTAAAAATATTTGCATGAATGTGTAGATGTGCGACGCGGGTTCAAATACAAATGATACTGGTGACGTCATTGATTGCTATTCCATACAAACTTTGAACATTGTTTACACAAAAATGGATGCCCATCTGGAATCCCCACTTTTGCAAAGTTTCATGTCTATATTTCATCTATATACATATATATGCAAATTTTCATTGAAATCTGTGAGTCGAATCTCCCGGTGTCTCCTTGTAAGATGAAAGTTAAAGATACCTCAAAGAACATAAGTCGCATGCAAATTTTTTTACACCTGTGTGACGAAGCATGTGTAATTTATATTCTGAAGGCTGTCCAAACCTTCTGTTACAAGGTTCACAGAAGTAAGGTTTTTCTCCAGTATGCATTAGTAAATGAGTCTGAAAAGTGTATTTTTTTCAAAAATATATAATAGTTAAATACATAAATGACTATAACCACATAGGTAACTAAATTTCATGCAAACTCACATTCAAATTGGTCAATTGAACAAATTTCTTTTCACAATGTTGACAAACATATTTTTTTATGCCAGCATGTGCGCGTTCGTGATTTTTCAAAACATTCAGATAACCGAAAGCCTTCTCACATGTTTTGCATTTGTATTTTTTCTCCCCGGTGTGGACTCTCATATGACTTTTCAAATTCTTCTCAGTGGTGAACTTTTTATCGCACTGATCGCATTTTACTGTAGAATCAGGCTGTAATAATGAATGTAGCATATTATAAAAGAAAACATAATTATGTTTAGAGGAATAATATAATAATTACTTTCATGCCAAAATGTTTCCTCATATGCGCTTCTAATTTAACATATTTGAAAAATGATTTGTCACATTTCTGACAATTCAACATTTTATTTGATTGTTTTGTAATTTTTCTACGTGTTTTTTTCTCTTTTTCTCTGTAAAATATAAGAAATCGCAATTAAGAATTATACACATTTGATTATTATATGTAGGTATGTTCAAGTTTACTTGTAAAATGTATGACTTACAGTAAAATAGTTTTATGATTACTTTCCGATATTTTTATAGAGCAGTCATTTCTAATAATATTTATTTTACAATCTACATTATTATCACAATCTGAAAAATAAACATATTCATATTGTTTAATAATTAAAAAATATATTCTAATAAAACCTGTTTTAACGATTGTTAGATAAACTATTCATCCATAAATAAACTTTTTTATATACGATAGCTTTAATTAATGGTTACTAATAACTACACATTAAAGGGTGGATCTTTTCACTGCTTTTGTTAACTTACCATAGAGTTACAGTTAATACTCCAAAACTACAAACTGTCAAAAATCCATGAAACCAGGATAAATGTTTTGATAATTCAAAGTTAGAGGACTGACCAATACTATGGTTAGTTAACTAAAGCGGTGAAAATATCGGTCCTGAATGATGGTCGAAACAGTTTTTTTTTTCATTTGTCACATACCTTTTATATTATTTAAAGTAATTTCGCTATTTTCTAAATTTGTTGGGGATGATATTTTTACTATATTTTTATCTGTACAATAATTATTTTCAGCGTTCTTCAAATCATTCTTTAAAATTTCTGCTGTATCCTACAATAATAAAATCCAAATTACTTCTATTTTAAAAACATTTCAATAATCATAAAGATTAAAGATATAGGTATGTTTAGTGAACGAGAAGAATATAAGAATATTGAAAATAAGTGTCAGTATGATAATGGTTTATTGCTATTGTGTATTTCAAATATACCAGGGAAGTTTGGTAAGTTGGTTTGATTTTTTCTCTTAATATTGCCTCAGATCTAACGCATTGCTGTTTGAAATAGTAAAATTTATTTAACAGCTCAAAGCAATTTTGGCACATCATGCCAGGAAGACCATCGCCATTCTTCACCTAATATAAAAATTAGACAAATCAGAAACTATTCAATCTAATTAAATATACCTAACTTGAAACAAATAATTCATCATGATAAAAAAACTTTCAAGTAGAAAACTTGTAATATACCTGGAGTTCTGTACAGTAAAAGTATAAATGAAGGGGCAGAGGAAAGCAGTTCGATTTTTCAATAGAATTAAGACAAGCACGACATTTTTCTTCAAAGTCTTGACAAAGAGATGAACACTGAACAGAACTCATTACTTATTAATGATCGACAATAAGTTTAAGGAACGAATATCACTTTACAATCGAAAAAGTTTATGACAAGAGTGAAACATTATTAAATATTCAATGTTAATCTTTGAAATTTCTCTTCAAAAAAAATGGGAAAGAAGCATTTCCATATCGAATTGTTGGAATGAATTTTTACTTCTAAATTTATTATAAAAAAGTAAGCTAGCAGCAATGTTTTGTATAAAATGAAATCTAATTTTGACGTTTGTTTACGTTCACTCAACTCATTTTATGGCCATAATCTAGCATCAATCAAAAATTTAGAAATGATAAAAAAAAATAAGGGAGTTACGGGATACCTACATGGAGTCAACGGGAGATATGAAAAAATTGAATTTCATAAAAACCATTTTTTTTTTCCAAACCATTATTTTCAGTTATCAGTACTGATATTCTATGATATCTGATTGACGACTTTTGGTATCGACGACATTTTCCAGATTCCAAAGATAGTCAAATGCAGACGATTTGCTTAATTTTTGACAAAAAATAACCAAAAAATCGTAATTTTTCTTCATATGGATTGTTATATTGGTACGAAATGTAAACTGAAATGTCAAACGGCGTTTAGGTTTGTCGCGAGAGTTTTCGATTTTCGCTGTCATGTCAAAAAATCAAAATTAATTCGACAGATGGATTTCTTTGAAAACGACGAAATGCATTCGTTGCATCATCAGCATCAGCATCAGCACCAACAGCAGTTGCTTCATCAGCAACAGAACGTGCATCAACAGCAGCTTTCATTACAGCAATCGATACAACAACAGTCGATTCAACAGCAATCAATACAACAACGACAATTGCAGCAACAGGAGACTCTTATGCACCATCAACCTCCGGGAGAGTTAAATTCCGTTTGTCGCGCTTGTCTCACTACCGGTGGACAATTGCTCAATATTTTCACATCGTGTTCGGCTGAAGTGTTTCTTTATTGTACTTCTGTTCAGGTATATTATTCATTGATTGTTTTTCAAATTATCACCGATCGTAAAATTTCCGATATAACATTTCTAAATATTGACTTCTCAAAACACTAGGTTTGTTTTTTTTTCTAATTTCTGTGATCTGGTGCGGCATCACTCGAAAATTTATAGTCTTAAAGCAGAATAGAATTTATATAACGCAAAATATCACAAAATTTCTTGTGAGTCATGCATAATGTTTGATAAGGCAGAAGATATTCCATTAAATTTGAAATATGAAATCCTATAGATCATAAAATACTAAATGTAAATGATAAAATGTAACAATACAGAAACCTTTCATATGTTCGCTCGATAGTTCCAGAAAGTTTTATTATCAATAATAAGATAAAAGAACTTACATATAAAGTACAGGAATACGTTCATTTTTGTTTATAAAATTTCAACAGATTCTCCCACTTACTATATGTTCTTTCACTATCACTAGCAAAGTGGGATATCTAACTTAATATTTTCAATATGCAATTCAAAACAATTAATTCTTTATTAAAGGCATATTTAACAATTTATCAATTAATCATTCTTTTTAAAGATTTTACAAAAGCTGACATATTGGCTCGCTAGAATCAAAAAAAATAAAATACATTTCTGATTTCACATAGTCTAATGCGAGTTTTGATTTCCTGCAGATATCGGAGACTGACGGACTCACTAGTTTATTGTGTCAAGCGTGCTTAGATCTATTAAATAGACTATATTATTTCAAACAACTGGTTATCAGATCTGATGCGACTCTTAGGCACTACGGTCAAACTCGGGTATAAAATTTAAAACGTACATCGATTTATGTTTCTGCTTTTATTTCGAATGTTTTACCTTAGGTTAAGAAAGAGAATGCTCAAGATTCTTCCACTGAACCGTCTCGATTGCCAAATAATGACTTTGATCGACTGCAAGATACAGTTTCTTCTAATTCAGAACTTCCTATAAAATCACCAGTTTCATTACCAGATTTACAATCTGATATTGAAGATGCTTTCAACGATGATGATTTTAAAGAAAAAAAATCTAAAAAGTATGAATTTTTTTCATTTAATTTTTCACCATTATATATGTATAATTTTTCAGTTTTTCTTATTTTTGTCTTTAGATCGGAAAAATCGTCGAAAAGTAAAAAACACAAAATGAAACAGAAAAAATCATCGAAACAACTTAAATGTCCAAAGTGTGATAAATCTTTCCGAAAATACAGTAAACTGGAAGCACACATGAGAACTCATTTTGGCTTACAGGTATACATAACATTCAAAATGAAATAATATTCCTATGTAACTATTGTTGATACTACTGGTGTTTTGCTTCAACTTCAATATTTTCTATTTCAAATTCAATATTTTAGAACTCGTATCAAACTGTTACAGAACAAATCAAATATTAACATATGTTAAGCAGTTCAATTTAATTTTTGAATTATCAAATTGAAAATATTGTATGTGGGATGAAAAATATTGAATTTGTAGCGGAAAACCCGTATGAAATTTGAAAGTTTGTGAACTGTTTTCGTGAAAATAAACAATTTTACCGAAAACCATATAAACGGTTTCAATATTATTTTTTCCATCGAGCATCATTCAAAGCATCTGATTGCATTATAGCCTGACATAAAATGCAAGGATTGTAACAAGGAGTTCACAAGCTTCAATAATTTATATAGTCATATGCGTGTCCACACGGATGTGCGCAAATACAAGTGTAAAACGTGCAATAAAGCTTTTGCTTATCTGAATGTGCTTAAGTATCACGAGAAGTCTCACGCCGGAATCAAGAAGTATGTCTGCCACGAATGCGGAGCCAAATTTGTTCAGCCGAGCACGCTGAAGGTGAATTGATTTGAATTTAATATGCGATCTTCAGTTTTTATAAGTTAACTAATGTTTCAGACACATTTGGAACTGCACGCCGGAGAAAAACTGTATGCATGCAATCAATGTGGTAAAAAGTTTATTCAGCCGGGAAATTTAAAAGTTCATCTAGTCAGGCACACGGGAATCAAAAACGTTAAATGCACATTGTGCGATATGCATTTTTATGTTAAAGGTGATCTGGATAAGCACATGAGGTCTCATTCCGATAAGAAACCGTACGCTTGTAAATTATGTGATAAAGCTTTCAAAACTCAAAGTTTCCTTATTGTTCACAACCGAACGCACACAGGTTGAAAAGATTTCTTTTTGTTCTCTACTGTGAATCAATCTTATATATTTATAACATTATTTAGCTTATGTTCTTTTCCAGGTGAACGGCCATATGCTTGTGATTTTTGTCCAATGAAATTCATGGCACGGAAAGATCTGAAAAACCATCGAATGACTCACACCGGAGAAAAACCTCACAAATGCCAGCTCTGTAATCAAGCCTTCATTCAGAAATGTGCGTTAAATCGACACATGAAGACTCATGATAAATCCACTATCTTGACTTACCCACCCCCTCAACCTCCGACTATACCTCAAATGCATGATTATATCGCTCACTGATTTATTTTCGAATAATTTATTTTTTGTAAAGAAATACTCACATTTATTTAAATAGTTTTTATAATAAATGACTTAAACAGGTTTTTGAAAATGTATTTTACATTTTAGTTTTAAATATATATAGGTATATATCTTGTTACCATTCTATGATTTGGCTTTTTAATTATCCATTAGGAGTTAGATACTAATTGTTGGTTATTCCTAGATATTAAATGGTTAACCGACAATTGAAAGTATAACCCAAAGAGTTTGTCTTTCAGCTGTTAAACTGCTTCTTTCCTCTATTGGTCTGATATTACTGCCAGCTCTAGATATAAAAACCTACCTACCTACTTATTAGAAGTTAATTGAATCAATAAGCTTCTGTTATCCAATATAAAGCGAAAACACACCGTCTGAAAAGTAATAAATGAAAGAAAAAGATACAACCTATTCAATATTTTGTGCCGTTGCATTCGCACACAAAGAATCGAATAGTTGTTCATCTCTTTCTAACGGTGCACAGCGTCTCAGCACATCTCAGACAAATGTGCGCCGGCCATTATTTGACTGTATCTTCAAAAAATATCCAATTCAATTCCGAATGAGATGAGGCTATTTTTTTTCAAATACCTACCATTTTCAAAAAAGGATTAGAGCTAAAAAACATTAAAAAGGATCAAATATCCTCACATTTTCATCTTCAATTTCGAATTTAAAAAAAACCTAGTATTTTAGGACATATTTTTATACGCTTAAACCAAAAATCTCCATTAAAAGTTCTTTGACTTTGACAGCTGTCGAAAATATTATTCTAAACAAAAATATATGTAAACTAAAGGTAAAACGTTTTTAATTGAAATATGAGTTAATTTGCATTATTTTTGTATAAAATTCAGGTAATATATCAAATGGTATAAAAAGATAAACGATCGGTACAGTTACGTAGATCGAATATTTACTTAGGTTAGGAATGTCATATTCATAAAACTTTAATAACGGTAATACCTTATATCAAATTGATTCGAAAGTTGAGCAGACTTAGGATTTAAATATTTGAATATGTGAATACTTTTATTTATGACCGAATTCTTCTAAATACAGTATAATATATACTGGCCACAGGATACTATCTCAACGGATTTAAATAGTGAACCAACAAAATTAAGGCCAAGTACAAGATGTCTGAAGATAAGAATCGATGTCGAGCTTGTCTCTCTTACGGAAAACATTATCATAATTTGGAATCATCAGAAATTCGTGATATGTATGTCTTCTGCATTTCAATGCCGGTTTGTTTTGTTTATTTATTGTTTTTAAGATGTTGTTATACATAGAATTATTAAATGTATTATGCTGAGTTTACATATTGCTTGAATACATTCGAATTTTTCTTATTACGTGTTTTCTTAATCCTGTGCTTTTTTTTAAATAAAATGAGATCGGAAAAAATGTATTTCGAAAAGTGTCCCATTTCATGTTTTGAAAAATATGTTTTTCCTAAAAACCACGTATTAATATGTTAAGTATAAAAAAAAACTCGCACGTGACCTGCGTACTGTCAGAGCATATATTAATAAGTTCAACTATACATGTAACGTCTGCAATGACAGATGTTTCTAAATTGCTTATGCTACTTGTTATAAATATGCATTATGTAAACTCCTCATTATATAGGTACTAATAAAAAATATTGATGTGTGGGTGTATGATTATGGCAGTGATTTAATAGGAATGATACTTATTTTTTAAAAACTTGCATGACAATGCTAATTCAACAATTGTTTTATTTGAAAACGGCTTTTTTATTTAGGTTACAATTAGTGATGTTTCACCAAAAGCATTATGTAACGAATGCTATAATCTTTTGATTAAATTTGGTGAATTTAAACGTCTCTGTATGAATTCTGAAGAAATATTATCAAATGAAGAAAAATGTTCAATTACGAAAGGGCAATATGAACCATTAGAAATTTTTACTTGTGAACCAAAGACAAAAATAAAAATGGAGAAATCTGAAATTGATATGGACACAATGAAAGAAGGTAACAAACACTATTGAATTTTGCTTTTATTGCATATATGTACATTTATGTCATTTAATTTATTTATCAACATACATGTATTCCTCAACTTATAACCGAAATACATTCCCAAATCTTAGTCATAAGTCAAATCCATCTTCAGTCGAGGTTTTTTTTCTTAAAATAATATGAAATTCAAATGAATACATATTAAATAATATTATACATCCTCGTCGCTTATCTATTTCGTCATTTTCAGTTTGAGATACAGTTGTAGGAGTTTTTTTTTTAATATGTCTAATTTTGTTTTAACATATTTCATCTTATTGATATTTATCATCCATTTAATTTTTTTTTTCGGTCATAAGTGCGAATCGTCTTAAGTCGAATCGTTATGAGTCGAGCACTACCTGTAGAGTCTGATGATTCTATTACAAATGGAGACCCAGATTTCAACCTTGATTCAATCGGTTTCGATGATTGTTCTTCAGAAACTTCTCTGAAAACTGAAGTTAGTCTTGATATCAAAAGAGAGAAGAAATTTATTCCAAAAACTGTTATCGTAAGAAATAAAAAAAGTATTTCAAAAGCTAAAACTGCGAGAGAAAAAAAATGTGTTTCAAAAACTTCCAAGTGCGAATATCTAACATTATAATAATATAATATATGATGACTAAAATGCACAAAGGGTACAAGTGACCTTTTTTATTGAGGTAGAACCATTTTCTGTACTTAACTCAATCTCGATAAAAAAAGTCACTTGTACCCTTTGTGCTTTTTAGTCATCATATCATTGATTTGTACAATAAAAAAATATACAAAAAATATTTTTGTTAATAGGAAAACTAAAAGGGACTCTGATGAAGATTTTGTACTCAATCGAAAAAATCCAACAAAAACAAACAACAAATTTATTTTAGAATGTTCTTTTTGCAATTCCAAGTACAAAAACGAAGGTGCTTTAAAAGTTCATGAAGCAATTCATCGAGGAATAAAGGTTGTGAATTGAAAATTAAAATCTTGTACTGTAATTCATACATGTCCAAAAAAAATAACTCATTTTTAAAACAAATAAGGTAAATGGATATAACTTTGTTACATATTAAACTTCTTCAGGCCTTCCTAAAATTAAATAACTCAAGAAATCTTGACTGAAGCATATGTTGACCATGTTTCTCAATATCGAACAATTAAAACACTTTTGTCTGATATTTTGAACAAAAAAAAAATGGGATTGCTCAATTTATCCAATTTAAAGAACATGTGACGAAATTATATTCACAAAATAAACCTGTCGAAGTTATATCCCGTTACCTAATCAGAATGCAGACATTTTATTATGACATTCATTCATTTATGAATTTGTCTAGTTTTAGATCTTTTTAATCAAAATTTCATATACGATACTAGATATCAGTTAATAGGTTTTTGTTTGACTCTGATAAACTTTTTCATCAACCTGTTACAATTAGAACTTCACCAACTGTAATCAAATATTTCTTATATTTTATTTCAGATTGAACATAAGTGTGATATTTGCAACAAAAAATTCAAATTTTGGTATAGCTTAAGAAGGCATTTGAGAAGGCATGCTATACCAAAAAAAGAAAAGGAGCCACAAACTTGTACCACTTGCGGAAAAGTATTCAAAACTGGAAGTTACTTAAAACTTCATATGAGAAGTCATGAGCCGAAACCAGCATACATTTGTCATATTTGCGCTAAAGTTTACGTTAATAATTCCCAATTGAATGTGAGCTTTTCAATATTAAAATTTAACCCTTTCCACTCATTTTTTTTTTCATTAGGAGTAGCCTTTGCTTGTGATCAATTCACCACATTTCTCAGGATTCATACTTGAATCTCAAAATTAAATTATGAACCATTTGGTCAGTTTTTTTCGTCAAAAAAAAAACTTAGGTATATAAATAAGACCATTTTTTTAGAGTTTTAGAATCAAATAATTTTAAAATGTTTTTGAATTGTATTTTCAAAAAGTTTTGGCTTGATTAGGTATATTATAAATATCAAGAAATATATTTTTAATTGCTCTAAAAACATTGTAGATGAATGTTTTTAAAATTTATTTATACGACTGATAAACATTTGACTTAATTATATTTTGATACTAAAATATCCAACCATGTTCGTGCAGTATACACATGTGTATTCGCTCATTATGCACTTCAAATCAAATGTGAGACAATTACTTGCAATTCATAGTTTTTTCATAAGAATTCTTTTTTTTTTCATGTCATAAGAATATAAGTACAATGATAATAAACATAAAACATGTACGTGGTTTATACCTGAATTGATGTTTTGACTTAATATTGAGTAACAAGTGGAAAGGGTAAATAAAATAGTGTAAAATGCATAAATAAATCATTATAATATTTTCAGGAACACATCAAAGTTCACATGAATGATAGAGTTCGAAAATATGAATGTGAATTTTGTAAAAAGAAATATTTTACGCAATGTCAGCTCAAAACACATGTAAAACACATTCATTTCCCGAAAACTATTGCTTGTGAAGTATGTAGTAGGCTCTTCTCATGTAAAAGTTTATTGAAGAAACATATGTTGGTCCACACCAAGATAAAGGCTTATGTGTGCAAGTTGTGTGATAAGGCATTCTCTCGGAAGGAATACTTAAAGGTGCACACTCGGATCCACACCGGTGAAAGGCCATTCCCATGCGATGTCTGTGGCCAAAGGTGTATCAGTAAAGAGCGTCTGACCGAACATCAAAGGATTCACACAGGAGAGAAGCCCTTCAAGTGCAAAATATGCGATCACAGTTTTTCACAAATGGGAACGATGAAAAGACACTTTTATACACATAAAGAGGTTTCGGTTCATTAGGTGAACTCTTGTTTCAAATTCAATCAATGTTATTACATATCATTTTTTTTTTAATATCTAAGGCTCCAGTTCTAGGTATCTTTTCATTCCAACAAATAATTTAAATGTTATCATGTTGAAATTTAATTGAACATTTCACTTCAATAAACAGGTCTTTTATTTTGAATGTTATTTTTTATTCAGCTTTATATTAAGTCACATTGTTGAAATTCGGGCTGTTAAATAACACATAATGAATTGGAATGATAATCGGGTGAATCGGAACGAAACTTTCTTTTATTTTAAGACTTAGCTTTTCTCAAAATTTTATTGATAAATATTTTTAAATAGAGAGAATCATGAAAAAAATATCCATCCCTATTCTTCGGATCCATAGGGTGAATGTGAGACGACATGCTTTTAATTTTTATAATTTGTAACTTGCGCTTACAAGATAATTATAAATGTGGGTTTGTAGAGCGCAACGAGACCTTTATGCTAAAATTAGTTTCAATCCCACAGATCTAACGAGCTTGTCAACAGGTGTTAACGCTCAAAGTCAAAAAACTACTTAACTCACCCGATTTCACGATATTTCAAATGAATCTTATACCATCTAAATCCAATCAAATTCCGAATTTTTCAACTCTATTTTCATCAAAATACGATATTCCGAAATAGCTAAAACCAAGCATGGCTACATGTCTCCCTAAGCTCCTCGACCTACCTGTCTCTGGCCGGGACGTATGGCAACCGTTCGCAATGTGCATTTGCATGTAAATAGGTAGGTAAACACCGCGAAGCTCGATTGACACTCGCTTTGACATTTCTCTTGCTGTGGTCTCATCGGGAGAAAAGCGAAAATATCAGAAATAGCGGGCTTTACACGCTATACATGCACATGCACATGCACCTCGTATCCCATGCGAAAGACATGATCATGCGTGTGTAAAGAAAGAGAGAGAACACGCGTAATCAGGTGTTCCGCGCTCATCATCATGTCAGTGGGTTCTCTTTACAATTGAAACTTATTTCGCGCGCGTTGCTCGAATGGAAGATAAATGTTTATGCGTGGAGTAAGGAATTAGTTTTAGAAATCATTTCTGTCTAGTCTTTTCGCCTCTGGTTTCAAATTAAAACGAAATGGTCCTCCGACTACTAACTCAAAATCTGAAGGAAAGATAGATGTATGTATTGTTGTACAAACTGTGGTATGTCTATCTCTTCGCGGCTGTTTTGACAGCACATAGTTTGAGGGATCGCGTATTTAAATTCGTTTTGTTTTCAAACCTGAGGTGAAAATACCGGCCCTTTGTTTTTAAAGGCAGAGGAATATAAAAATAATCTCAAAAAGGAGGCTTTAAAAAAAAAATGTATTTAGTAAAGATAAATGAGAATGTGCATGTGAAACCCACTAATGAGTAATGTATACTGACCACAAGATACTTATGAAATCAATTTGAATACTGACCTCAATAAAATAATCCAAATACAAGATGTCAGCTGATTTGAAACGATGCCGAGCTTGTCTCTGTTACGGAAACCATTCTTATGATTTGGAATCTTCGGAAGTACTTCGAACCTTCATTTTCTGCATTTCATTTCCGGTTTGTTTTATTAAATGATCAGTAATAAATATTTTTAATTTTTTTAGTTTTACTACTTTCCTATTTTGCATATGCCATTTTACTAATTTGATTTAAAAAAAAATTTTTTTTTAATGAAAAATCTGCAACACAATATTGGCCTATACCTATGTATGAAATATTGTTGTGTTAGTGCACAATTGTGGCAGTGGTCAAATAGGAAAGATACTTATTTTCTAGCAGAGTGATAATGATAATCAAATTACTGCAATTGCTAAAAAAAAATTTTTTTATAGGTAAAAATTAATGATTTTTTACCAAAAGCATTGTGCAATAAATGCTATGAGCTATTAATCAAATTCAATGAATTTAAACGTCTTTGTATCGATTCTGAACAAATATTATCTGATGAAGAAAAATATTTTGTTACAAAAGAACAACATGAACATTTGAAAATTTCTAATTGTGATCCTAATAGAGAAATAAAATTGGAAGTATCTCAAATCGAAATTGATATCGTAAAAGAAGGTAAAACACATAAAGGATCGTTTTTTTCTGATCTAGTTAACTGACCAGAGAGACTGTCTTTCCACTATGAACTGTCGAAAATCCATCTTTGCTCCTCAGTTTTCGATAGTTCGTAGTTGAAGGATTGACTAACTCTATAATTAGATTACTAGAGCAGTAGAAGACCAGTCCTAAGTTATTTAATTCGTTTTTAATTCTAGAGTTTGATGATACTATTGCGAATGATGATCGAGATTTCAATCTCGATTCTATCAGTTTTGATGGTCATTCTTCAGCAACTTTTTCAAATACTGAAATCAGTCATCGTATTAAAATAGAAAAGGAATGTATTTCAAAACCTGATATTGTGAGAAATAAGTGTATTTCAAAAGTTTTAAAGTACATAATATATACATATTCATATTTTTAATTGATACAATAAAAAGTTACAATAAAAATATTTTGTTATCATAGGAAAACAAGACGGAATTCTGATGAAAAATATGTACCAAGTTTAAAAAATACACCGAAAACAAACTCTGATATTGTTTTAGAATGTTCAATTTGTGATTCCAAATTCAAAAATAAACGTAATCTCAAAACTCATGAAGCAGCTCATCATAAAAAAAAGGTTGTACATTAGTTTGAATCTTGAACTATACTACATGGTTATGTACAT
Source organism: Cheumatopsyche charites (assembly GCA_024721215.1). Lineage (NCBI taxonomy): Eukaryota > Metazoa > Arthropoda > Insecta > Trichoptera > Hydropsychidae > Cheumatopsyche > Cheumatopsyche charites. The sequence continues at coordinate 3,272,800 of CM045587.1, forward strand.
ACATGCCCATAATAATTGTTCCATTTCAGATTAAATACATCAGAACGTAGACAATATATGACGACAAATTAAGTCAAGGGAATCAAGCGCCTTTTTTTTAATGAGTTGAGCACCCAAATGTTTCTATATACAAATATTTATGTGTTGGTGGCAAAAGGATATAAACCATTTCTGAAATTGTGCTGTAATATGTATATTATCACATCACATGACCCTCTGTCAATATATGTATGTACTATATAGGTTCATGCTCAACTCTAAGTGAGTTTTTCTTGAAATTACTTACAATGTTACTTGATCCCCTTGATCTTTTTGGTCCTCATATATATGAATTATACTAAGCTAATCAAAAAATACAAATATTGATGCCTATATTTTATTTTAGGTTGAATATAAGTGCAATGTTTGCAACCAAATATTTAAACTTGGGAGTACCTTGAAAAACCATAAGAGAATTCATGCACAGCCCAAAGATGGACCAAAAACATGTACGACATGTGGAAAAGCATTCAAATATGCTTATCTTTTAGCAAACCATATGAATGGTCATTTACAAAAACAAACACATGTTTGTCATATTTGTGCAAAATCTTTCATATATAGAACCTCGTTGAATGTGAGCTTTTTCAACAACAATATTATATTGTTACAGTGTAAAATGGATAAATACATCACATAACTATTTTCAGACACATCTCTTATACCATAAGAACGATGGAATTGGAACGCATGAGTGTAAATATTGTAAAAAGAAATATTTTACATCAGGTCAGCTCAGGGCTCATATAAAACTCACTCATTTGCCGAGGACTATTGCCTGTGAAGTGTGCGGAAAACTTGTCTCAACCAAAGGTGATTTGAGGAGTCATATGTTGGTTCACAGTGATGCCAAACCTCATGTGTGCAACATTTGTAACAAGGCATACGCTCGGAAGAAATTGCTCAAGGTGCACATCCGAACTCACACTGGTGAGAGACCGTTTCCATGCAACGTATGTAATCGCAGGTTCTTGAGCAGGGAGACCCTGGTCGAACACCAAAGGATTCATACCGGAGAAAAACGTTACAAGTGCAAAATATGTGATCGCGCCTTTTCACAAAGTGGAACATTGTGGAGACACTTAAATACGCATAAAAGTTGAGGTTCACTACATTTGACGTCTTCTAGATTTGAATGCTGTTTAGAGTTGTAATGTTAAATTTCGACAGTAAATATGTTCAATTTTGCAACCCCCATAAATAAAATTTCAAACAGTAACACAACTAATTTAAATTTAAAAATTAACAAATCAGTATACTATTTATTTTTCAAAATATATTTGATTTTTGAAATAGTCAATTAAAAGAAATAATATGTTTTTAAATACAAGATCGTAGGAAATAAATTATGGTTTACATGATATAGAAATTTGTCAAGGCCAGCAAATTATCAGGAATTTATGTGTTCATTGCTTTTGTCTAAATTTGTGAGACTGAATACTTAAAAAACTTTCCTAGGACAGTTTACTCCCAATTATTTGTTTATGCACTATCTAGATTGTGGATTATTCATGATTGAGAATAAATAATTTTAATTAAAATTATTTTCCAAAAATTGGTTTATTAAGAAATTGGTTTTCAGAACAATTAAATAAAAACATATATGTACCTATATATGGATTTCCACAAAAAGTAGTTTTGATAGTAGGTATATAGGTACATAATACTCATTCTCATCTGAATAAAAATGTGTTTAACAATAAGACAAATGATGGACTTATGGATTACAAAATTTTCAGTCCCTAATGAAAACATCTTTTTTTTAATTAATTCTGATAATTTTTATTGCTGAAAATAATAATCTGATCTATTTTTGGAAAAAAATATAATATTGGACACTTCAAATGGGATAGTGCAATCTTGATTATAAATAAATCAATAATATTCATTCGATCATTAAGAAAGATTTTTCCTGTCAAAAACAACTTTAGTAGATTAGAAGCGAATGAAGAAAATTTTATGTCTGAAATGTATCTATTGATGGATTTTTTTTTTGTTTAAAAACGTGGAAAGAAAAATGTGATATAAATGATCCGGGCTTTAAAACACGAATGATTCAAATTTTGTGAAATTTAATGATTCTGATTATTTGTGTTTCTCGATTATTCTTCACCTTGTCCTGATTAAATACAGTAGGTCTTCTTGTAATCACTATACACAAGATGAAATTCTATTTCTTAAGTGTCCAGGGATGACAATGTTTATAGTTTTGTTTTGATAAATAGTGTAAGTGCTTCATGCTAAATTTAAATTAAAACATTGACAACAATATATGACTTTTATTTTTTGGGGAAGAAACCCATATATGTATGTATCGGATAATAACAATAAGTTGTAAAAACGATAGGTAAATATCATTTGAACCACTCACATCAGAATTTTAATGTTGATTTTTGCTAATATTATTATGTTTTGTTTATCTTGCTCCATTCTTTTTTTTTCTCTCTTTGTTTTATTTTCACTTTGCTTTGTTTCTGATTTATAAAATTCTTTAAATGGATAGCCAAAAGAAATGTTGTCCACAATAAATTATAGGAAAACAAATTTTATATTTTAATTTGTGTTAAAATTTTACATGTTTAATTTGTTATCTGTTATTTGTGGCGTAGGCAAGGGCGTACTCAGGATTTCAGCTAGGGGGGGGCAGCTCATATCTGTTTTGAGAAGATGGTCGGTCGAGTATATTTAAAGTGACCATTTATATTATATTCGTCCTCAAAACGGAACATCTATCAATTTTTACGTAATAGCCGGGCCCCCGAAAGAAAATCCGGGCCCAAGTACTATTTTGTAGCATTTCCCCCCCCTCCAAAAAAAAAACATTTTTTTCAGGAAAATGATAAAAAATCAAAAAACCTAGGTAGGTATATTGGTTTATAAGTCTGAAATAGGTATTACAGACATTGGAATATGAAAATAAAGAAATATGACTGTTTTGTTTTTATATGGGTATTTTTCATCATCAATATTCTTCTCTTACTCTTATTAAGTATAGGAGTTTTAATTACAATTGGGCTGAATTGAAAAACAAAGTAGATCTATACAAAAAACTAGTGCAAAATTACAAAATTCTAATGTTTATTAGTTTTTTTTCAAATTTCAACGATCTTTTGTGATCAAAAAGCATCACCGTGGCAATCTGAACAATTTTTGTTTGAACACTTTTGTGCTGTGTTGTATATTTTATTCAATATTTCCAAATATAACATAAAGTGCTGCTTTTGACTAGATTGAATCCTAGCAAATCTTCACTAATACATGCAGGTAGGTAGTTAGGTGGGAACACTAAACACACACTCACACCAACAAAAGCCATTCTTTCTGTGACAGACATGATCAAATCTAATTTTTGATATTAAAAACTTTTAAATCTCACAGCACTTTTGTATATTCATAACTTATCATACCTATGTAAAATATGTATCTTTTCATAATAATAAAGATAAATTCCATTTAATGACTATATTCGCTAAACCACCAAATAGTAATTCATTCGAATTATTTCAGTGGGCACTCTAATATTATAATAATATCATGGAGTCTGTATGAATTTATAATTGAATAAACCTACTAGTTACCATGAAACATGTTTGAAATGCCTACCAATATTGGTTTTAATTACATTATTTTGAATATTCACCTATATTTGAGTGTACCGATATTGTTTTACTACACATCACCAAATTTCAGCTGCAATGCATGGTTCTGCAAAGCTACATAAATTATGTGTACAATCCCAAAATTTCATATTGTTTCCTAGGCACCTAGGTATATTGGTGTATAAGTCTGAAATAGGCATTACAGACGTTGGAATATGAAAATAAAGAAATATGACTGTTTTGTTTGTATATGGGTATTTTTCATCATCAATTTTCTTCTCTTACTCTTATTAAGTATAGGAGTTTTAATTACAATTGGGCTGAATTGAAAAACAAAGGTGATCTATACAAAAAACTAGTGCAAAATTACAAAATTCTAATGTTTATTAGTTTTTTTTCAAATTTCAACGATCTTTTGTGATCAAAAAGCATCATCGTGGCAATCTGAACAATTTTTGTTTGAACACTTTTGTGCTGTGTTGTATATTTTATTCAATATTTCCAAATATAACATAATGTGCTGCTTTTGACTAGATTGAATCCTAGCAAATCTTCACTAATACATGCAGGTAGGTAGTTAGGTGGGAACACTAAACACACACTCACACCAACAAAAGCCATTCTTTCTGTGACAGACATGATCAAATCTAATTTTTGATATTAAAAACTTTTAAATCTCACAGCACTTTTGTATATTCATAACTTATCATACCTATGTAAAATATGTATCTTTTCATAATAATAAAGATAAATTCCATTTAATGACTATATTCGCTAAACCACCAAATAGTAATTCATTCGAATTATTTCAGTGGGCACTCTAATATTATAATAATATCATGGAGTCTGTATGAATTTATAATTGAATAAACCTACTAGTTACCATGAAACATGTTTGAAATGCCTACCAATATTGGTTTTAATTACATTATTTTGAATATTCACCTATATTTGAGTGTACCGATATTGTTTTACTACACATCACCAAATTTCAGCTGCAATGCATGGTTCTGCAAAGCTACATAAATTATGTGTACAATCCCAAAATTTCATATTGTTTCCTAGGCACCTAGGTATATTGGTGTATAAGTCTGAAATAGGCATTACAGACGTTGGAATATGAAAATAAAGAAATATGACTGTTTTGTTTGTATATGGGTATTTTTCATCATCAATTTTCTTCTCTTACTCTTATTAAGTATAGGAGTTTTAATTACAATTGGGCTGAATTGAAAAACAAAGTAGATCTATACAAAAAACTAGTGCAAAATTACAAAATTCTAATGTTTATTAGTTTTTTTTCAAATTTCAACGATCTTTTGTGATCAAAAAGCATCATCGTGGCAATCTGAACAATTTTTGTTTGAACACTTTTGTGCTGTGTTGTATATTTTATTCAATATTTCCAAATATAACATAATGTGCTGCTTTTGACTAGATTGAATCCTAGCAAATCTTCACTAATACATGCAGGTAGGTAGTTAGGTGGGAACACTAAACACACACTCACACCAACAAAAGCCATTCTTTCTGTGACAGACATGATCAAATCTAATTTTTGATATTAAAAACTTTTAAATCTCACAGCACTTTTGTATATTCATAACTTATCATACCTATGTAAAATATGTATCTTTTCATAATAATAAAGATAAATTCCATTTAATGACTATATTCGCTAAACCACCAAATAGTAATTCATTCGAATTATTTCAGTGGGCACTCTAATATTATAATAATATCATGGAGTCTGTATGAATTTATAATTGAATAAACCTACTAGTTACCATGAAACATGTTTGAAATGCCTACCAATATTGGTTTTAATTACATTATTTTGAATATTCACCTATATTTGAGTGTACCGATATTGTTTTACTACACATCACCAAATTTCAGCTGCAATGCATGGTTCTGCAAAGCTACATAAATTATGTGTACAATCCCAAAATTTCATATTGTTTCCTAGGCACCTAGGTATATTGGTGTATAAGTCTGAAATAGGCATTACAGACGTTGGAATATGAAAATAAAGAAATATGACTGTTTTGTTTGTATATGGGTATTTTTCATCATCAATTTTCTTCTCTTACTCTTATTAAGTATAGGAGTTTTAATTACAATTGGGCTGAATTGAAAAACAAAGTAGATCTATACAAAAAACTAGTGCAAAATTACAAAATTCTAATGTTTATTAGTTTTTTTTCAAATTTCAACGATCTTTTGTGATCAAAAAGCATCATCGTGGCAATCTGAACAATTTTTGTTTGAACACTTTTGTGCTGTGTTGTATATTTTATTCAATATTTCCAAATATAACATAATGTGCTGCTTTTGACTAGATTGAATCCTAGCAAATCTTCACTAATACATGCAGGTAGGTAGTTAGGTGGGAACACTAAACACACACTCACACCAACAAAAGCCATTCTTTCTGTGACAGACATGATCAAATCTAATTTTTGATATTAAAAACTTTTAAATCTCACAGCACTTTTGTATATTCATAACTTATCATACCTATGTAAAATATGTATCTTTTCATAATAATAAAGATAAATTCCATTTAATGACTATATTCGCTAAACCACCAAATAGTAATTCATTCGAATTATTTCAGTGGGCACTCTAATATTATAATAATATCATGGAGTCTGTATGAATTTATAATTGAATAAACCTACTAGTTACCATGAAACATGTTTGAAATGCCTACCAATATTGGTTTTAATTACATTATTTTGAATATTCACCTATATTTGAGTGTACCGATATTGTTTTACTACACATCACCAAATTTCAGCTATGGGGGGCAGCTCATATCTGTTTTGAGACGATGGTCGGTCGAGTATATTTAAAGTGACCACGTATATTATATTTGTCCTGGAAACGGAACATCTATCAATTTTTTTCGTAATAGCTGGGCCCCCGAGAGAAAATCCGGGCCCAAGTACTATTTTGTTGCATTTCCCCCCCCACCCCCTCCCAAAAAAAACATTTTTTTCTGGAAAATGATAAAAAATCAAAAAACAATAATTAGCGCCGCAGGCAAAATTTTTTTGTTGCAATATCTTCAATTTCAAAACTTGTAATTTTAAACAATTGTTTTCCAATATCAAAAACTTGTCTGATAAATTAGATTTTGTCGACAACTTTTTAACGAAAACGAAGAATTACTATCAATAATTTCATTCTCGTTGTATTGATCACTAAAAATTGGTTATCAACACATTTAACCATGGCAAAATAGTCAGTGCACACCTAGTGATGACTCTAAGCACCTTTAAGCATAATTTCCATGCAACCCCCTCCCAATATAATTTTTATATGTATGTATATGAAGAAACAAAATTGCGCTGCAGGCGAAAATTTTTTTCATATTTTCTGAAAATCATTTATTAAAATAACATTTATTTTATCTTCTAGGGGGGGGGCAGCTGCCCCTACCTGGGTATGCCCATGGGCCTAGGTATGAAAATAAATAAGACAATCAACTTTTATGACGATTTTAACTATCAAAATACATAATGATAGCGTACTAATGATTCACAGATTTCACGTGGTCCCGAAACGGTAGTTCTGCAGTAGTAGTTTTGCGCATTCGCACTCGCTACTATTTTCACATTTAACGTTTCTCACCATATACCTAACCCCTATGCGTTATCCGCTACTTTGGAACTACCATTTTGGGATCGTATGAAATCCGTGAATCATTAGCATGCTTCTTCTCCCCTCTCACTCACACGCTAAAAATTGAATATGTTGCTTCTCTTTCGACGTTTTCAGTCTTTCAATTTCTGAATCAAATTGAAATATTATAAAACATCATAAAAAAAATATTGTGATTCTGCGACTTTATCTTAATATTATACAGCAGTTTTAGGGGAGTCGTTAAAAGCTATTTTTAATGTGGATTGGGAGAGGTTGAGGAGACTTGATCCCCTTTTTATTTTTTGCCTCTAATTTCATTTCAGAAAACAATTTCAATTGGGTTTGTTAGATATAAGATTCATTTAGAATAATATATTTGTTTTCTAATTAATAAAAAAAAAAAAACGAAAAATTGAAAGCTGTTTATTGTCACAAAATGTTCATTGAAATTCAAAATATGACAACATGATTCTAGAATCATTTGTTAAAACAAAATTATAGGAATTATGCTTTAGATATTTAGGGCTAGTTCACTCACATGTGTCGTCTTGAGAACAGAATAACTTATATGCGTATAACAGTACACCTATTTAATCTCTGGACTGGACGGATGTGTCTGAATTAGCCCTTAAAAAACGATGTCATGATATAACATAAACTGAATTCAATCAAATCAAAAATTAAACAGATACAGCTGAATCTTGGCTTTTATGCAAATTAAAGTGTCTTTTCATCGTTCCCATTTGTGAAAAGGCATGATTGCATATCTTACACTTGAAGGGCTTCTCTCCAGTATGAGTTCTTTGATGTTCAATCAGACGTATCTTGCTAATGCACTTTTGACCGCAAACATCGCATGAAAACGGCCTTTCACCAGTGTGGATCCGAGTGTGAATCATAAAGTAACACTTCCGAGGAAATGCCTTGTTACAAAAGTTACACACATAAGGTTTCACATCACTGTGAACCATCATGTGGCTTTTCAAACTTTTATTGCTTCCAACAAGCACCCCACATATTTTACAGGCAATAGTCCACGGCTTATGACACGATGATTTATGACTCTTAAGGGTAATTAATGAAAAATACTTTTTTTTACAAATTTCACACTCATGTGTTCGAACTCTATTGTTTTCATGGATTTTGACATGTTCCTGAAAATAATACTATGATGTATTCATGTATTTTACAGTCAATATTATATCGTTGGAAAAACTCACATCCAAATATTTTCTACTTTTAAAAGATTTGGCACATATGTGACAAATGTATGACTGTTTCGTTGCTAATCGTAAGTGTTTTTTCATATGTAATGGCATGTAACCAGGTCTCGTTAATACTTTTCCACAAGTAGGACACGCTATGGGGTGGTTTGCATGTTTTCTTATATGCTTTTTTAGGTTCCTTAAAGTTTTGAATTCTAGATTGCAAATTTTGCACTTATTTTCAACCTTAAATAATATGCAACTTTTTTATTGGATTTATTAAAATTGCGATATATTATTTACTAAGGCTTGATCTTTTTAACTGTATAATATCAATTAGTTAGGAATAATGACTGTTAAATTTTATTGGGGAAAAAAATACTAACACCTCTAGTAGCTTAATAATCAATTGAAATCTGGCCTAATTGATATTTAGTCTCTTTGATCAAACACTGGGTACATGAGAATACACTTGGGCCTCGTTAGTACAAGAAGATAGTCAGTTTTATGGTTTCAGCTGGCAGAAAACATTAAATTCGGTTATTATGCAGTTTTTAAATGTGCAATTTGATCTAGAGAGGGAGACACATAGGAAGGGTTGTTTTCACCCCAATTTTACATCCCCAAAGTTGTTAGATTGCGGTCTTTTTTAGATTTGTGCAAAAACTATTATAGATACGAGAAAACTGTTAAAGACAATAATGATTTTCATTAAATTCTATACAATCATTACTTAACACTTACAGACAGACCTCGTCTTTTGCATAATATGCTATTTTGCACATATAGATTTTCAACACACTGAACCACTCATATTCTTATTTTTTTTGATAAAGTCGATTTATCCTAAGTCGTTTGTAATATTTTCAGCAAATTAGTAAATGAAATTTCGTTAAAAATGCAAACAAATTTTTGTTCGATACTTTCATCAATTGAAAAAAAATCGCAAAGCGCCCTCAATATCAACTAACACAATTAATAGCTACAAAGAAACTACATGACGGATTGTGCTGAAACTTTGTTTTTGAATATAGTAAATATGCATCAATTTAATAAAAAAAAAATAACTTCAAGAATATCTTTATGGGAGCTTTTTAAATTAACAATTCAGGATATTTTTTTTTTTTACATACCTTGGCTTTCGAACAATTTGACTTTCGCACACATTTTCAGAACCAATTATGTGTGAAAGTTGAGGTCCATCTGTATTTTGATAAAACTTATAGTTTTAGAATTGTTACTGAAATAAGAATAGTTTTTTTCATCCCTAACGGCAATATTTTAATAAATGAATCAAACAAAATACCATGTCCACGCGGAAGTGTTAAATGCATAAAGCATACTTAAAACACATAAGAATACTTCGATTACATTGAAACTATACGTACTGATAAAATGATAACATAAGATACCAACAAATTAAAAATAATTTCAAAATTGTTAATAATACAATTTTAAAAAAGTATTTCGAATTGAAACTTTTTAAATCATATGTTGAAAACTTCGGTTTGCAAGAAAAATTTTCATTTTTGAGGTAGAAAAAAACTTTCAACCGAAAAATTATAGCCAAAGAGTTATATTTTTCAGAAATATTAGTCAAAAAAATAAAACGATTTTATTTTTTTAATCAGTGTTTTTAAATAATGTGATTGCTATAAACGGTTGAAGTGCGTTTTAGTTATCTTTTGAAAAACACTGTTATTTCAAAAATAAAAGAGATTTTTTTTCGAGAAATATTTCTAAAATATGTAACTGTTTTCATATAATTTTCATGTGTTAAAATTTTCGTTGTATCGAAAATAAAAACTTCCTTGTAGAGTGACATAAAATAAAGTAAAACGCACGTCAACCATTATAGCGTACGACATCTTTTAAAAAACATTGTGATTTAAAATAAAATAGCTACATTTGTTTTGAGTAATACACCTAACTCTCGTTTTACAAGGTGGATAGGAACCAGCAAAAACCGTGTAAAAAAAGTGTCATTTTTCATTTCGCGATATTCATTATATAGTTCAAACAAATCATGTTAGACCAAATAAATCGTATAAAAAAAATCGTGTAAAGCGATAGTTGGGTGTATTTCATTTTTATAAACGCAAACTCTAATTTTGTATGAACTTAAAGCCTTATATGATGGCTGAATTTCACAAAGGGCATAAGTGACGTTTTTTTATCGAAATTAAGTTGAATACTTAACTCAATATCGATAAAAAAGGTCACTTGTACCCTTTGTGAAATTCAGTTATCATATAACACAAAGTTCTATTACACGTTTTTGTGGAACCATAAAACTGTCATACGAGGCCCATGTGAAATTGAAAATTAATTAATTTACAAATATACAGACAATGTTAGAACATATTATCTACTTTCGGATGATTGCTGTATGAAATGAATAATTTTTATGGGTATATTATGTATTAAAGTTCGAGATTCAAAATAATAAGCAACCTCTATTTTATGGTCAGCTGCTTCGTGAGCCCAAAGGGCACGTTTACTTTTAAACTTGGAGTTGCAAATACAGCATTCTACATCAATTTCGGGCTTCGTTTTTTTGTATTTTGTATTTTTAGGATATGGTATAAATTCTTCATCGGAATCTTTTCTCCTACGGAAAAAAAAAATATTATTGTGTGAATCAAAGTTACATACGGACGGTATATACGCACTTTGAAATTTTTGAAATACATTTCTTCTTAGTATCAATGTAAGCTTTAATGATACTTGCCCTCTTTTTTTTGAGATCTGCTTTTATAAGGCTTTTTTTCTCGTTTTTGATATCATGATTAATTTCAGTATTCAGAGAAGTTTCTGATGAATTATCATCAAAACCGATCAAATCATGGTCAAAATCTGGATTTTCATTTGCAGTAGAATCATCAAACTCTACGATTATGAACAAATTAAATGACTTAGGGCCTGTCTTTATACTCGTTTAACCCTCATGTTAGTTAACTATACTCAGTCTCTGCTATTAGAGATGCACTTGATGTGTCTCGACCAACTACTTGTCTTAGAGTTTGTGTAGTCAACTAACATGAAAATTAAACCAGTGAAAAGATTGCACCTTTAACATATTGATACCCGACAGCAAAAGTGGGCCAAGCAAATCTCTCGACTTAGAATGTGGTCGATCGGTTTACTTGGTCCATTTTTTTATCTACAGTATTGGACATATCATTAGAGTATTTTTTATTTTTCACAAAATCAAAATAATGATGTCATTTATTGACATATATCAATAATTATTTTTACATATTGTAGATAAAAATATCTGCTAAAAATACTGCTTATATATATTTGACATAAGGTTTTTGTTACCTTGTTTCATGGTATCAATTTCAATTAGAGATTCTTCCAATTTTATTTCTATTTCAGGATTATAATTAGAAATTTTTGAAAGTTCGTGTTGTTCTTTTGTTACTAAACATTTTTTTTCATCAGATAATATTTTTTCAGAATTTGAACAAAGGCGTTTAAATTCATCAAATTTGATTAAAAGCTTATAGCATTTGTTACATAGTGCCTTTGGTAAAAAATCATTAATTGATATCTAAAAAGTTTTTTTATTAGCATCGTAAAGCAGTTTAAAAAAAAATAAGTCTATTCTATTCGACCACTGTCACAATCTTACACTAACACGTGTAGCTGCCTATATAAGATTTTTAAAAAATGTGTAGGAGAGTTAGGAAAAACTTGAACCCTCTTTTTGTTTTTGCCTTTAATTCTCATTTGGAAAATTGGATTTAAAAAAAATAATGTAAATACACTCAGAATTTGATTGAGTTTACTTGCAATTAGAATAAGAACTATTTGAAGCAATCTACAAGGGTAGAAACGGTATTTTATATTTTCGCATTCAAATTTAGAAATATATGAATTGGTGCATATTGATGTTCAACATTTCTGCTCCATCCATAATATATTTTCCCTAGTGAATACGTTTCAAAATCATCCAGTTATCGTATAATGAAATGGATTTTTTCCATCAGTGCCGTGTGTGAACTTTAACTGGAATCCAGCACAATTGCTTAACATTTTACCTCTTACAATTAGAGAATTTATAGGCGGACCACAGACATGAAAGTCACAATATAAATAGTTTGGACTATAGAGAAGCTGTTTAAGCATTTTTTAAATGCAGTTTTTTATTATTTTGAACAGGACTATTATATTATGATTAAAGTTGTTTAACGTTGAAAAAAACAGTTTAATGATTAATCATGTCATTTTTTACAATACTTCTATTTAGCCTTCCTAAAAACATTACAAAAGTATTTAAAATTCATATTTTTTTCGACATTAGTGCGAAAAACTTATAAAGAACAAGCTTTGTCGTTAATTGTAAAATAGAACAGTGGAAAGTAATAAGATTCTATTAATCAGTAAATAAAACAAACCGGTAATGAAATGCAGTGAATAAAAATTTCAAGAACTTCTGAAGACTCCAAATTATAAGAATGTTTTCCATAGCAGAGACAAGCTCGACATCGTTTTTTGTCAGCTGACATTTTGTATTTGGGTAGGTTTTTGATTGTGTCAGTATTCAACACCATACTATTACCATCCTGTAGTCAGTATCAATAGGTTATAATCCTTCAGTCAGTATACATAACTCAATCTATAAAACTGAAAAGTCACTGATATAAATAAACAGTATTTAGATTCCGAATCTACTTAACCTTATGTCAACTTGATATAAAATTACCAAAAGCTTTTATATGAATATATTCCTAGCGAAAATGAAATGAATAAATGGAAATTCGACCTAAGCATACTGATCGTTTATTTATTTTCAATAAAAGATATGTCACTTTAGATATATAAAAATAATGTTAGATTTTGATTAAAAACTTCTTTACCTTTGTAGAGTATTTTGTTTGATGTTTTTTGATAACTGTCAAGAGAGAAACGCGCGTTTTATATGGAAAATTTTGGTCTAAGCATATATAAATATGGCCGAAGATGCTACAGACAAATCAAATCAAATCAAAATTTAGGCGAAAACACTTCTTTTGTAAAAGAAAGAGAAGCAACCCATTAAATTGTTTGTATACGAGTGCGAGTGAAGCAACTTTTTTTTACCACGTGTTAACGCACTTACACACATACAATCGAATGGTTGATCATTTTTTTCCGTATATGTATGCGTATACACTCCCTTATAAAACCAAAATTATATCCAAGTCTCCCCAGTGTAACCATTATTATATGTTAGAAGTTTGTAAAAAGTAAAAATAAATTTAAAAAAGGTCGTGAAATGTAGTTTTTATACCAGAGCACGTGGTCTTTTACCGCGAGTTGACGTTTAATTTTTAGGTTTGTTAAACAATTGCGTTAATCGATGGCGAAGGTATGTTTATATCTTAATGATTTTGTGTATGGGTATAATGCTTATGTTCAGCTTTTCCATTTCAATTTCAATAATTAAAAAGAAAAATTCATGAATCTGAAAAAACTTAGTCCATATTTCTGTACCATTACATTACATTAACACTAGCTCGTTTGTTAGAACGTCATACTTGTCACCTTTTAAACAATAGATTTACATTTTAAGGCTTGATCTTTCAATTGTCTATTACAGCTGAATAATTCTATAATTATAACTATCGAACGACCAAACTTCTAACTGACAGCTGAAATGTCTTGGTGAAATTCTTTAAGTAATGAAATTATTTCAGAATTTGGTGAATCTAGTAACAGGAGGTGCTTCTGGTCTCGGAAGAGCTACCGTAGAGCGTTTTGCCAAAGATGGATTCAAAGTTGTACTTTGTGATTTGCCAATTTCCAAGGGGTCCGAAATTGCTAAAGAGCTTGGAGACAATGTTATATTTGCACCCGGAGATGTAATTGAATTTTATTCCTTTTAATATATGTGCTCGTGATTATGATCGATAATATTTAGAAAAAAATGAGTTTAGTTAATCATTCATTTTGATTTACAATGTTGTTAAGTATTACAATATGTTATTTTCCACAGTACGCTTAAAAAGTCAAATTTTCAAAAATTTAATATCTCTGAACCAAAGAAATATGATTTATTCTATTGTCATTATAATGGGTACAAATGTATATATTATTTTCACTTCACTTTTTTTAATGTTGATAGTTTATGTTTTCAGATTTGTTCAGAGTGTGATATGAAACAAGTTTTAAATATTACAAAAGAAAAATTCGGAAGATTGGATAACGTAGTAAACTGCGCTGGCATAGCTTTGTCATTCCAAATTTACAATTTCAATAAAAAAACATCTCACAAATTAGAAGATTTCTACAAAGTAGTCAATGTAATTTTATTTTATTATATTATTTTTTAAGTTTTAAGATTTAATATGAAATCACACATTCAATCTTAATCAATATTTTACAGATCAATACTATTGGAACATTTAATGTGATTCGTTTAGCTGTCGGTCTCATAGGTGAAAACGTACCTAATAAAGATGGACAAAGAGGTGTTGTGATCAACACATCATGTACTTCTGCTTTCGAAGGACAAATCGGACAGGTAGCATATGCTGCTTCCAAAGCTGCGATTGTTGGAATGACCCTTCCTTTAGCCAGAGACTTATCTTCTCAAGGAATTAGAGTTGTAACTATCGCACCCGGTAAGCGATTTTTGTTTTACTTTGATTGTCAGTTAAATTAATGTATTAATCAATTTATTAAAAAAATAATGATAATGTATTTTCAGGGCTCTTCGACACTCCTATATTATCTTATCTTCCTGAAAAAGTCAGAGAATTTTTAGCTAGATCAACTACATTTCCACATCGACTAGGTCAACCATCAGAATATGCTCAGTTGGCATCCAGTATTATTGAAAATCCTCTTTTAAACGGTGAAGTCATAAGATTAGATGCTGGATTACGATTGAACATGTAGTGCATAAAAATTCAATGATATATGTACCTATTTCGAATTTTTCACAAAAGTGATATATAGATTTAATTAGATTTATATTTTTCCAATCCAGAATAATTATCTAGTCTTTTAATAGATGGTAATCTCAATTATGCAAGCTTTTGTTTATAATTTAACTGAAGTTTTGTCAATAAATTGGTATTTACTGAAATTAAGATTTCTATACTATTAGTAGTCCTCTTATACAAAAAATATTTTCACTCATTTCACTTACCTATCAAAATACATATTTTTTTGGATGATATTAAACATAAATACAAATAAAAATGGAAATATCAATGTTTTCAGCTATTAACAATCAAATGCATTTAGGGCTGGTCTTTTCACTTGTAACCCTTAGTTAACTTGTTTTTTCAATAGTTTGACAATTTACAACTATTTCATTGTAACGAGTAAAAAGATTGATCCTTCATTCAAAATTTTATTTTATAGTCTACACGGCAATAGCCTAAGAAACAAACTGAAATAAACATTAGAGACAAATGTAGGTATTTATGCAACCAAAAGATCATAACTAGCACATCTTATATGCAGGATGATTCGAATTAATTGAGCATAACTTCGCATCATTCATATCTCATTCAATTGGTAAGACGATACGCGCTTGCTTATTCATATAGAATTTATTTCAAAATGAAAAAAGTTTTTAAATATTCAGCAAATGTTCTTAACTGTCAGAAATTTTAAAATGAGTTTAAAAAAACAAGATCCTTCAAAAAATACAGAATAAAGAAATTTTACAATTTATTGAAAATTTGAAAAAAAGAAGCTGTGAATCGAAAAATTTAATACATATTAGGAACTATTGGTTCATATGAAACAAAAAACAAAATTTTGATTATTTATCGATTGCTGTCAAACCTAAATTGAATATGAAAAAATATCTGTAGAGTCCCACTGTGAGCTACCGTAATAAATAATCATAAAAAAGATGTCTCTGCGTTAAGGCATTATCGTTTCTTCGGAAAGCGTCCCTGAAATTAATATTTTTTTACTCGTTTCACTTTTACCATATTATTACTCATAAGATTGTATGACACTAGATCGAAAATCTAAACTAAATATTGTTAAATTCGGCTCATTAACGAAACTAAGACCAGATTCTTAGGATGACTATTCATCCCGAAATTTCGGAACATAATTATTTAATAATAATTGTAAGATTATACAATATATTTGAAGTAAACTATGAAAAAATAGTCAAAAATACGCGTTCTTACCTGATACGAATTGAAGTTTCGAATCTGAATAATCGAATATCAGATTTGTACTTGCTTCTTTAAAAGCTTATCATCATTGCAATTTCATACTCATTCTTTTTAATGTGCACATATGCAGTTTCACTCAAATAAAAATTATGAAGATCAGCTTAAAAAAACTAATATTTTACAATTTTACTACTCGTTCTATGAAATTATTCAATAATTTCAATCAGAATTCATACATATTCCATTCACCTCGAATTTTTTGGAAAAAATCGAATTTCATCAATCGATTCGTAATACAATATATCTCAGATTATACTACCGAAAAAAAATGTCATCCAACTAATTCCACACAAGAATGGTTAAGCAATGGCCGTCACCAATTAATACGGGAGGACCTCGTCTCGATGGGAAGCCTCTCATTGGTCGTCGGAGACTTCGAGGGTGGAGTCCCTCGACCAAGATAATTACTTCCTTCGGCTGGGAAACTGCGACGACGGATGTCCTCGGCGATCTTCACATTTCGAAGACTGCCCTTTTTTCTATCGGTTAGAATCCGGACTCGAGCTGAATCGTCTCGTGGAAGCCGTTAATCCTCGCCGACTGGCTTTCGATGCTTTGATGTTTAATTTGTTCCACGGTATCGGACGCTGTCGAGGAATGCAGTTTATTGATATCCAACTATGGCGAGAGCTGGTCCCTTCGTTATTTCCTATCGGCGTGCGAATATTGTCAATTCGCAGATCGTTGATGATGGCTGATTTTGATCAGAAGCGAGATCGTTTGAAAGTTGTCAATTATTCGTCAAAAAATCAATTGAGCTCAAGTGTGAAACTTGCGAATATTGTCAATTTACAGTCGACGATGATAGTTGATCAGAAATGTAATGGTTCAAATGTTATGAATTTTGGATCAACGAATCAATTGATATCAATCGTTTAACTTCAGAATATATGAAAAGTCTTGAAGCAACGACATATGAGTGCGTACAATTGAATTTCGAGAAAAAATATATTCAGAGTAGAACTATACTTACTAGTAATTTATTTTACCAAAGAAATATCGGAAGGTTGTTAATATATGATATACATATGTTAGTTCTGATTCTAAAATCGTTTATATCTTGTCAAAAATATACATATTCAGATATAATTTCTTCACTCAGCTCCAATGATTTAAATTTATTACATGGGTACCTATAACCCTTCATTTATGGATTCTCATATGTATCGAAGTTAGCATAGGTATATCATCTAAATTCAAATGTTGATAATTTCAAACATTACACTTGAATATAAGAAAAGAAATGTATAAATAAATATATAAATTTTCTGGGAACGTTTAAAAAAATTATAGGCTTACCGAACGGTGCTTTGCACTGTGCGTATTGAAGATGGGAACGTTTTGCGAAAACGTAGAAAATTTCTTGAAATTAGTCTGGGTAAAAAAGAAGATAACGTAGCCCGCGAAAATGTCGAAGATTATAAACGAAAATGTTCTCGTGATTGGCTCGAGGGTAAAAATTTCGTGGCCAGTTAACGGACGCACTGTATTGCTCCTCTGGGGGATGCGAGTTCAGTGGCGAGGATGAAATATCATAAGTATTTTTATTTAATGCTCGAATATTTATGCATTTTTCAAAAAAATATCTGTTTTGAAAAAAATATATAAAATCATGACTTATTTAACTGAAAATACCATTTGCTTTACTTAAGAGTTTCTATTGGTATATCTAACTATCTAGATCGAACCTCACAAACCAACCGCAATTAGAGGGATTCGAAAAATATCCTTAATATTGGATTCGGATTCGTCGAATCTCGAAAACCCTAGAGTCACCACTGCTCTTATCGTCGAATTTCTCTCGGAAACGCTTCGATACGAACTTTCGAGCTTTCGAAAAGCGCACGCAGATTCCGACAGGATAAGAGCTGGCCTCGGGGGTTGGATGGAAGGCTTCGATGGGACGTGATGGTGTTTTACGACGCCCTGATGATGGGGGACGACCAAATAATAAAACGCCGATAATGCAAACGGCGCACATACGACGCGCATTATTATTGCATTAAGCGTTGTATATCTCTCCTCTGCGTACATAAAGTGGCGTACGTGTAATGGATGTATGCGAAAATCGCATCTGACGATATTTTTTTCATTTTGGTTCCAATCAATTTTGTATTGTGATGTGTAATCTATTGATTTGTATTCGTTTGTTTCGATAGAAAATTGCATCGTCACATGTATGGTTTTCTTTCGATCAGAAATGAGTTTTTTATGTATAAAGTAATTTACTATACTATTCGAAAACAATTAGATTTGAATTTCAATGCATTTGGTATCGTCTAATTTTTTAATGTGTGAAATATTTTCCTCGAATAACAAAGATAAATACCAATTAACGACAAAATATATTAGGCCGCCGAATAATAAATAATTTGTATCAGAAGTCATTTTAATTAATTCTGTACTCTAATGTGAATTAAGCACATTCGTAGCTAAATAAATAAAAATAAAATTTGTGCGTATGTAATTTTGTATAAATGAAATAATGAAGGATAATTTGATTTCATCGTTTATCTCGATTCTAATGAAGTTAATCACGTTGTGCACTGAATTGCTCAAATATTTATTTAGCTCACTTCTGTAAATAATGTCATATCTTAAAATTTCTTACCACAGGTCTACTTCATCAATATCGACACTAGATAAATCGTTCGTTTTAAAAAATGTCGAAATAAAACGTCCTTCGTAGATAACGCCAGACGTCGGACTCGGTCAAAAGAGGTGCATTCCTCATCATCGTCGAGGACCTCCTCAAGAATGTCTCGAACCAGGAATGATGTCCCAAAAATGCGAAGTTAGCTGTGCCACCCACGGTGAGTGCATTCAAAAACCTTTCCCATAATGTGCTTGGATCCATTATTCGTACTGGCATTAATCATTTCTTGATAGGTATTGTTTCGTCTTTGATCTCGACATTTATCAGCTTTAATTTAGTTCTAGGAAATTCTTTGAATGCTTGTTTGTTATTTTTGTTAAAAATTAAATTGAATAGGTATTTTTTTAATTCTAATAATTATAGTTTAAATTGATAGAATTAATAATCATCAAGTAAAAGTGTGATAACATAATGAATATTCTTGTATAAGCTGCAATAGCATTGCCAAATTTATGTTTAAGTTTGAGATCGACCTACTTGTCCAGATCAACCACCTTTTTCTTTTTATTATCGCATTCATTTATTTCTTTTTTTCATCATATTATGAAAGTACGTTGGTAAGTAAAAAGTGCAATGAAATATAAAAAATTATTGAAAATGCATTGGGCATTCAGGTGAGAATAATATTTTTTGATTCGATATTTTCAATTGAAAATGAATAATTCAACCATCCTTTGAAATGTATCTTTTTGAAAATAAACCCACAAATTATTATTTATTAAGCTTATATAAATATGTTAAAATATGTATATTTATTTTTAACAAATTTCAAAAACAAGGTATTCCTTTGTTTCATAGAGAAAAAAAAAGGTAATATCTTGGGTTTGAATAATAACTATGCGTTGATGTCTCCAAATAAACTTTGATTTTTGGACAGTTTGGAAAATTGAATGAGTGTGTTATATTACATTGTATTTAATTAGAATTTATTTTACCAGCTAAAATATTTCTTTTTCTTACAACTGTACACACATTTGGATGCAACAATGAAAGAAATAGATTTTTCGAGTCTATTAATTAAAATATTCGATATATGTATTGTTTAATAAAATATTGCTTAATATTAAATATGAAAAAAAAAATCATGTATAATATGAAATAATATATACTATTATTACTTTCCGGTGCGCTGGGGGTGTAATAAAAATGGAATGTTCGAAAATATTTAACGTTATTTGTCGCATATGTTTTTCATCCTTGTCTCTCACGTATACTGGCATTAAAGTGCGAAAAGGATGATCAAAGCCTCGGCAGGTATGTATAGTTCAACGATCAGCTTTCTTCAAAGGAAACACGAAACTGTGGTCAATAGCCTCTTACCTGAATTTTTTCCTTTATACGCATTATAGAAATTGATGTGAGTCATATTACTAAAAAAAAACTACAACAACATTATTTAAAAGTTCAATAGTTGTATTGCACAATTAAAATGCCATAAAATAAAATCAAATCGATTTAGATTAAAGCAATCTCTGACATTTTTGCGTTATTTATATGATTTGACAAATATTGATAAAAAATTCAATGTTTACATATAAATGTAGATATAACAGTTGCAATCATTCGGATATATGACTGTGTTTTTGTATGCACTGTGCGAGGGGAAAAACAAGTATATAAGTAGTCTCTACTTGCCGTCATGTCTCTCTGGTCGAAGCCGGTACTCCTTACCTTAGGCATCTCACCTGAGTGTGTTGACGATTGTGGTTGTAGTCGTGTGAAGACCATACACGTTCAAATTTCTTACAAAATTTACGAAACGAAACATTTTTCATAATTTATAAAGATAAATACCATTATATGCCGAAAATTGTTTAGTTACTCGATAATAAATAATTTATTTCAGAAGCCATTTTAATCAATTCTGTATTGTAATATAAATTGACAACATCCGTGCTCATTAAAAATAAAATTTGTACATTTCGAAGAATTAGAATAACGACGGAAATTATCAGAATTTTGAAGATCACATTCGATTGATTTTCTCGACTTAGGGCCGGTAATTTCACCTCTGATTTGAAAATAAAACGAATTGAAACTATAGCGGTCCTCCAACTATTAACTATCAAAATCTGGATGAAAGAAATGGATGTGTTGTTGTATGAACTGTAGTATGTCTTTTTTGACAGCTCATAGTTGGATTGACCGCGTGCAGCTAAAATTCGTATTATTCTCAAACCAGAGGTGAAAAGACCGGCCCTTAAAGGAGTTATTCTCATCTAAAGTAATTGACTCAAATATATTTTTTTCAAATTAACAAAAATTTCCATCGAAGGCGTCTCTGAGTATGAGTTGTAGCGTGTATAGAGCCTCCTCAAGACCGGTGCGAACTCGGAACGGAACGGCAGTTCTGTTGCGGAGGCCGCGGCCTCAACATCGCGCCGCTCGTCCGCAAGTGAGGCCCGTCTCGCCGCGTCCGCCATCTTGTCCTCGGTGGGGGCGATTTCGGCGTCCCGTCGCGCGACCTCGCACCGGAAGCGCGTCCCGGGGTCCCGGCATCGGGAGGCATGTCGCGGAGGCTCCCGAGGAGTGTTGACCGCGGTTGGAATGCAGTCCTCGGCTGCGGAACGGCCGACTCGAATAGGTGAGCCGGAGCGCGGTGTCAATTCGGAGAAACCGGACGTCGTCTTGTGTGTCGTTGGATAGTGACGGTGTAGTTCGGTGTCGGATCGAATCTGCGACACCAGATGCTTGAGAAGGAGCTTTTTTTCCGTTTTTGTAGAGTAGTCGTATCTGGATGTCGAACTGAGAACGCCCTCACTCGATGGAGACGTTTTGTGTCGTCCGATGGTGGTTCAGTGTCGGATCGAATCGGTGCTTTTTAGTTCGAATCTGTTCAATGAAAAATGCTGTCTTTGTCGATGGAGAAGATTGGAGACGTCGAATGATGACGGTTTAGTCAGGATTCGATGTCGAATCGAATCTGCGATGTCCAGTGTTGCACAAGAAGAGCGTTTTTCGTTCTTGTAGCTGGATGCTCTTCCTCGATTTAACAGCAATGGCGACGTTTTGTGTCGTTGTTCATAGTCGATTAGTTATGGTGTAGTTCGGTATTGGATCGAATCTGCGGAGTTCATAGAATGGGAGCTTTTCAGTTCGTATCTAGATGTTGAAAAACGCTCTCTGTTGATAGAGAACATTGGTGACGTTGTGTCGTCGAGTGTTGATGGCATATTTTAGTATCGGATCAAATCTGTGACTTTTGATGTTGTTGGTAGATAGGGAAGTTTTTTATTCTTGTGTGGCGCAAGAATGTCTATCTGTTGAACAAAAATAGTTCTTTCCTTCGATGGACAACACTAGCGACGTCTTGTGTCTTCGTTTGCCATCAAATGGTGACAGTGGTCAAGGAATTCAGATTCTATGTCGAATCGAATCCATCAGGAATTGATCGGGTTGCACAATTGCGTTTCTTTGAATCCTCGAATCGAATTTGGTTAGATGTTGTGTCTGTTTTATTGAATAACGTTTCTTATACCTCTACAGAATGTTGTTCTTCGCGATGGCTTTGTTTATGATATGAACATAGATTTCCCTGTTAATGTAAATGTGGTGCCCATAGCTTTGTCTAGTATTGCTGCTATCCAACTACACCGGTCTTAAAAGCTGAAGTGTAGTAATATGGGCAGAATAGTAGGTTTTCCTTTGCAATGTTAGGCTTTTATTTATTTAAACATTCAATACAATGTATTTTGTGGGTCATTTATGATTGAATTAGATTTGAAATTATACTTTTTTTATTAATCCACAAAATTGAATTTGTTTTCAACGAATTGATCTGACTTTATTCATTTGTATTTTAATGTATAATAACATGATAGATTACCAATTTGATACATATTTGTTGAGTATAGCATTTTGCATGTCGCTCTTAATACACTCAGATATTCGCCTAACGATTTATAAACCCGCAACGCAAATATTTCACGATTTGTGCAATTCAAATCCATTCAAATCAAAGCCAGAACGTGCGCAATAAACAACGGAGCTTCGGAACGAGCGCTTTTCACTTTTGAGCCTCGGGTTGCATATTTTAAACGTCCGATGCATTAATCTTATCTCGGCCTCGAGTACAATCGTGAGCCAACGTTCAACTCTCGATCAACCCCCGAGTTTACGACGAAACCATGAGAGTTCGTTAAATTTGCAGAAAATATCTCACGTCGATTCAAATTGTTTATGATAAAGAGCATATTTCGCATTTGATCGTCTTGTATTCACTATTCGATTTATCGTCCAATTTGATGGTCAATGGGGGAGTAAAGAGTAAAGAAATATATGTTTTAGATAGATTGGGGACACATGGAGCATATGCAGACTCAGATCATCAGAATTACATAATTATTAAGAATATTAAATTATTTGAAGTTTGTAGCACTGGTAGTTTTATGTCATCTGACGATTTTTGTCAACGATGACATTTTTCAGATTTGAAAAATAATCGAATAGCAGGCAATTAATTTTGGATATTTTTTGAAAGGAAACGAGAAATCTAAAGCCAGTACCTTTAATCTCCCCACAAACTATTGAATTGGACGACAAATTGAACAGTGTGCTCGGACCTTTCATTTTACTATCGTTCGACGACATTTGACAGCAATGACATTCACGCAACCCCCGATTAGTTTTGATGCTTTTCGAATGGCAAAAAACAAAAGCTATCCTCAGCGTCTTCGATATTCTCACTGATTATTGAATCGGACGACAAATCGACCAGTATATTCGGACCTTCAGTGTAACTGGTCGTTTGATTTATTGACGATCTTGCGATATCTGCGGCCCAATCGTTCGGCCGGCTAACGGCGCATCGTCTCATTGTTCGGCACACTGTATAAAACCTTTGCGCATTAAAAAGTTGCACATTAAAATGCGAAAGAGAGAGATATTGCCTCTCGGTCGCCAAGGGTTACGATTTTGACCTCACGATTTTGAAATGTTCCACAAACGATCGCGAATTCCTTTGTCGGAACGCTACTATCCCCTTGCCACGAGCGAGCACAGTGTGCCTACGAGATTTATTGCGATGCATTCGAAAACTGCAACATGACTTATTTTCTATCCACTTCAGTTGTGTGTATGTGTTGTATTGAGTTTGAAATATCGAAATTCGTTAGAGCGCCGTTGGTAGGTATTGCGTTTAGAAAGGAATGTTGACGCCATTTAAGTCAAATGTCGTGTCGATCAAATGCGATCTAAGCTGATTCAGGGCCGATCTTTTCTATAAATAACTAGTTTCTATAAGTCAAAAATCTGCTGAATAACTCTATGTTTAGTTAAATAAAGGAGTGAAGAGATCTGCCCTTAATGACAGTTAAAAATATATTTATAAAAGTTTGCTTGTATTGATGGAGGGATGAAAATTGGAAACACATTCTGTCGAAATTTCAACATTCGAAAAGATTATGATTTTTTTTACAAGCGCAGTTCTCAATATGTGAGAATTGATTTCACATACATATTATGGTGCGTCGTAAAAGCTCCATGTAAAAAAATCGTAAAATCTTTTGTATATATTTGATGTTGGACACTTAAAATATTTTGTAATAAAAACACCTTGACTTCAGCGACAGATTTTAATATCGAGTTAACGCACAGAGGTCGTCAAACTCCCTTCGGTCGTTGAAATTAGTACCTGAAAATTTTTCAATAATTGATTAACAGAATCTTCAGACTATGAAAATAACGAATAACCGAAAGAAAAGAAAACCACGAGCACACAACATACCTTCTTTTACACGTGTACACGAGCTCTTATCTGCTTGATTTATGAACGCTAATGAGGCTTCCGGGAAAGTTAATCCGTTCGTTGCGGCTGCACAACTTTCGAATCGAAAGCCCGACTTTGCTATTTAACGTCCGAAGCAATATCAACCCCTCGTCGGTCGATTTAAAAGTTTTATACTCCGTCGTCGGTTTTACGACTCCCCGTTTATTCACCCGGAGAGAGATTATCGTAAAATGTTGGGCGCCCACGCCTCGAAAAGAAATGGATATAATGTTTTACAAGGCTTATGCGACATTAAAAATTGTCGATGTGCCATATCTCGGTAGAGCAATAATTACACGATTTCTTCGAATATCGAGTTTAGCGAAACTCGATAATTTGTATGAATTTCGTTCAATAAAGATTTACGTTTCCTCAAAGAAAGTCTTTAGGATTGTTTGTGTGCTTAAGCCGAACGATTTGTATTAAATTTGTGTTTCTAATTGAAGAATTGATTACTTCTGTCACTTTTGTACTTATATTGATCGTTTTATTTATGGCCAATTAAAGATTAGTCTTGTGGCTACCAAAGTGTAGCTCATTGTTATGAAACCGCTGCTAAGTAAAGGTCTACATAAGTCCAATTCAGTTAGAAATGTCATTGGAAAAAAAATGAATCGTCTCACGTTTTGAAATAAATTCATAATAAATGCAAAATTTAACATTTCAAATGAAAATATTTCAAATAAAAATCATCGTCGGTAAGAAGTAATTGATTGAAAATGTTATTTCGCGCAATTAACACTGCTACCAGTGTTCGCTCTGGACCCTCCCACAATCCGTTCGAAGCCGATTTACAGTTAACTTTCAATTCTCTGAACCGCTTCTATTGTGCAACTTTTACACGTACGCACATAAAAATATGTCCATAAAACCAAAACAGTACAGTACGAATACAATAATGCGTGCATTACGATATTTTCGAAATCATCTCACCTCGTCTCGTCAAGTCGACCCACTTACAAAAATGCGAGTACGTATGCATTGTACGATTTTTTTGTACGCTAATGTGAATTCCGCTCTAGATTTTGTTGTTTTTCCGTTTCAGAATCAAAGATTAATCATCGCATTCCACTATAATGTGAAAATTTTTGAGATTGAAATAAAATGAAATTTAGTTTTTTCAGTTTGAATCATTTGAGGTTGTTTAGTTAAATCAATATAAAACCAAACCAAAACTTTACAATGATACTTTTTTTTGAATTGTATATATTTTTTCACTTGAGGTGTCAGTTTAAATTACTGATGGCTTTCAATAATCTTCAATAGAGCCAGTGCCTTTTTAGAAGACAACTTTGAACTGGACTCGCACTCGAAGAGGTCTCTAACCTTCGATCAGCTGAGAAGCAACAGTTCTTTTTTGTTATGGTTGCCGCTTGTCCGTATTCAACAACTTTTTTTATATCATTTTGTTCTTCTTCTTGATGCCCATTCTCTGGCGAGTTATCTTTTTTAAGTTTATCTGTAAATACGATTCTTCAATTTATTTTAAAAATATATCATACGATAGCATTAACTTCGTGAAATGTGAGATAAATCATCGAAAATATCGATTGTGGCAAATTGTAAAGCCTCAGTATCAGGTTCATCGTTCGAGTATACTTGCTTCTGAAGTGTTTGAATCTGCGTGAAAAACTTCCTGCTCCGTTATTTTCGTAATCGTGTTTGAATACAACATCTTCAAATTTTCCAAATACATATTTTTATGTCTGTTTTTGTATGGGACGAATGTGTGCGAACATGTCATCATGGGAAAAGAATGTTGATGAGGCCTTATACGGATGTGATTTCTCTCGGTTAGTCTGAGATTGGTACTTGTCGCAATTTGAACGGTTGTCACTTTTTTAATAATTTCACTCTATTAAATTTAACACGTAATTCGCTGCGATACAACGTTGATTAGATGACACACACGATCTTGTAAATTTATGTATTTAATCACGATACAACGTTGATTAGATGATACACACTTTCGGTCTTCATTTTATAAAAAGTATTTAATAGACAATCATCAATTTCTCATTAGAAAAGTAGATTCAAGGTTGGTTTGCTTCGAAACTTTGTTCGGCATAACTTGTTCAGAAGGCATTCCTTTCAGCTTCTACGAATGCACAGTCGATTTGTATCGATTTTCTATGGCTCCGTTTCGATTTCCTTAATTTCCAAAACGAAATAGATCACTAATATTCAAAAGGAAGTAGACCGTACAGGAGAACGAAGTTGATTGGGTTTCATCCTTTTCAACGACTCCTATTGTCACACGTTGCGTTACGGATAATTTTGATAGACAAGCGTGCGATTCGAAAAGAAGCCGACACTACCTAATTTGTTGATTATCCTAGTCTGAATTGTGCTTTTTTTATATAAAATTCAGAGTAATTCAACGACGAACCATAAATTCTCGATCTTCTGATTTTAAATCGAAAGTATAATATACAATATATGACTTTAAGCGAAGACCATTAAACGTATTAAGAATGTTATATACGACGTTGAATATGGAACTATTGGATGATCGAATATATATTGAAAAGTTATTCTCGTAAAATCTGATTATGTATTTTAATATGGGTCTTGAAATGACTTAAAATAATTTTGAACACATTTAGAGACAATTTCTGCACTCAACTCCAGTGATTTAAATGAAAATGGGCAAAGATGTATGAGAGCTTTAACAGGAACACTTAAACTCATCCTCCTTTGTCACTCATTCTTCTCAACTTTTAGAATCCTCTTATCATATTTAATAAAAAGTTGATATTATTAAACGACTATGTCAAAAATATGACATCATCATCGATTTTCCCCGGCGGGCTGGACACTGTCCGGTCGCGTATCTCGTGGTTTGGTACAAATTTATTACACTCGTGATTGCCATTATCTGGTCTTTTGCGGACAAAGAACCCCTCCGGTAAAGAGTTAAAGACGTTTCGCAAATACTGATCACTTTTTTTCCTACTGAGCATCCGCGACCGCTTGTTGCGTGCCCTAGTATGCCATTTTTCAACGAAACTCGTATTATTTATTACGTATCAAATTATATATTTTTTTTAATTTAGAGTAGGTACATATTTTCAAAATTTTTTTTTCTATACTAATGTTTTTTAAGCGAATATTTAAAATAAACTGGTGAACTGTCGAACATTCCTTTCAATAACTTCGTATCTATTTTTTTTTTGACTGCTTTAGTTAACTTATCATAGAGTTAGAGTCAATCTTCCAATTAGAAACTGTCAAAAATCCGCTAAAAACGTAGAAGAATTTTTGACCCTTTATAGTTGGAGGACTGACTGTAACTCTATGTTTAGTTTATTAAAAAGTAAAAAAATCGACCATAACTAAATCAACAATTCAGAGTTCTTGTTGATACATTTTTATATTTTAAGAACATGTACATATAATCTCAAAAAAGTCGAATTTTAAGATGAATTTTTTTGAGGAAATTTCGATTTTTCGAGTCTATATTACTTAAGTATACTATCGTCAGAGAATGAAATACATTCGTGACCAAAGCCTGCGTTTCATTGACCACAAAGATAATGTAATAATGACAGTGATGAGTCAGTAGTGGACCGCCCCCGCCTCACTCTAAAGTGATATTTCGTGTTCGCCTTCGATACGAAGACACAAGAGATTAGTGAAGAATGCATTGCCATTTTTTTCTCTATCACAAATCTGTTGTTAGCCGACTGTCGCCGAGTTGATATTACCAATCGAATCTAAATGTGTATAATACTGTGAACCCCCTATAACGTTCCCCCTTATAACGTATGTGGCGCTTTTCTCCTTTAACGTCCAAGCCCCATATATATTTTTTTGACGCTCATTAGAATTTTCATGAAAATATTTTTTGCGCAAATATGCAATTCAAATTCATTTGTTCATTTGAAAAATGAAAGCAGCAGGAATTCAGTTATTTGTACTGGTAATTGTGTAAAAAAATAACATTGATATGAAAACATTTGAATTATTGATTTCAATTTAAAAAAAATGTCCTCTATTACTTGGAACGTAGCTCGAAGTTATATGAGAGTTTACTGTATTTTATACTTGAGCAGTCAAGTGCATAACGTGATTAATTCCATAAAACAAAAACTCGATAAAAATAATGAAACGTATTTATTATTGAAACGCATTTATTATTCCATTTATCCAAAATTATAAACATATACATATAAATTTCGCTTAAATAAGCTACGGATGTGTTAGTTACGAATTAATTGAAACTGTTTCCGAAATAAGTGATTTATTATTCGGTGACCAGTCAAATTTTATCAATTTAGTAGATAGTATTTATCATTATTATTCAGCATTGATATTTTACAGATAAAAAGTTATGACTATACCAAGTGTTTTGACATTTAAATCAATTTTTTTTCAACAAATAGATAAAATCACTTCATGCATTGAACGGCTCATATAAATATTATACATCGAACGTTTCTATCTTAAGATTGCATAACATTTTCGATGCAACAAAATCGGGTGTAGGTTCACAATATGATATTATATTTCGAGTCGTTATACATTTATTTTTGACTGATATTTTTTGTTCACATTTATGTGGCTTGGGTCGATGTGCTTCGAGGTGTGAAGGGGAAAATATGCGAAGAATTTGACTTGGAGCCGACATAATTTATGTAGGTAGACAACCTCCGCTTCCAAGACGTCTCTTCGGTGCATTGCGAGAGATGAATTCGGACAAATTCCTCACTCTAAATACGTTTACATATTATCATAGATCGCCTGTAGCATTTCGACTTTTCAAATATGAGTTTCAGTCCAGTTCAGAATGTTTCGAGAAGGAGAGAGAGCCGTCACGCAAGTTTATGATGGCTCAATCTTCAAGGGTTTGAATGTTTCGATATCCGTCTCAAGAAACAACTTTCTGATCGATCAGTCAATCATTATCTGGGGCGTATGATTGGATCATCTCGATTTGTAAAAATGTCATCGAGAATCGTAGAAAATCGTCAAATGTCATATGAACGTTTCAGAGCTCGTTGCGATTGACTCCACTTTATAAAAAATTCCAGATGAATGCTCAAAAGATTTCGATGCGTTATTCCGTTTTTCTGAAATTATAAACATATAAATTTCGTTTATAATGAACTATGGATGTCAACAGTTCATATTTGAGTACAGAATTAATTAAAATGGCTTCTGTAGCGATTGATTTATTATCCAGTGGCCAAACAATTTTGCTTTAGAATTCAGCTTTGATTGAATGACACGCAGTCTGTTGACTTCGATCTCTATATTTCTCATAAATCAGAATTAACTATGGTATATTTTTCACCAAGCTTTTCGAAAATGGTCTGTTCTTGCGACCAGTTGTCCACCGTTAGGTAGGCAATTAATGAGTTGAGTTCGTACGTGCTAAGTGAGCCTCATTAGTTGCCGCGAAATCTGACACGAGCCGCAACAAATTGCAACATTTTAACCGTAGGCTTTTCAAAATATAATTAATACATTTGAAAAAGTGAACAAAGTTCTAGCTTAGTCGGTTATGCGACAGCGTGTGACTGACATCGATTTCCCATATTAGTACTTCATATATCATATTGGACATACCGTTCCATTTTTTTTTCAAATTATTGGATTGGATTATCATGTTTTACAAAAGAATATTGATTCATTTTATTTAGATTTGAACTGCGAAGTGTGATTAAAAAGGATTTCGAAACCAGGAAGTTATTAAGGATATACCAGATGAAACTCTTATGTTCGATGAATGGGAGCTTTACATATACAGAAGTTGCCTAGATGCAATTGCACGTTCTTATTCTTGCCTATTTTATATGGTTTGTCTAGCGATTTTAGCATCGTGAATGCATTTATGATCCATGGCTTGATCGTGATCACGCTTTCTTCCATATTAGTATTGTGTGAAGCTCCTTTGACAAATTGCAAGTACGAATATATTGTTTATCCTTAGCAATGAAATTTTATCTTTATGTTTATTCAGAAAAGTTTTTTTTGTATCCGGGCCCAAAATTCCCGGTTACGCCACTGTGGAGGTTGAAGTTTTTCGGGGACATTGTTTTCCTAGGGATGTTTGAAATCATCGTTAGATGAAAAGATTAGAAAGGATGTTTGTCTACAGTCTGCCATTGTGTTTTGTCTTTTTTATTTCACAAACTTTAGTTTTTACTGCTTCCGCTCGAATCGTACATATTGACATTCATCGAAAAGACCACTACGTTTTCGTGCATTTGAAAAAACTCAAATAGGCTCAGGATTTTATGTATTTCGGAATATCAAACATTTTCTTTGACGTTTAAAATGTATAAGATTTTGTGCTTCAGTTTTTTACATCTTCGAGAAACACCTCTTACAGTCTATATCAATATCTTCAATCCCAATTTAAATGTTGAGTTTCTTTCGTTTAGTTTCGCTCGTTCTTCGAGTGTAACTTGATTTTAGATAAAGAGATCCTCGCATGCATCGTTTATGTGAGTTTCGTGTAGAACGAGATACTCTAATTGCATACAGTTGCATTCAACATAATATGTAGTATTAGAAATCAGCTTTAAAATTTAAATTAAATCATTTTTTTATTTCAAGTTCAATATAAAATATGTGATATAGATATAACCAATTCTTATCTCAATAGATATATTATTGAATAATATATGTACTATTTGTAGAACAAACTATTGTCACGATACTCGAGTAAGATTAAGCCGACTATTTTTCGGGTTTTTTTTTCAGGTTATTTTAGATCGTGCCAATGTTTAACGTTCATACATAGGAACTTAAACAACATATTATAAGATTAAAATAATTTAAACATAAAGTCAAATCTCAACCCTTGTAAGATCAAGATCGTTTGAAGTCCAGTGCCACTGTACATTGTGTTCTAGATTGAATTAATTCGAATCTCACATTGGCGAAGGGGTCGACCGCCCCCGCAGCATGAGCTGGTCCAGTTTGGCCCGAGGACTTGGAAACCAGCAGGATTCCGCTTCTGACTCGTCCCGACCGGATAGTTAAATCAATTATGCTCGATCGTATGGCCGACGATGATTCGACGATGCATATATTTAGAATTTCGCTCGAAAACGTGGGATTTGCACAACCAAAGGTCGTTCGAATCCTCGGTGATTCATTGATTGAAAATGTAATAATGTGAAATGAAGCATGATCGAATTGCTTAATCAATTGAGATCAGTTTACGCTTAGAGCATGATGACTATTGACGTTTGTGATTCATGGAAATATACATATAATACATATGAGCCGTTCAGAGTTAAACG
This sequence comes from Cheumatopsyche charites, assembly GCA_024721215.1. Lineage (NCBI taxonomy): Eukaryota > Metazoa > Arthropoda > Insecta > Trichoptera > Hydropsychidae > Cheumatopsyche > Cheumatopsyche charites. The sequence continues at coordinate 3,305,168 of CM045587.1, forward strand.
TGACTAGCTTCACTTAGCAAGAAGTCGAAAAAAACGTTCATACAATACGTATTTGATGCGTTTTTAGAAACTCCCATTATTTTATTTTTCCCAAATTATAAACATGCAAATTTTGTTCATATTAAGCTACGAACCTGTCGCATTCATACACAAAGAATTGAATGATTGTTCATCTCTTTCTTTTGCCGTCTCAGAACAATATGTTTCCACTTTAAATTTCATTTTTTTCCAAAATGGAGTTAATAACATTCCACTCTGAATTGACCATATTATAATATGTTGTGTTGGTATATTCTGTTGAATCCCTCGTTGAACCGAGCGTGATTTATGCGGACACGATTTTCGGACATATACGGCGCATGGAACGTTGAAAAATTTCGTTCGCCCGAAGGCACCGAGTAATTGTTCTTGAAAACCCTATGAGAAACTATTCGATAATTTGATCACGAATTTCATCGGAATACTGCATAAAAAAAACACGCAGGAGTGCATATTAAAATGCGCATTCGGCGCACGTTCTCATGTGAAAGAATAGAAAGTATCCGAAGAGAGAGCTTACATTATAAGCTCGTTCTGCTGCTTTGGATTTTTGCGATTTTTTTTGCGATACGAGTTGTTTGTTCGCTGAATTCAAAATCGATAAAAAACTAGATGTTGATTGAAAAAAGTTAATATTCAAATTGCTCATAATGAGATTGAAATGTACCGGACGTGCATTACTTACTGTTTATACATACAAACTTTTTTCAAATCAATTTGAACTATTTATATTTATAAACATGTATCAAATAGTTTTTATCGAAATATAAATGTTTAAGGTTCAGTATTTTAATCATTGGTTAAACTATTTGATCGTAGTTGAACTTTTTCTCTCGACAGTTGATAGTTAAAATTGACCATTTCGCACTATATAAAATTTCAAACATGTCGAATATATTATTGTATAATATTATAGTAATTTTTAAGTCCGTTAAAATTTCTTCTCCGGGACTATTTGAGCAAATGACGTGTTTTATCGAAGGTGTACGTAATTCGATGCCCACACGCTAATCGACACAACGTGGGCGTATGCTATTGTCCAATTTGCTTTATTATGCGTCAAATTAAATAATTGGTTAGAAATTATGCTTGCTAGAAAGCAAAATCGACCGATCGTAATCGTAAATCACGCAGTGAGCTTTAGTTCATGCAAGTTTTTCACGCTATAGATAGTTCATACTGTTCCATTACTTACAATGTATTACAGTTTGCATTTCTTCGCCGGTTCTGTTTATTGCTCATGTTATACATAAAATGACCATGCTTAAAACAATGATTGCATAGTGGACGACGGAAGTTAATATTTATAAACTCATATTATGCATGCATAATTACTGACTTGGTATTGGGTATATCGAGTGATATGTATCAAAATAGAAAGTTGATCAATAATTGAAATTTTAATTATAATTATTAACTATTTAATATTAATTATTTTTTATCGATTATTTCAGGTGGTGACCAAGATGTCTCACGCAGCCATGGGGCGCAGGTCGCCCCTGGCCTGTCCTTTGGCTACTTTGGGTCGCGCATCATCGCCCCTCGAACCTCCAGGTTACCATCATCCATTGAGCTCATCACCATTGGATCCACACGCGTATCTTTCACGAAACCACAAACACGATGACAGGGACTCGCCGACGATGAACAAGTCGATATATCAACCTTACTCGAGGAGTTCCCACAACACTCCTTCAATCGAACCGCCTTACAGAACTAGAGATCAGGGATATCAGAGGCCTCCTTCATACGAGCATCCTCCGTTCCATGGCCAGCAGTCTCCGGCTCTCGAAAGATGCTACCTTCATCAGTCGTACGGCAAGAAGTCCTCGTCGTCCGTGGACTCTCACACGACTTATCATCTGTCGAGGAGTTCGTCCAGCTCTCTCGATCAGCCTTACGTGCATCCTAGCCTGAATCCACTCGAGCCTCAAGTGTACCATGTGCCCAGGAATCCAGCCAAGGTTATAGAAGATTCGTATATGCGTCGATCGCCGGCTACCTTCGATGCAACTTATCATCAATCGAGGCAAACTCCTTCGATCGAAAGAAACAAGGAATCTCTAAAAGTGTTGCAGAAGGACGCGTCTCATTTAACGCCCAGCGTGTACAAACACAAAGAAAACGATAATGTTTCAAGTTTTCCACTAGATTTGCGATCACCTTCGCTCGATTCTGTCTACCAAGACAGATATCAGTCGAAGAATGAAGATAACGTTGAGCAGTACAATATGAGGAACGACCACGAATTTCGAGCTGGTCGCTCGTACAACATAAAAAGCGCATCCCCTATGGCGGATACGTGCAACTATCTTGTAGATAATTTTAGCAAATTGGGCAGAACCTCGCCTAGCTTAGACCAAGGTTATCATACTCTGGTCTCACCGAGTCCAGGACCTTCGACTCCAGGTCCCTGGACAGACTTGAGTCCCGGAGTGAGCAACTACAAAGGCAAACGAATACTGTCGAAAGGCAACTCGTTCGATCGTCTTCCAGACGATGCAGTGATAAAAATATTCATGTGGTTGGATAGCTGCGACCTTTGCTCTTTGGCTCGAGTGTGCAGAAGGTTTGAAACCTTGGCATGGCAACCGTGTCTTTGGAGGACCATCAGCCTCAAGGGTGAGCATCTGAGCGGCGATAAGGCCATGAGAGGTGTTTTCAGAAGACTGTGTGGTTTGGGAAGGACTGGAGCGTGTCCTGGTGTCGAGAGGGTTTTCCTCAGTGAGGGTTGCAAGGTGACAGACAGGGGTTTGGCTTTCCTGGCCAGAAGGTGTCCGGAGCTGACGCATCTTCAGCTGCATGGAAGTGCGGCTGTGTCCTCGATTGCTTTGAGGGAGTTGACGGCCAGGTGTACGAATCTTCAGCATCTTGATATTACCGGTATGTTATTCATTCTTTTTCGTACTTAATATTAATGAAAATTACCCTTTTCGCTGCTTGATCTTTTGTAATGGCGCTTTGTTATGACGGAAAAGAAAAGCTAGTTAAGGTTTTATAATTCGGCTCTATGTCACGAAACCAAAAGGAATTGCTCTCTGTGCAGGATAAATAGATAATATATTATAATATGAGAGACGGATCACAACAAAGTACAGATTACAAACGTAACAGAAGCATGTGAACCTAATAATACTTTTATGTTGAGAATATATTGTTCAAACTAATTTAATTTGATACATGAACTTCTAACGTGTTTAAGATAAGAATAAGTCTAGTACAAATATTGAAATCTTTTTAACCTATAAAAAGAACATTACAAAATTCAATTTGAAAGTTCAATTTTTTTTTGAAAAATATTTTTTATCGTCATATATCTCTATATTCTTTTATAATCTCATAAATTACATATTTACTTTTTCGAAATCGACTGTGAATTTTTTTCTAACCGAATCGCCCGAACGTTCTCATGGACACAAATAAATATTTTCGAACAACTGTGCTCTTTTTGAAAAATAAATTTTAACTTAACCGTATAACTGTCTTCTTCTAGTCAACGGTAATAAATTATGTCGTTAATTCGCCATAAAAATAGAGAAGATTTGCAAATAAATCGTTCGTAACATACGACATTTTGAATTATCGCTTTTTTTCTGAACGTTAATTAATCAGTTACAACTATTAATGTTGAATTTTCTTCCAAAAGTTATCCGCTTACCTCACACCTATTCAGCCTGGATTAAGAATAAGCATAATCGGATCAATAAAAAATCATTGAAATAAAATTTGAAATGTCGACACCTTCGAAAAAAAGAACCATTTAGTTCTAAACTTGACTAAGTCCACTAATCAAAGCCGAGAAAAACAATCGAACGTGTCTGAATCATTTTCCAAAATTTTCTTATTTCCATTATTCCGAAAATATAAACACAAGTTTATGATAAGCAACGGATGTAGTAAATTCATATTACAGTACAGAATTAATTAAAATGGCTTCTGAAATAATTGATTAATTATCCAATGGCCGAAAAAAATTCATCATTTAATAATAAATATTTATCATTATTATTCAGGGAAAATATTTCACACATTGAAAGTTATGACTGTACCAAATGCTTCGACATTCAAATCTCAATATCTGACAAAAAGTAGAGTTAACCATCATTAAATCTGAATGACTCAAATCTCGATTGTTTCAAATTGCACAACATTCGTAAGTATATTATTATACATACATATATAATAAAAAAACACAACATAAGGCGACATTTGTTATTTACAAGCAAGAATGGAGGGACTTTCTCTTTGTCAGTGTTACAACCTTGTATGGCGTCGTTCTTACAGACGCCGATAAAATCTGATCGTTTATTAAGATCGTTGCGAACATTAATCATCAAGCGCTCGAATTAGCGAATAGAAAGACGTTCGATTGCTATTTCGAAAACGTACATGGTTAAAAGGTGAATATTGAAAAAATAGGTGTCTAGTTAATGGCTAAGAAAGTTTATCGGATGCAAAATTATATAGAATTTAATTAAGTTCCGTAAGCATGAGAGCTTTTGCTTTTAAATATTCGGAAAATTTACTGACCTGTTATATTTCAATAAACTTGTTTTTCATCAAAACTGGCTGTCTGTATTGTTTTCAGTTATCAAATTGATAGGTTTGTTTTATTTCGAATGAATTAATAATAAACGTAACTGTTTATGCAATTATGTTTTCGAACAATAACCGTATGTTCTTATAATGTAAAAAAAATATTTTAGCAATCTTGTTTTCGTTCAGTACTATAAATACAAAGCAATCCATTCAAATTTGATTTAGTCGAATTGATTACATTCATAAATATGAAATCGAAAAATTGAATTTTTCAGCTGAACGTCTACTAAATTCATTGCAGCGTAACAGCAAGCGATCAAATGTTATTTTTGAAAATATTTTATTCAAAATCAAAGCATTACAAAATCATAAATGTTATATGCTTAATTTTAGAATGTACAACTTATATTATAATCTGAATTATACAATTATTCTAGAATCGAAAACGCAGTTTCAAATCGAGAAACGACCAAGAGTAGATCATAAACGGTAGTAATCTCATTCTTAACCGTTACACAACGAAAACTCGAAAACGGCTTCATGAATCGATTTCAGCACGTTGTGCACAAATCTAAAATATCGAATCTGTGCCGAACTGTCAAAAAATTTGAAAAAAAATATATTTAAAAAAAATATAGTGGGTGTTGCGACGTTCTCTGATTGATGTCGAATGTCAGCCGCGTTTTTCGAAAACGCAGATAGATACACGTTCTTCGGCTCATTGTTGTTCGATGGCGATGTTAAATTGCCGAGCTCGACCGTAAATCATAATGCTTCGACCGATAGTAAAAAGGCTTCGTAAAAAAAAATCGATGAGCGATCGAACGTTTTATAAGAGCGAGCGTTGGGAAAACGTAAGCGATCGACGCCCACGTGCTATTCGGCAGATGATGATTTTCGTTCGAATACTGGTATTGGTATGATTCCGAATTAATTGTTTTTGTTGTACATGTGAAGTCAGTGAATCTTTCAATTTCAAATTGAAAAAAAATTGCAGAACAGAGACGTAATTATGTACCGCAGTATGTACTGTCTCTGTTTTGACAGATCATAGTTGGATGATAGACTCCAAATATAAGTACTAAATATAAGAAAACTATGTAGTTTTCATAAAATATGAGTTTTATTTGAAAAATCACTAGCAGTTTCACATATGAGCCGTTCAAAGCCAAACGTAACTAACTCCATAAAGCTAGGTGTCGAGAAAAACCATCAAAAGTGTATGATGGGTTTTCCAAAATTTTCTCGATTCTTGTATTATGTCTATCATTTTTCAGAAATCATAAACATACAAATTAAAAATCAATTATTTGTATTGATGTTATTTAATTAGAATATAATTTAAAATCAAACAATTATAATGCAGAGCAAAATCTTTTTGTACAGAACACTCGCGATTTAATCGTTTATTCATTTCTACTTATTATTTATGCTCTCAATTGTGAACAATTAAAAGTTGTTGTCCGAAAAAACAAAACAAAAAAGAATATGAGATGAATTTATATTCCCATTGTGTTTGGCGATCGGTTCTTTGCTAAATCGGCTAATTGTTTCACTCTATTGTACATGTAGTTATGTTAGATATTTAGATAAAATTGGACTGCACGGAAACACAATTATTTTTATTACCAATCGAATCTTTCTGCCAAACAGATTTGATCGAAAATTGAAGACGTCAAAGGCAGTTTAAATAACACATCAATTCGTGAAATCGCACTTCGAATGTATGTTTAGAAAACTGAAATATTTTTCACGTATTTTTACTATTTATATTGAATGTTTGCGTGAAACATTGCATACATGATTCGAAATCATTTTACACATTTTTCGGATCAAAATAGCGAAATAGATTCTTCATTCAAAAACATCGATGATTGGGGAATCCAATTCCGGCATTTTAAAATAACGATTTACAATCCCAGAATCCCGGAACTAGTTTAAATAATTATAGTGATTTTTATGCTCAAAAATTTGCGCCTTAATCTCGGGATCCCGAATCAGATTCCTTAGTATGTATTGAAAGCTTACAATCAACACTGTTTCACAATTGAAAGGATTTAGAATCGTGCTTAAAAATACATGTTTATAAAATTTATCTCGTTAAAAAACATGGTGATATTCCTGCTTCAAAACTTGAGCAGCAATCTCGGAATCTCTGGATCTCAAATTAAATTCCCTAGCACGTTCTTAAAGCTCACAATTGTCACGATTTCTCAGTCGATTCGTTCAAAAAATAAACATCAAAATAATATATCCCGTTAAATAACAATAGTGATGCTAATATCTAATTCAAAACCTGCACTACAATCTTAAAATCCCAGCATCCCGGAGTGGATCAAGTAACCCAGTCCGGGACACCTATGTTAGAGTTCGCGCTGAAACCTCTACAATCGACACGATTCCTCGATTGAATCGCTTCAGAATCGATCGAAAATAAATATTTATTAAAAAAACAACGATCGGCGCATAGAGAGAAATAACCATTTGCGATATTTGCATATTGAGAGTCGGCAACAATAGCATTCCACGGTGTTTTATCTGATGTCGGCCGCGCCATATCGCAACCGGTTACACACATTGCGTTATTATATGGCCGTTGTGAGCGGGCCTCGCACTACAAAAAATAGCCTTTCGACATAAATCAACGATTCGAAACTTTAACACGAGGCGAATATGCATCTCTCCCGCTTTTGAAGCGTGGGCGACAATTCGAATGTGTCGTAAAATCGGAGGCAGCGGCGCTAAATCAAATCCGAACGAGACGGCCATTGTGGGGGAAAATGTTTTGATTTCTCACGCTGATTATGCGATCGGTGTTTTTTCGTAGGAAAAAATTCTAGTTCTAATGCGTGTCGTTTGATTTGTGTGCTTAATCCTCGCGAATGATTGCAGTGCAGTTTTATCGAATGGCTCAAAGCTGGCCGTTCACTGTTCGATTTATCGTCCGATTCAATGGAGAGTGTGAAGACACTTGGGAAAAGAAACTGATTTATTTATTTATTTGATACAAAAGGCAAATGCCCAAATATTACAAAAAAACATAATATTATTAAAATATGATAAACGAGACACATCTATATAAGAATACAGCCATCTATTTTCTTCAACTGACAGTAAATCTGACGATAAAACTTATCATCTAAACTTTTCAGTTTATCATGACTTAGACTGTTGAAAATAATAAATTATATTTTCATGTTCTCAAGGATAAGATTGATGATTGTAATCGAAATTATTGGAAATAATGATCGCGACATCCCAACGAGTTGTGACACTAACCCATCATGTTGCAATTTTAATTGAACGTAAACGGCATTTAATTGCGCATTATAGTTTGGTACATAAACCCACAATATCCATATAAGATACGTATTAAAACGCCTATTTCACTTTTTCCTATATCGACGAAGATTTATCGATCGTCCATTTATGGTGCATAGTTCATGGTGGCTTCGACATGCCAGAGATTGACTCAATTTTCCGTTAACAAATTAACAAATTCAAAATCAGATATTAATTTCGCGCATGGATAATAATGGAATGTAATTTATTAAATATGATTGTACAACCTTTTGAGAATCAACGGATGCTTAGTTTGTTCAAAATTACACAGCCCTAAATCGATTTTACAATGTTTGGTTATGAAAATTACAATTTTTCTTTATCATTCAATATTTCCATAATAATGGCATCAGTATTTAGCATTTGTGCTGTCGACTATTATTTATGACGATAATTCGATTGGTAGGCGTCAGCAGCTGGCGCCTATGACTACCCACTGTTGAGCACTTTCTATAGAATCGAAACCCTGACTAATGGCATATGAATGTCACCACTCATGCCCGAATTGATAAGAACTTACAATTTGAAGTGTTGGTTAGCAAACATGATGAAAAACTTATCTTTCATCTCGTTGACAGAGTATGTAAATAGAAATTCATACTGAAGTTTCACATCGAACTGCAAAAAATGATAGATTGAATTAAACAAGTGACAAACATACTTTTTTTTTCAATAAAATGTTGAATCTAGATTTTATGAAAAAATTAAATAATATATTGAATTATTTCATCATTTTCATGGTAGAAATAAAAACTGGAAAAAAATAGATATTGCATACTGTACTGTCAATCATATTGTACTACTAATCTAATTAATAAGTTTTATAGTCAATTGGAATCGCATTTCTTCAATTTAATATAGATTACAGTATATTTGATACAATATGAATTCAAATAAACTATGAGTCTTGTATTCATTGAAAAATATAAATACAGGATTTGATTTTGACCAATAATTTTTACTTCTATATATTAAATTTACCAAATTTCTATTTAGTTTCAAGAACAAACCTCATACTTTTTACTTAAAAAATTAAAATCTACAAATGCTAATAATTTAAATTTTTGATTTCAGGATGTTCTCGTATAACGAGTATTAGCAACGATCCACCTCGAAGACTATTATTACAATATTTGGATCTTACGGATTGTGCAGCCATTGAAGATCTAGGATTGAAAGCTATAGTCAGAGCTTGTCCGCAACTTGTTTATTTGTACCTTAGAAGATGTACTCAAATAACCGGTAAAAATCTTTACATATTTTCAATTCAATATACAGCAAATCATATTAAAATAATATTTGCTTTTTTATATTTCAGATGATGGTCTCAAATTTGTTCCATCATTTTGTTCTGGACTAAGAGAATTGAGTGTATCTGATTGCTCTAATATAACCGATTTCGGATTATACGAGTTGTCTAAGCTCGGTGCCACATTGAGATACTTATCGGTAGCGAAATGTGATCAAGTTAGTGATGCAGGACTAAAAGTCATCGCTAGAAGATGCTATAAGCTGCGGTATTTGAATGCCAGAGGATGTGAAGCAGTCAGCGATGACGCCATTACAGTATTGGCAAGGTTTTGTCCTCGATTGAGGGCATTAGACATTGGAAAATGTGACGTGAGTGATGCTGGTTTGCGTGCACTGGCTGAAAGTTGCCCAAATCTGAAGAAACTCAGTTTAAGAAATTGTGATCTAGTTACAGATAGAGGTGTTCAATGTGTAGCGTATTATTGTAGAGGTCTTCAGCAACTCAATATACAAGATTGTCAAATTTCTCTTGAAGGATATAGATCTGTGAAAAAGTATTGCAAAAGATGTATCATTGAACATACAAATCCAGGATTTTATTAATATTTGTTATTTTATTAGTTTTCAAGTAAATTTCAAATAAAACTATATATTATTGCTTAACATAAATGTTTTTCCAAATATAAAATATGTAATAGACAAAGTATTGCAAAGCAAAATCAATTGTTGCTTAATCTTTTTGGTTGTTTTCATAATTATTGCAATTTTTATTAAAATTGATTCGATTATATCAAACAAATTGCTTTATAAAACAGTCCATATTTAGATGCTACTTATGTACTTGATATTATTATTATATTAAACACAATATTGTCGTATAATTGAATGTCATTGATAATATTGAATGAAAATATTGTGCTTGAATCATCATAGAATCATAACTCATCGTCAGTTATATAAATTATAATATGTAATGTATTTTCAATAAAGTAAATAGATGTAAATTCAATAAAATCAAAACACAAGAATCGAAATTCCTTTAGAATTCTTATTAATAAACCTTGAAAGCATTATTGAAACAATATTCTAAATTTTGTAAGTACTAGGTACGTGCAATAAATACAACAGAATACAGCTTTGTGTTTATTTTATTGTTCAGATAATAAAGTATTTAAATTAATTGTGATTTTGATATTAATAAGATGTTTTTTCATAGAGATGAAATGTCGAATGTGCCAAATTAACAAATTATTGAAAAACATAATAAAACATATGGAACTTATTTTTCTACATTTTTTTATTGTAAAACAATGTTATACAATTGATAAAATATTCACTAACATTCATTCAACTGAATAACTTGCCATTTAACAAAACTATTATCGTTAAGAATTATATAATATTAAAATGAACCTTGAAGTAATTAATACACTTGTAAAATATTGTACAAAATGAAAATACTTGTATCAGTGTAATTTTGGATACAATAATGTTTCCATGTGTCTATTTATTATTAGCCTTATGCATATTTAAATGTACCTATATGAAAATTATAAACGATTTTGTAATATACCTAGTATAATTGAAAAAATAGCAATTTGTAAATTTTGTCAATAATTGTTAAATTGTTTTGTTTATTTAAAGCATGATTTGCCATTTATTTTTAAAATTTGTTTTATCATATTTAAATATTTTCAACAAATATAAGATTCTAATGTGATAATGGTTATTTTTATTTTCAACTCATATGACAAATTGTTTGACTATAAAACCTATATTTTCAGTATCGAATTTCAATCTGAAATGAAATACTGTACTATGAAATATTGCAGAAAAAATAAGCTAACAGACAAGCTTTTTATCGATTTTATATGAAATAATTAATTACATCGGCATATGGCAAAAAAAATAAGCCAATCAATTAAGTATTGAAGCCTGCAGGAAATAATTAGAAAAACTTAATTAAGCATATCATATTTTGTCAGATGGTTACCAATTGATAAACTTAATTATTGATAACGTTTTATTTATTACTTATTTGAAGTATGAATATAAACGTATTCATTTCTGAACAATGTTTACATTACGTTTTCTAAGTGGAAAACCATCAAAGGTTATTAAAATATAATTCAATCAATACATATTAAATAAATATTCGGATTAATTTCTTGAAGCAGATTATTATTTTGCTTCGGGTCATGTTACAAATGAAAATAATTCAATATCATCTTCAATCCTAAGTATACATATACTCATATTAATTAAGATAATAATACAAAAGTGAAAATCAGATATTTATTTACTTCTTTAGACATAATCAGGCCCAATTATTCAACCATATTTCAAGTAACTTTGTAACTTTTGTTTTTGTTTGTTAGCTCCAATCAATAACTGGTATTATAAAATTGAAAAATTTTAAAATTTCCATGATATACCCACCCAAATTTTATAGAAGATTTTCGGGTGTGATTCTATATTGCATAATATCTCTTTTCATATTTACAGTAAAACGAAATACAAATATACATGTGAAGTAAGCAAGATGCAAACTCAAATAATGATGTTTACTTTATGACCGAACTTCAACAACATTGAAAACATTTTGATATGTTTACATGAACTAGTATCCGAAAATATATCTAAAAATACAATTCAAATAGGATTACTTTCAAGAAAATTTACACACCAAAAACCTTTGCATATTTACATCACCAGTAAAATTCTTATCAGAATGGTTCTGAAAACTCACATTTTTTACAATTTCTCTATTCTCAAAAAAGCGATATTGAATTACATATGTACGCAAATTCCACCGATAAAATATTATATGCGTTACTTTTGTATATTCAGAAGTTTACGAAGGAAAATCAAATATCCGGTATACGTTGTATGCATAAACATATCAATTCAGTCCAATGCAAATAAACTAAAAACTCTATAAACACAACACAAATATAAAAGAGATAAAACTCATCTAAACAGAGATAAAGTCGGTGTTTTGATATGAATTAGGAAATCCTAATATATGTATTCAAATTAATGACTTTTTTTAAGAAATTTCCAAAATAGTTTTTTTTTCTTACAAAGTCATTCATTAGAAATTACACATTCATATTAGGTGTAATATTTTATTTTGTGAAGATGTGTAAATATTTTTATAACATAAATGTATTATTCAGAATCATTTGAATCAATGAAATGGAAGTGATAAACAAAACATTAACAAAAATCGAAATTCATTTTCTAGCACCTGTTCTTGTTTCGATCTGATTCTGTTTATCTTATTTCTTCTACGATAAAAGAATTACACGAGTTTAAAAATCTAAGCAATATTCGTGTATAGAGTATAGAGTGGTGATAATTAAATTATATGACTTAAGAATTTATCAATTTTCTCATCCATAAGACTTATTATACAAATCATAATATATACAGAAATCTTCCAGTTTTCGTTTCATAAATGGAATATCCCAATTTAATATACATGTATTATATAATGTATGATGTTATATTGGTATATTATAAACAAATTTGAACTAAATTTTGAATTCACCTCGACGAATTTGGATACATCAGCTATAAATGATACAGTATATAAACAATATAGACGTCTGCAAAACAATTTTCCTCCTAGAAATATAAATTTAGTACAACGTCAAATATTCAAAGCTTTTCTGTGTTTTGCAATCGTAGTCTTTTATGTGTTTTCACATATGTGTTTCACTTGCAGGATGTTTAAATATCCGCTTTTCTGAAATGTTTTTGACGTTCAATCGCCGGTGAAGGGAAATGTTGGAAAAATCTCAATTTGGGAATTTTGTTGCATTTTGAGAAATCTGAAATTGAAATCATAGGATATAAGGATTTTGTTATTTCAATTGAAATTGTATGTTTTTCTCGACGGCCCATTAAACGAAACAGAAGCAAGAATTGAGTTTATTATTATGTCTCGTTGTTAGTGTTGTATTATGGTCTGTTAAATATCAAATAATTGATAAATTGAAAAATACGTGCGCCGGTTCTTCTTTCATTCCCCCGTATAAATATTGGTTTCTGAATGAAATAACGATAGAACCAATCAATTTGTGTAGCAGAATTGTTTTCTCAGTATCCGTTGAAGTGTAACGAAGTAAATGATTCGATATGATCTTTATATTTGTAAACCAAAAAGAAGAAGACCTCTTTGTGAGATACAAATAATTCTCGAATACTTTTGGCGAAATGGAATTTTCTGAAAGGAATTCGCGAAAGAGTTCAGAAATGTTATTCGAAATAATGATCGAATCAATTTTCTTAAAAATAAAGCGATATTTTTGTTATATGTACAAACATATTTTCAACATCAAGCTAATAATAATATGAGCCGTTCAGACCTAACCGTGACTAACTCCATTTTTTGACGAAAATGAGATTTAAATGTCAAAACGCTCAGTATAGTCATAGCTTTCTATGGGAGAAATATCTTTACTGAATTATAAAGATAATCACAAATAAAAAGTAATGTTTGACCACCGAATAATAAATAGTTTATTTCAGAAGAAATTTTTATTCATTCTGTATTTTAATTTGAATTAACTACATCTGTAGCTTATTATAATCAAAATCCGTATGTTTATAATTTCAGAAAAATGGAATGGAGAAGGACATTTCAAAAAACACATCAAAAACGTTCGATCGTTTTTCTCGACTTCTTGCTTAAATAAGTTAGTTACGTTTATCTCTGAACGGCTCATATGTCTATTTAAAATTTCAAAATTGAACTTTCGAATCGAATCAATTCGATTTTTCTACGGGAAGTCTTTTTTTTCAACTGCACACGCTTCAAAATTTTGCAAACACAGATGTATAACTCTAATACATTTTTAATAACGAACGTAGGTATCAAATGAAATCATTTTTTACGTCACCGCATAATAATATTTATACAAATTCACATCGTTACGTGTTCTGAGATAAAGTGATACTCTCCTATAATAAATATAACGTTCAGTAGCGTTTCTGTTGCCGATTGTAAAGGACGTGCGCGCCGCAACAATCGTTCGGAAAATACATTTTCCGGTATGTGAAATGAAAATATCGAGTTTTCTTCCGTTAAATACTGATCGATAAAGTGCTAAAATTATTCCATGTTAAATTTTACTGTGAATTTTGTGACTTTCATGAAAATCAGTGTGTGATAAGCGTTTTTTTTCATCGTTATATGTAGCTACTCGACTGAGATAAGAATGATCGATAAAGTGCAACTAATACAATATATATATAAATCGATGAATATTTCTGTATAATTGCATTTCAGATTGATTTTTGTCAAAGTGTAATTAGCTCTTGAATAAGTTTTTGTTTTTGCGAAGATTATCGATCGAGGTGTACTTTGATGTGATCTGTTTTTTTCGATGGGTTGAAAGTGAATATAACTTTCATGAATTTTGTTTTGAACTAATCAATTTGAGTTTGAGTGATAAAAAGTACATCATCCATCAAATATGCCTGTGATAAATTTATTATATTCACGTAATCAATCAAATCTTTGATGAATTACTTTAAAGATGACATTTGGATCATTTAAATACATTTGCCATCATATTTTATGAATATTAATGAAAAAAAGGTCGTCGTTATATTCACTGAACACATTTTGACTCAAAATTCTATTGATAACTCGCGATAAGTTAATATTTAAATTCCAAAATATCGATTGATGTTTTTTTTAGAATCGATCTTTCAATCTGGATAGTATCTTATCGATTCTATTTGGGGTAACTATTAGAGAAAATGTTTGTCGAACCGATAAACAGCTATTCAATAATTAAAAGTCTAGTCCTAGTTAAAATATTATGTTTTTATCATAAAATATTAATTCGTATTCTAAAAGATCTCTTGCATTTTGATATTGTTCATTGTAATTTCCTAAAATGTTTATACGATATAAATAGAAGACGAAACTCGAACTTGTATTATTGTTGTAATTATGGCTCTTAACAAGTATACAAGAAAAAACAAATATTACACTTATAATTTTATATCTAGAAATAGATCAGTTTAATGCGAAAAAAAACCTAAGCCTATACAATCAATTAGGCCAATTGGATTGCATTATCGTGTATGAAATTCGATAAAAAAATCTTCCTTTACATAAAAAGTAAGAATATTATTTATCAGCAATTTTTTATCAGATATTATTAGTCATATTGTAAGTATTTTAAGCGTTTTATCGCTAAATAGTAAACATACGAATAAAAAGCCAGAAAGTCTTATGAGTGAATTTCAGGAAAGTATATTCAATTGTACATATGTAGGTGCTATGAAAATGTTGGAGATATTTTTTTTATGGCCACAATAAAATTATAGCCACCCTGTCATACGTTAGTATAATGTGTTTGGTAAATATTATGACAAATAATTTGATCAAGTTTATTGATCGTAAATAAATATTTACCTATTACTTATCGTGTGTGTTCTTAGTAAACTTCTTATTTATTATGAACGTTATGAGAACCATCATATTTGTATACAATTGGGAATTCAATGATAGTTAACAAATGTATGTTTTTGTATAATTTTAATTTGGCGATTGGTGTTTTTTAATTATAATTATTTTTCGGAAATCGCTTACTAATTAATTGCTTGGCTTAAAATAAATTTACATAAATATTATTTTTGGATATATCACATTTTCGATAACCTCATAAAGAGGAAGTGTTTTCACTTTGTAACAACGGAGAAATATAATGTTTCACAGTAAACAATGTGACGATAATATTATATTGTAGTTTGTGAACTTTATTATACTTACGTGTTGAAATTACAAAAAACGGACAATTCAACCTAAAACTATATAAAATACACGATATAATCCAATTTATAAAAGTCGGAAAAAAGTAAATAATAAATTTTTATTCTCTTAATGTTTTTCCGTTTGTTTTCCCACGGGTATTTCGATATTTTGATGAAGGTAATATCTTATATTGAATCAATAATGCAGTATAAAAAAATACGATTCGATCCGCTTATTTCAAATGTTCACTTGACATCTTTAAGATAAAAATAGATTTTGATATACGAACAATGCGCACAGAAATATAATATTACATAATTGATCTCATAGTATCTATATTTGAAGTTTTGTTTATCGAAACAACAATCCAATCAAACTCAGTCAGACGAATTAATTTCGGATTGTTCTCAAAACGAAGTATTCGAATTGAGTGATGGACAAAATAAAACTAGAGAATTATTATATTATTGCTATATCAACATAAAGTTTACTTTGAACAGAATACGAAAATTTAATTTAATATTTTTCACAGACAAGATGAAAATTATATTTTCTTTAGAAAAAATCGCTTTTGGGAAAAGAAAATCTCTTTTGCGCGGATGAACAATTTTTCACGCAACCTTAAGCACCCGAAAGTAATTAACGAGTCGAAATATACATTACGAATTGGAATCGGAATTTATAAATCTGAAATCGTCTACGATCCGGAAACACATTTCCCGCGAAAATAATTTTCTTCGCGATTTAATTTAAAACTTTTCAATTAGCCCCATCGAAAAACACGACCGCGCGATAAGAAGCCCCTATACAACGAACAATTCGCAGAAAACAAATTAATCCATGGCAAAATTCGAATCGTTCCTTGTTAAAATTTCAGAAGCATTCACGTTTTCGTCGACGGGGATAAAAGACGAATATAAAAAGCCTTCGCCGAATGTGATTCAACATGGCGAAAGCACACAATGGCGTTCGGTTCGCCATGTCGTTTTTGATGTTGACATGTTTGGTGGTGAGTTTCGATTTCGTCGAATCTGGATGCAGAGATGGAAAAGAGTTGAGAACCTGTGAAAATATTTGCAATTCTACGGGACACTGCGAAATAAGAGCCGCCGTTATACTCTCGAGGAACACCACTCTGATTGCTTCTGAGGCTACGGTGAGTTTCAATATTTCATTCAATATCGATTTGTAGATAATAAGTTGTATAGGAGGATTGGTACAAGTGGAAAATTAATACAAAAGAATTTAAAAAAAATACTACATAGTTACGATTATGACTGAAATATGACTTTGGTAGATGGTCGAAACTTTTGACCAACTATTAGAACCATTTGTGGTCATTCTTGATAACTATGCAGTGTTATATGTTTTTTTAATTCGTTTGTATTAATCCTTCACTTATACCAATCCTTTTGTCCCGAAACTCATGTTATATTCTGAGATAAAGGTTATTAATTCTACTTTTTGACGAAAATAATATTTAAATGTCAAAGCACTTACAATTAGTACAGTCATAACTTTCAATGTGTGAAATATATGTATTTCCTGAATAATATTGGTAAATAAGTTAAATGAATTTTTGTTTTCGGACACCGGATAATAAATAATTTATTTCGGAAGCCGTTTTTATAATTAATGCACTCTAATGTGAATTAACCACATCCGTTGCTTATTATAGATAAAATTCGTATATTTGAAATTTCTGAAAAATGCAAAAATGAAGAGAATTTCGAAAAATACGTCAACACGATCGATCGTTTTTTCGACTTCTTTAGTAAAACTAGTCACGTTTAGCTCTGAACGCCTCATATATTTATTTTCTACGCTCTCACAAGTTACAACTAGTTCAAATAACTTAAATTAGATAACCAGAATATCCAGCTTTATGACCCTTTCAAAATTGAAAAAAATAGCAGAATTCAAAGAATCGTTTCGATGTAATGTTTTAGGCTGTGCGCTCACTAAAGTCAAAAGCAAATATCTAATATCTTTGTACGAAAGAAAATAGTTTTACATAATTTTCACAATTAAGAGCACATATTCGTTATATGTTCTATAGTTTGAAAAGTGTTGAAAATTTGCATTTAATCATTTGACGAGTCCAACGTGTTTATGTTGCGAAGCGTGGGCTAAAAGCGTTCGGTTAATTCATTTAGGTGTAAAATTAGTTATACGGTGCCATTGAATAAATTCTACGTCGCTTGTGAAAATGTTCGAATTATGTTTAAAGTTAAGTTAAACGTTTTAAATGAATTTGAATATGTGTCGTAGATTGAAGAGATAATACATTTTTGCTTTCAATTAACGACGAATATGACATTCGAGAGATACATACTAAAATATAAAA
The DNA here is from genome assembly GCA_024721215.1 of Cheumatopsyche charites. Lineage (NCBI taxonomy): Eukaryota > Metazoa > Arthropoda > Insecta > Trichoptera > Hydropsychidae > Cheumatopsyche > Cheumatopsyche charites. The sequence continues at coordinate 3,323,461 of CM045587.1, forward strand.
TAATCTACAGTAATGTGTTATAATACAATAAATACCTTATATGAAATATTCGAAGATATATCTCATATCAAAGAAAACGCTATTTCTGCTTAAACATTCGAATAAAATCGAATCATTTCTTCCGACAGAATTTTCATCGCTTTTGTCTTCTAGGAATTTTCTCAAACCTACCATAATAAAAGGGAAGAGTGCAAAATGATACGTCGTTTGAGAAAAAAACTTTTCTCAATTCTCGTATAATTTCCCAAACAAAACTCGACATAAAAAAATATACACTAATAATCGAATATACGAGATATCAAAGATTTTCCATAGAAACCAATTGGGTCATGTTTACATTTCCACTGAAAGCTTGCCTTATTAATATTCGCATAATGAAGACCTTCCTAAAAAATGAGTGAGAGTGTCATCAAAGAGATCATATTTGTATACATAATCACATTTGAAAAATTTAAATACAATATTAGATTAAAGTGTCGTATATGATTAATAAATTCCTCGATTGATATATCTATTGAAAGAATTAATTAAAATAATATGCTGTACTCATTAAGAAATTGTTTGAAAGAAAAAAATATAATGTTTAATTATTTATGGATTTCGTTATTTTGATCTAAAAATATGTCCGATATTATAAAAAAAAAACTCTCTTATCATTTCAGGTTATGCCAACACTCGAATTAGCAGAAGAGAGTATTAGAGAAATGCAATTAATCAATGACAATATATCGATAAGGTGGATCTATTATGATGACAAATGTGATGCTTCGTTTTCTTTGATATCAGCAATTGATGCATATGCTGATGATTGTGTTCACGTACTATTTGGACCAGTGTGCGAATATGCATTAGGTAAATATTATTTCCTACAACATTTTTTTATTATATGTTCGATTAACAAATATGGAACAATAATAAAATTTAATTATTTGTAGAACTATTTTAATAATTCTGAGGCATGGCCGATTTAATTTCGTATTCTCACAATTTGTTGAACTATAGGTTTAATCAATGTTTCATTTTTTTCAAACAAGTAAAAGTATTTGTGCATATTAATTATATCGTACTGCATACATATTTTTTCAAGTTTTGTAATGAACATTATCTGAATTTTTATTATGTGTGTATGTGTTATGCATATTTATATTCTTTTTAAATGAAAACATTGTTCGTGTATGAATTTGAACACATTGGGTTGGTGAGTGTTTGTTTTGTGTGTGCTCTAGATTATAAAGAGCTATTCCATTACTGTAATCCACTAACAAATAATTGTACGATAGTATAAGTATGTACTACACTATTTAGTATGTACATATGTCCAGCTGGGTCAAATCTAATAGCAATAAAATATGTACTTTATAATTCAATTGGTTAGTTTAACAATGTACTTCATTAATTAATCCCAGTCTGATTTTATTTATCAAGGGCTTTATACGAAAAGCGAATTATCGGTTGATAAGAAATTGAAACTAAATGATCAGACTGGTGTAGGTTAATCATATTGGAACTATCACTGCTTAATTATTTTATTCTAAATTCTGAATGGAATATGCTAAGTAATTTATATTTTAGATAATAATTGTTCCATTTTAACTCCTTTTAAGTGATTAATTTATATTTGATTCTAATGTGTACATGTAAATATGTAATATATGATTTTCGTTTGATCACATTTAGTAAGTAATAAATGCCCAGTTTACAAAATAAATATAGTATACCATATGGCTTAGATTGTAAAAGTAAACATCTCTGGGAAAATATTTCGATTTCGTTATTTACATCTGAAAATTATATCACATGTAAAATACGCTCGAGCAAATATTGAATTATACAACTAAATCAGGCAAAAAACGAATTTCTTCGAAAAAATATTATGCCTTATGAATGTAAATACACACAAATATTTACAGAAATGCAATTCGTAATGAAATTTTAATATATGTACGTATTTATTGAACATATAACAAGAATAAATAAAATGCGAAGAATCTTCTTTTTGACGATTCGAAAGCAAGGAGGCATATTATTAAACGTTATTTGAGGCGAATGAAAATAAAAATTCGCAATTTAGCGGGTATTTCAAAAAGTAAAAAAATAGGCCCTTAACCGAAAAAAAGCTACGCATTGTAGCTGGAATTGGATGAAGCAAAAGTCCAACGTGAATATCGGATCTTTCCGCGAATTTCAATCGTCTTTTTTTTTCGAATCACTATGCGAATCATTAACCCGAAAAAGGGTCATATACGTGTTTGTAAAGTAAAATATCCCTTCGTTGAGCAAACATGTGGCCTTTGAGCAAACATAATTTGGACTACGAGTGCTGCTGCGAATGATTTTCATTTAAAAAGATAAATAAATTGCTTTTCATTTTCGTTTGAATAATTTTTATCACTTTTTTCATTTGGAAATGCATTCAAATTTTGTAATTAAAATTAAGGAATTGATACATATTTTTGAAAATTTAAAGATGTTTAAGTATAGGTTTTCGCTTCATGTAAATATGTATTTCGAAAATTGATAATTTTGTGTATTTAACTTGAAGTGGAAAACGTTTATTGTCTGCTGAAAAATCATGCAACTTTGTGAAGCAAAAAAGTTTGAGTAATATTGTTATAATTTACGATGTGTTTTATTGTATTATATGATTCAAACCAGATTGTTATTCCTTTTATATCGTAATGTATGATTCCACTTTATATTTTCATTTAAAAAAAATGAATATTCAGAATTTAAATTTTGTATTTATTTCTATAACATATCTTTATGAAAAGTGAAAACGAATATAACTTTATAAGGTGTCGACTGTATTCATAGAGCCCATTTTAAACTCGAATATTCCAGCTAAAAGCTGACAGTTCGGCTTATGCTATGAAATTCTAACGCTAAAATTTTCACAAGACGTCAAATACTTTTTGTTCCTTTTTAAAAATAATAATCTTCCGACAGACGAGAGATTCAAATCGAAATTCTGCGTACCGATGAATAGAAAAATAAACGATGATATTTTTACATTTCAGCTTCGGTCGCTCGTATAACGAAATTTTTGGGCAACACAGGAACACCTCAGCTGACTGTTGGAGGACTTTCGTTCGATTTCATGAAAGACAAGAAAACCTGCGACGACGAATACTACATGTTAGGAAGGATTGGAATGGTGAGCTTTCAAGAAATTTCCCATTTCATCATCAGTCTGATGAATGAGTAAGGATTCTTCATTACTAACTTATTCCACTTGCACATATTAATCACGAAAATCAAACTGTCGAACGATTGTCACGAAATGCTGTATGTGAATTTTCACGTTGAATATTTGAGACGTTTAGAGCTTAACATGAGTAGCTTCATTAAATGAAAATTCGAGAAAAACGATCGCTTAATCCCTTTCATTATTTAATTTTTAAGAAATAATATACATTCAAATATTGTTTATAATGAGCTACGGATGTTTTCAACTTACAATAGAATATAGATTCTATTAAAATGGTCTCTGAAATAATCGATTTAAATTCTGGTGGACAAATGAATGTTGTTTTGAAATCTTTATTATTCATGAAATACATTTTACACAAAAAAACTTAAAAAATAAATCTATTTTTTTACAAAATGTGGAGTTAATCATGTTTCGCTTTAAACGGCTCATTTCATGTATGAAAAAGTTTCATTTTTTTCAATATGCAAATATTTACAAAAGATCAAGTATTTTCAATTTCTTTTATCGAAGATGTTGGAAGCATCGAGGAAAATATATTAATAGATTCTTCGGGTCAAGATACGATGAAACCTTTCAAAAACCACTATCCTGAAAAAGTATTCGAATTTCCTTCGCATGCATATGTAATGAAAGATGAAGACAAGAAAAACTTGTTTTATTCGTGATTTTTCACTCTAAGCATATTTGTTTTTCCAGCATCGGAAAATTAATTAAAATTATATCATATAATACTACTTTGACAAATCATATTATAAGCATGCAATTGTTGCTTAAATGTCATCATGAAATATATTTTCTTTTTATAAGCCGTAAAAAATATTTATAATATAAAATTATCCAAAATCTTCAATTGTTAATCTTCATAGGTACATCTAAATATTTGTGTTTTGATTCAATGCTACATCATCTTATCTCTTTTTATCACATTTATCTGAAAGCATGATACATACAAGTATATCGTTTCATGTTATCAATCAAATCAATTTGTAAAGCGATATTTCATCAAATAAAACATAAACATTACCATCGTACTATTTTAAATCAAATGCTTACGTGGTATTATACATACATTCAATCAATTTAGATATTGTCTTTATGTCGACTTTTGAGATTAATCTTAATCAACGAAATAATAAATTATAAATTAAAAATAGATTCATTAATGACGAATTGAATAATTTAGGGACAATCTTTTCACTGCTCTAGTTAACAAACTATAGAGTAATAGTTGTTCAAAGTAGACGGACTGTAAATTTCTGGTTTACTGACTCGAGCAATTAAAAGACCGACCCTTAGAAAGAATAAAATTAAATAAGAAATACGTATCCTTATATTATACATATTATATCGAAGTAAAAATTTAACACTTTTTATCAAAATGTTTGTATTGCAATATGAATCAGAGTAACACATTTTTTCATGACAATTTCGTTTATGTCAGCACGCAAATGCACGCAATGTTCGTTGGGTATTATTTTCAGTTACAATTGGAACAAAGTCGTCATTATATACGAATCTGAAGGACAATATGAAGTCGTCGGCAGGAATTCCTGTTACCTGATGAGCAAAACATTGTCGCAAGTATTGAAGGACAGTAGCAAGAAATATCTCCCTTGGGAAGTGCGTCCAGAAAGTCAGACCAGCAACAAGGAAAACCTAAGAGCAACTTTGGGATTGAACTATACAAGTAAGAATAGCATTTAATGTAGGGTTGCCATAAATAACAATTGACCAGGACACTGCCCCGAAAAGACTCATTTATCCCTGTCAAATGAAAATTTACTCATCCAAAATTTTTTTTCTCTGACTGTAATGTTGACTGTACTTAAGTATATTTCATTTAAATTTGAATTAAATTTGAAAATTAAAAAAAAAATGGGGATGTCCTGGTTGGTGTCTAACAAATATGGCAATTCTAATTTGACCGTCGCTTTTGCAGATATTCGTTTTTATTGTTTGTCTTTTTATTTGTTCGTTTATCAAATTTTATATTCACTCACTATTAATTTCATCTTTTTCCGTTTGTTGTTCGAACGAGTTGTTGGCAAGTTTGAATCAACATTATTTTAAAATGAAAATTCGTCGATAGATGTCTCTATTTTTTAATGATTTTTCCACTTACTATTACGTCTCAACATTGGCTTAAGAATGATAGATCTTTTGCGCAACAATCTCTGATACATATTATAATTATAACGTTGGAAAACTTCCATCGAAATCGTTTGATTAATGCTGTTAGTTTAATTATCTCAGACGCATAGCATGTGTTATGATTAATTCAAGCTGTTATCGATTTGAAACAAACAACGAAGAACAATTAATTTTGTTGAAATTTAATGGTAATAAATTAGGCAATATCGTAAATATTGATTGAAATGAAAAATAAGCAGTTGCACTCTCATCGTCAATTTTCATGCATAATTCGATCATTTAAATTTACAAATGAAAAACACAAAGAGTATTAGTGACTTTTTTTCGAAATAGAGTTAATGGTTTTGCATAATGTATGACAAATGAATTTCACAAAGGACGCAAGTGATCTTTTTTTATCGATATTGAGTTGAGTACAGAAAATGGTTCTATTCATGATACAGAACCATTTTCTCAATTTCGATTAAAAAAATCACTTGTGGCCTTTGTGAAATTCAATCGTCATTTATAAAACCATATTCTGTATTTAACTAAATTTCGAAAAAAAAATCGCTCGTTCCCATTGTCCTTTTCAGTCGTCAATTTCAATCGAAATTCGAAATCGTCATTTTATTTTTATTATGATTCTTCGAAAAATAATAAAATAAACGAATATTTTACGATTTTCATTTTTCTGAAAATACACAATTTTCATTTCACAGAAAATATCCGATTTTCATTTCACCGAAAATATCCAATTTCGGTTCAAATCCTTGCTTTCAACATATGTACTTGTATGAGCAATACCTACCGATGAAAAAAAATGCAACATCTATCAAATGCGAAAATTCTAAAAATAATCTCATAACATGAACATCGAACGGCACAAAAAAGCACAAAACACCTTCACTTGAAAAAAAAAGTGATTTTTTTGAAAAAAATTCGCACCAAAATCATCCAAGAGATGTCGCCACGTGTTCTTCGTTCGCAGATACGAATGGCGCAAGATACTGTTGTTGTACGAGCGAAACGCGCGCTACGAAGTCGGCGGACTGCACACGTGCGCGCTGATGATGAGCACGATGATCGAGATGATGAATAGGCACGGGAACATTTCGTACACGAACTGGCACTTCTTGGACGACGGAGTAGAGACCACCGAAAAGCTCAAAGACAAGATTGGCAACACTTACGGAAGTGAGTTCGGTCGATTTTGCACGGTTTTTTTACGCGAATGTGCTCTTTCGGACGACGGGCGTAGAGGCGCTTTTCGTTCGGAGGAGCGCGTTCGATGTTCGTATGGGAGCTATTTGTGTGTCGATCGAGTGGAAAAGTGAGATGTTGCGCTCTTGTAAATGCAAATGTTTTCCGATGATAAGCGATTTTATGTATGTAGGGGAAGGTCGGCAAATATAGACTACCGGGACATTTATGACTTCTGTTAATTTTGTGTAAAATAGATCCGCTAAATATATTAAAAAAATATTGATTATTTAATGTTAATCATAACATGTTGAAGATTGATATATATGTTTCGATTTTTTATAACGTTTTAGCGATACTCTTCTAATGGATTAAGAAAGGGATTTTTCAGAAGGGTTTTATAGAATCAATAAGTATAATACATAGAATCGATTATTACTTGATTACGTTCACATTCAAATAGAGTACAATATTTCACATTTACACTTACATAGGTATTGATGTCTTCGATTTTATCCAGTCAGCGTGATACTACCTTACCTAGCAAAATCTAAAACTCGACCTAACCAAATCTTATCTTGCATGGAAAAATAAGCAAAAACCTGTCCTAATCTAACCCAACTAATCGGACTCATCAAGTATCTTTCTGACTGGATAACAGAAAAGCGATTGACAAAGAAAATAGCCCTCGTATGATTTCACATCACTGCAAATCGTCATGTCTGCAGACGTCCTTAGATCATATCTGACATTTTTTTCGGAAATCTAACTCAAACGTATGCGAAAAAAAAACGAAGATGACATATGAACTGATATTTGGATATTTTGAAAAACGTTAGATATGATTTCTGTTCTGATGGGGAGCGGTTAGTGTTGATGTTAAGCCATATTTTTCTTATACCTACTGCGTTTTAAAGGATACTTTATTTGATTGGCATTTATAGCTCGTTCTTGAAAATTATAATCGATTTGTTTTGTTTTATGCTCCATATAAGTTAATGTTCAATAAAATTTAAAAAATGCCTATTAAATTTGAATGTAGCATTGGTGTGGCATAACATAAGTACGGACCTACTTTGTAATTGGTTGTTTTATATTTGAAATGTCATAAAACTGCAATAAGTATTTTAATATTTAATAAGTATCTTGTTAGAAAAATACTTATTGATTAATATAATATTTTATATTCAATATAATTTCACCGCTTATAAAAATAATCACCATTTAATATGGGGGTTCCTTTTGTTGCACTTTTGTTTTCGTTATGATTAATCACAATTTGGGAACATTTTTTCTTAACTACAGAATGTTTTTCAAATTTTATTTACTATTGTACTTTTTTCATTAGTATCCAAGCGTTTTTCACGTTTAATAAATAACGACAATGTAGCCATATTTGAATGAAAAGCATGATAATAGGTTCACTCAATGTGATAATATGATTAATGTTCCGTGCTTTCCTGATCCGGTAAAAATAAAATAAATCATAAAAATTCGGTGAAAATTCAAGTATCTTTTGTTAACTAAAATTCCACATTTTTTTATATAGGTATACCAATGCTTTTCAAATTGTGATAATTACTTTTCTAATAATATTGTGCGATTATTTTAATTACAAGAAAAAAGAAAGTCAATGCGAAATAATAGCATTCGAATTAACTTCGTTACGTCAAAAGAATATCGAACGTGAGGACTTGAGTATCATTTCTTCTTTGTGGTTTTACAAGAACGATTTCTTCGTCATGAAAATTAGTCAAATTAACAGAATATGAAAAGAAAATTGTAAATTTAAATTAATTTCGAAATATTATTGACTACTGCGCATTATTTTTCTTAGGTTTTAAAAATATATCTGTGACTCAAAATTCAAAAAAGAGAAAACATGAAAAAAAAACTATTTGCATTTCTTGTAAACAACTCAATTCTTTGTTTTCTAGTATTGAATAAAAAAATGTATTTCAGATAATCCTTCATAAATCCACATTTACGATTTCAATACACTGAAAAAAATATACTTATTATGAATATCTAAAAGTTTTTCCATCAATCTAATGAATAAATAAACACATTCGAATACAAGCACAAAATCAATTTCAATAAAATTGTTTTCAGTTACGAACAAATACAATTCCAGCCAATGAAACGACTAGTAGAAAATTATATTCGAATTGTATAGAAAATTTAAGCCGGCGAAAACACTTTTTCTTCAATCGTTGACTACTTTCCTTAAATCGCACAAAGAGACTTTGAAAACATTCGTGTATTTTCCAAGTTTGCTGATAAAGTCTCGTTTACATCGAATAAAACACAACCTTTAGATACGCGTACAGAAATCACTTTCTGTGTTTTATTTTGCAAAACATATTTTTTTGCGACTTGTTTACGATTAAACAGACTATCAGTGGAAAATTACAATTCGATATTTGTTCGATTTTCAAATATTTGATATTCGAATATTTGAAAACCTCAACACAGATTGCATACCAAACAAAAATATCTAACGATAAATGGAATTTTCGTTTAAACTTTGTACATTTTATAATATAATATTTTGTATAATACATTACAGTACTAAAATATTGTCGAATAGTTAAAAATTTTTCGAGATAATCGATCACTCATCTATCAAATAGTAAAATATTAATATACTCCAGCACACTAATGACAATTTAAAGATTTTGTTACTTGTACATTATACGAGTATGCTAAAACATAATAGAATTCAATTAATGCGCAATCTATTAAATTTTCCGAATTCAAATTAACTCTTTTAAAAAAATATTATATTGTTTGAAATCGAAATGATTCCATTTTTGAATACATATTGTTTTCAATTTTAAATCTGAAAAAAAATTCAGTGATACAAAATTTTATGAATTGTGACTAACATGTACCTACTACTCGACCGATTTTAAAACGAATCGATTATTATCGAATACTTGAAAATCGCTCGAATAGTATACTTGAGTGCTCAAATTGGAGTCTCTAGCGACATCGAAGACGAATGCGGTTCGTCTCGAATGTAAACAAACCCTTAGATTTCAACCCCCAAAGGATTCGAACCGCGGATAAGGAACAAAAGCAATAATGCTCCACGGACGCGTACGCAACAAGGAATAATCCGCGATAATACACTGGCTTTCGAATACATAAAAGAATCGAAAAGGCCTAAATGTGAGATTCATATTATATGCACCGTTCAGAGCCGAGAGTGACTAAGTCTGTAAAGCGAGAAGTCGAGGAAAACGATCGAACGCATCGATGCGTTTTTTTTAAATTTTCTTAATCGCCTACATCATTCATTTTTTTTATAAATTATTAACATTGAAATTTCGTTTATAAAATGACTAGCAATCAACCCGTTGAATATATCAAAGCAGTTTTGGAGCGTTACACGGACACACAGACACACAGAATAGCGTTATTATATAGTTAGAAGATATACGTGTGGTCAGTTCACATTAGAGTATAAAAATGGTTTATGAAATAAATGATAATCCAGTGGCCATACAAATTTTGATTTTGATTTTATTTAGGAAATATGATAACTGAAAAGGCCAAGGGGCATAAGCGATTTCAAGAAAAGCGTGCTCAGTTATTACACGTATTAGGAGGAGGTCGATTGATTTGATGATATATATCGGTACACGTTCCATGTTCGTTTATATCCTTTTGCCACTAAATATATAAGCTTAAATAGAAGCGATTTCAGTACATATAAAACAATAACAGTAAAAATGTCACACGTACCCACATGACCTTTTCAGACATCATATAAGTGCTTCACATATAGAGAGTTATGACTATACCAAATGTTTTGATATTTAAATCAATTTTTTAATGGAGTTAATCACGTATATCTCTGAATCTGAAAAGCTCATATAAGAATTTGTACATATTCGTGTCGTACAATGCGTTTGCGTTCTATTGTATGGAAAGGGTGCGGAAACTTAGTAATTTCTTATATGGAGTCGATACGAAGTTGTGTGTCGCATGATTCGATACGAAAATTTTCCGTACATTTCTGTTTTTTATTTAAAAAAGGATGTTGTATAGTTGAGTGAATTTTCCTGTGATAAAAAAGGGTCGTGTGAAATTTTTCAGTTTTTATTTGAGGTTTTTCGCTACGAAATAAAACGGGGATATTACGGCACAATATATGTTTTCATAGGTTATTATAAAATAACACCACTGTGCGTAAAACATTATATGCTCGACATATCTATGTATGTATGTTTGAATAATATAATATGCTTTATTTATTTATGAGACACGTTTTTTAAAAGAAAATAACATCTATGATCTTTTCAATTTGAATTTGAAATAAAGCTTGGAAAAATATAGCGAATTTCTTACGGTTTTCTCTTTGTTTTTATCTGAAATTACGAGAAGTCAAATATTTAATAACGTCTGAAAAATATGCAAAAGGAAATGTATTTTGAAACATTATACTGCCAGAATTTTCTTCTTTTCCTTTGCTGTTCCTTTTAGTACTTACTATATATATAATATTCAACAGCAGATGTATAGAAATAGAAAATAATTAAAATAAATTTAGTGGAATCATATATTTTTTCATTTATACTTATAATTGTATTAAAAGATTACAAAAATTCAACCAGATTATTAATGTATACTCGTCGAGTATTATTTTCCGCACTGTCATAGCCTAATTTATAGCTTGTCATAGTAACATTTTCCCTCAAATTTAATATTTACCGTTATTAAAGATAAAAATAAATTTTAATTCACATTAAATTTTCCTACTTAAGAAACAAATTTTGACGAAGCAGTCAAAAGTTTCATCAAGATCAGAATAGATAGATATAAATCTGATTCAAGTGTTCGGCTTCAACTTATTTTTAGCAACGTTAATACGGAAAAATGAAAATAAGGTTTCGTGTTTCATCAACCGTATTTAAATTGAAAATTTATAAGTTGATTTTGCTTTAATTATTTTTTTATAAATAATTCGAGAACAGTAGAAAATCGGAATATACATACATCGAAAATTATACAATAGTAGTGATGTTGAATGTGTTACAGAAAGTCTTAAAAAAAGTGCTACAGGAAGAAATACTGTATGGCCTTGTTCACACACATCAGTTCGTGTTTCAAACTTACAGTGTCGTGTTTTGCGTCATTTCATATTTTTCTTGATTGGAAAAACAGTATAAACAACATCAACGCAATAAGGGTCATTTTTCTTTTTCACCTAATTATTTTTTTAGGTGTGAATGCGTTATAATGTTCTCGACTTACGACGGTTCGGCTTATAACAGTTCTCACTACGACCGAAATATATTTTTTTTAATTATTAACTTTTCAAAAAAGGTTGATACATCTCAAACTGATAATGATGAAATGGATTGTTCTTATGTGATAAGCGACGAAGTTGTTTAATTTTATTTAAATAAAATATATAAGCGTTCATTTTATTAAATGTGAATTAAAAAAATAATTTAAATTAATTTAATTTCAATAAAATGAAGTTTTCGAAGAATAGATTCGATCTATTAATAAACACGAATAATGTATTGGATGATTGATTTTTTACATTTTAATATGTATTCATTCGAATTACATATTGTGTCAATAAAAAAAAAGGGAAATCTCGACTCACGACCAACATTCGGGAACGTATCTCGATCGTAAGTCGAGGACCACCTGTAGTACGCACTCATCGAAACGTGTGTGAACGAGTCCTTATAGTAAAACAGTAGGAAATTCGTCGGTTCATGGTCGTCAAAGAACCGCACTTACGACCTGCTGTATATACACAATGTTGTATGTCGTCGATTCGCATTCGAAGTTGGCGCGCGATCAGTCGCCTCGCGTCCGTCGAGGAGAACGCTTCTGTCGCACACATGACAGTTCGTTCGTTTCATTATTCGGTCGTGTCATAATTTGAATAACGCGCGCTTTCGGACATGACAGAGGTCGAATTCGCGACAGCTGTCTAATTACTACCGCTTTTTTCCTTCAAATTAGTGCTCTCTTTGTTTATCGAGTGCTGTTTTTTCAACGCAGTGTTTAGTGAATGTGTGTTTTTTTTTCGTATTTTGTTTTGTTTCCGATAAGGTTGTGTAGGCCTGTAAATGAATATATGTAAGTGCGTGTGAAATATTTATTGTACGGATATGAGATAACGTGGGACGTTTGACGAATATACTGCGCGCGAGAGTTGATAGAAAATGTGTCTATTCGTGTGCTTATTCGAAATTCACGTTGCGAAATATGAGACGTTTAGAGCTATTCGAGACTAACTCTGTAAAGCGAGAAGTCGAAAAAATTGCTCAAACGCGTCTGATGCGTTTTTAGAAACTCTTAATTCCCTTTGTTGTTACATTTTTCTGAAATTATAATATAATTGTACATGTGTTTATTACATTATTAATTGTACATGTACACGTTGCGAAATATGAGACGTATAGAGCTATTCGAGACTAACTCTATAAAGCGCGAAGTCGTAAAAATTGCTCAAACGCGTCTGATGCGTTTTTAGGAACTCTTAATTCCCTTTGTTGTTACATTTTCTAAAATTATAAATGTGCATGTGTTTATTCGAAATTGACATTGAGAAATATGAGTCGTTTTAGAACTAGACGTGACTAACTCCATGAAGCGAGTATTCGAAAAAAATGCTCAAACGTGTTTGGTGCGTTTTTAGAAATTCTTCATTATTCATTTTTTTTTTAATTATAAATGTGCAAATATTGTTTATTGACAGTTCGCATTAGAGTGCATAATTAATTAAAAAGTCTTCTGAAATTAAGATCCGGTCTTTTCATTGCTCCAGTTAACTAATCATTGAGTAACAGTCAGTCTTTAAACTACAAACTGTTGAAAATTCGTTGAACAATGACAAATTTTGACAGTTCGTAATCGAAGCACTGACTAACTCTATGATTAATCAATTAGAGTAGTGAAAAGTCCGGCCCTAAATGATCTATTATCCATTGCTCAATCGAATTTTATCATTAATTCTATTCATCTTTTTCATTCAAAAAATATATTTCACACATAAAAAACATGACTATATCAAGTGCTTTGATATTCAAATCAATTTTTTTTTCAAAGTGGAGTTAATCACATTTAACTCTGAACGACTCATATATGAATAAACGTGCATGTACGCGATATTATGATCTGATAACGTACTTTTTTATATGCAGGGAAATATTTTATTGTGACGGATTAGGTGTGAATTCGTATCGAACGTGCGCTATGTCAAAATTTAATTTTTGTGACGTTCGGACTAATCGTTTTTTTAACAATTTCAATATACCTACGTGTTTTTTACTATGCGAAATCTTACAGGGCCGAATATATTTTTCAATTATGCGGTAAATTATAATATGCATATGATATCGTGCATTTCTGTATAATATGGAGATGGGTCAAATTACGAAAATATGTTTGTACATTTCTATGCAGATTAATCTTTGCACGCTGACGAATAATAAGCATGGTTAAATATTTTCCTTAAATATTCTTTATAGAGAGTTTTAAAATATCTTGTTTTTTTGTCGTTTAATGATTCGAAAGGAATAGAATTTTCAAGTAAATAAATTTATTACAAAAATATATAATATAACTCTATACAAATTCGTCATTTCATATAAACAAAAACATTAAAAATAAACCAGTTTATATGTGTTATTCGAATATGACGCATATTTTTTATGGAATGCGTGAACTGCTAGTTATTTTGCATTCATTATGAAATCACGAATAAAACGATTTAATTGAATAGTTTCCTGATGTATCTATTTTGATTTCACACCTTGATATTTCATTACATAAAAGTGATTCAGAATAATTTGCATTTTAGATGATGAATATAATCATGCCTAGACAATGACATAAGTGAAATCATAAATGCGATACGTCTCTTCTGAAAAGACTGATATATAATATTTTTATTCATTTATAAGGATTATTCTTTTATATTAAGGATTATTTAAATTGCAAGATTTAATGATAGCTAATTTTTTTGATTAAAATTTTACTAATAATATCAAGTAGACTTCAAACTCATCGCGTTTTTTCTTCTTCAAGGGGTTCTATAGATCAAAGAATTCCAATCGAGTTAATTTGAAAAGATTCTATTAAAAAATTTAGCAACGTATTTAAAAATACAAAAGAGAAACACGAATCGACATGTTTTAAATTAATTTCTAATAATACCTACAATAGATTTCTGAAAATCGTCGCACAGATACAATATTATAAATAGACGAATTTTATTATCACGATACAATAAAAACTTAATTAGATTTAACTACATACACGTATTATATTTATTATTATCATTAATTAATTTTATATCTGAAAAATACGATCGAAATTGTATTCTTTGTTTTATTACGATTCAATAAAAATTTTTCGAGTACCTACATATTGTATGAAATACAGAACAAAATCAGAATTATCGAGAATAGTATATCTATTTCGATATAATTATACATTAAGCAATAGACACTGTTGGGGCCATTTTTTCATTAACTATAACCCAACTATAACTTAATAAGTGTTTTTTTTTCTATAGAGTTTGGTGCTATGAGTTCGCAAACACATTTTAACAGCTGTCAAACTCAATAGGAATAAAAGCGCTAATATACTTATAGCTTATTGTTAGTTAAATCTAGTGAAAAGATTAATCCTTAAAATTTCTGCACTTTCGAATTGAATTCAAATTAACTAAATTCTCGTACATGCAATTGTACATTTCGCAATTGAATTCCTATTATTCGAATTGACCGCATAAAGTGTACGTTTGGAATTCCATAATTAACCACAAATTCCAAATATATAATAATTGATGACATTAGATAGTTATTGGGTAAATTTAGATTTCGTTATCGATCGAAGTGTGCACAAAACACCAGTCAATGGGACAATAATCGAATTAGCTCCCCCAATTTTGCAGACTGCGAAGCGACTAAGTGATATTTCAGAGTACACTCTCGTGTTTTTCTTGCTTATACATTTTGAGATTTAATTAAAAGTTGTAGCCGATTTACAAAAAAGTAATTTTCGTCAAAGACATCGTCGTTATAAAAAAATACATAATGGAACTGTCGCTTTTGATGCCACACGAAGAAAACTTGCACACTTCTTGTTTTTCCTCGTTTGGTTTTTATAAGGTTAATATGAAAATTCAGTTTTTATACTTTGTGCAATATCATTTCGTGTATATACGTGTCTGTTTAATAAATTATATATTTATTACAAACTATATTTATGTATGTATGTTGTATTACGATTCGAGATACTATACTTACAAGTAACTATGTAGATGCTATAAATCCAGAGAGTTATAAAACAGCTTACGTAGATCTGGAAAAACTAATCTTTCTCCGAGAAGAGTTTTAAAGTTTTCGAAATTTTTGCGATTCTCTATCGAGTTTGCGAAAGCCTTTATCTGATAACGCTTTTTTGGATCTGAAGTCTACAAATATATATATAAGTATTATGGTTTTAATGAAAACTGATTTTATAAATCAATTGTCACACCATACACAAATATACGTACATTAATGTGTATGATGATTTATATTAAAATAAATGAATATTTTATTGGACATTTATGATTTTCTATTTGCTTCAAAAACGTTTCATTGTTTGTTGAAATGATTTTATAATTTATAATTGATTCTAAGAACTAGTTAATCCTCACAATCATTGTGAAAACAAAATATTCAATAGTTTTCTTGGTAAAAATAAATACACGTATGTATATCTTGTATTGCAAATAATTCTATTTCACACGAATTATTCGGGTTCTCCATAATATACTAAGAAAAATCTTACAATATGTAAAATTAAATAGGATTTTTTTCGGTGAGACATACATATGCATTTTCTAATGACCACAAACGATTAGTATGTCCTTGGTTGTGTATAGAATTGCTAATGATGCTCAATAGTTTGAACGTACATCATAAAATAATGTAGACTTTTTTCCATAAAATTTTGTCAGTTTTGTTATTGTGATCTTTGAATCTATGAAAATAATCGTATATCATAATATAATGATATATTGGTATTTATACTGTTCAATTTTTATTTTGTCACTATATAAACATATCTAATACATATGTAGAATAATCGAATTTCATTTAGTTATTATTTATAGCGACATTTATTGTTGTAATCAAATCTGAATTATTTCATGAACATGTTCACTCATGCTCATAAATTAAATCCATTGTTCAGACGATCCAGTTTTATAAAAATGTTTTTTTAAAAAGTGCATAAAACTAATTTCAAATCGTGAAACTATTAGAATTTCAGTTCATCATAACGTATTATAAAACAATTTCTTCTTTTATCAATCCACGTTTCATGAACGAATCGGTCGACGTTATCAGATACGAGAATAACAAATTGATTGTTTTCACAGCAGCATTTATATTTAGAAATTTCCATTGAACGATTATAAACTTCATTATTTCGAATGCGATGTGTATTTTCAAACATTCCGCATACGAAGGTCGATAAATGTATGTGCGTTTTGAATCTTTTAATATTGACGGTGATTAGTTTTTCGTATTTCTAACGAATCAACAACTAAAAAGCGAATTGCTAACTTAGACGTTTTGAATGAATGTAAACGAGGGCAAAATTTAATAGAATTTCGATGATTATGCCGTTCAGAGCTAAACGTGATTAACTCATATAGGAATTTAGGTGAAAAAAACGATCAAATGTGTTCGATAAGTTTATCGAAATTCCCTTCTTTATATCATTTCTTAAAAATTATAAAAAAAATTTTGTTTTATAATGAGCTATGGATATGGTCAGTTCACATTAGAGTACAGAAACAATCCAAATGATCTCTGAAATTTATGATTTATTATTCGGTGGCCAAACACGTTCAATGATTTATCTTTATTAACCAGGAAAGATATTTCTCGCATAAAAAGTAATGGCTATACCATGTGTTGTGACAATCAAATCTCATTTTTCTTAATAAGTGGAGCTAATCACTTTTAGCTCTGAATGACTCTATTATAACTACACCACATGTACATTTATTATTCATTAATATTATACATATTATATTTTATAGTTAGATTATACGGTATGTGTGACTTTTTTCTCCTTCATTCTATAATAATAGTATTGAATATTAATATTCCATAGATACTTATTATGAACAGTTATATTATTGTATTTATATGTATGGATGTATAATACATATATCAATTTGACTGAATATTTTACGTGAAGCATATAATTCAACCTTTTGATCTCGCTATGTTAAAATATAAAACCTAAGTTAATCGAACCGGTTCATAAAAACGTGCAATTCTTTTGTGTTCTAAAATTATTATTCTGTGCATTTAGTAAGGTAAAATTTTTGAATATTTTTCAAATACAATTATTATGAGTGACCACAGTTTTTGAGCAATTCGAAATATTGAATTTCATTTCTTTGTTAGTAATACATTTTAAAAAACATGAGTGTTTCAATTTAACAAAGGAGGCATTCAAATCGAAAATGTTTTGCGTTCAATTTTTTTTAAGACGATGGAAAGCAATTTTAAATTTTTAATAATCGCAAATTATGGAAAATACCTATAAAAAATAGCGTTTGATTAATATATCGATAAAAACGTTTCATAAAATCTTGAAAACTAAAATTAATTTTCTTTAGAAATTATAAAAAAATTGTAAATATTTTCCATCACTCATAGAACGTTGTTGCAATTACGATTTGTACGATGACTGTGAAAACACCTGTATTTGCATTTTTATAATTTCTGAATATAGAAATTTATTCCACAGATATTTCAAATGCTTTCATCAATAATTCATTTACCATGTTATTTAAATAAATAATTATGCTTCTCATTACTAACTATTTATGTATGTATGTCCATACAATAAAAATAGGGTTATATGTGTGGTCGTAAATATGATAATATATATATGTTCACGAATGAACTGGTATACAATATAACTTATAGATTATACGATTATTATCGAATCAATAAATGTTTCTCATTTTCCCTGATTTATATATGAACAGAATTCAAGCATGCGCTTATTAATCGGAAGCAACAAAACAAACATTTTCATCAACGTTGAGTATACGAGGAAAAATTGAATAAGCCCCTTGAATTCTCGCAAATTTGCGAAGTGTGAAATTTTCTTACCGATTGATCATCGAAAATTTAATAACAGCTCGTATTTTCGTAGACGCATTTGTATTTTATCGAATTGAAACATCTGCGAGATGAAAACTGGAAAAGTTTTCATTAGACGTTGATGAAAATATTTGAATGCGGATTCGCTCTGAATACACACGAAGATTTCCAGGATACTTCATATAATGTAATGACTTTTGGGTGTCGGTGGTTTTCGTACTTATCACATAAAAGTTTCGGGATGAAGAGTCTTTCGTGAATAGCCGCATATTTCATACTCACCTGTGAATTCGAAATTTTAGGAAGTATCTTTGCACTTTTTTCGTCATGAAGAACTTCTGTGTTATATAAAATAAGGCGAAGTTTTGCGTTTATTAATATTTTTTTTATATATAAGTATATTTCAATATATTACACATATTTTATCTCATAAAAATAATTATTATAACTAAATTAAATATTCAGAATCTTTGACATTTCGCATGTTTATTCTACAAAATTTTACTTCGAAAATAATTTCCGAATTGAATTTATTCCATTATATTTCAATTGAAATATTTATAACTTGTAATATCAGAATTTATTAAGCCATTTGTTGTACCATTTCGGAGGCGTAATGCTCTTCAACATAATACACAGATAAATAAATGGAAAAACGATTTGCTTGAATATTATATATCAATGCTTTCACGTGCTATCTAATACCCTATATTAGGGCTTCCAAATAATCTCTTAAAAAATGAATTCGTTTATTAATGAAATAACCAATAACCGGGTTTTATTCGTTTTTGAAACAACGAAATTGGATTTATATATATATTGTACAAATTACGAGGAATTCAGAATAAATTATTTTTGAGCTACTCTGATTTAGATCTAAACCATGCTCCAAATAGATTAAATAAAAGTCGTAGGTATATGATTTTTATCAAGTATAATTGGAACACAACACATATTTGAATTTAATTTTCTTTCTCGACTAATATTTGCACCTGAAACGTTTATAAATCAAATTAACTTTATTACATTACAGAACTTATACCATTATCATAAATTAGAGCACAAATGTTCGTGATGAATTAACAATTAAAAAAGTCGAATAACCGAAATTAATTTAGCCAGTTTTCGGTTTTTAGAATTTTATACGAAAATCGATTTTCGATTTTAACCGATTTGGAAACCCTATCTTGTACGTATAAGTCTCTTTCGTTTCGGGCTTCCTTTTTTCATACCGATAATAGAAGTCGGTCGTTTTGCAGCACAGCGAACTTTGTTGGGTCCGTCGGAAAGAAAACAAAAAAGTCGCATCGTTTCGAAATAGCTCGGGCTCGGAGAATTTCAAATGATCATTTTCGAAGGCAATGTACGAAAACACGTATGAATATACATATGTATGTAGATGACGTGGAAAATCTCGAATGCAGTAAACAGCTACGAGCACCGAGTGATAGGTAGTCAGCTTTGAACCGGAAAAAATGATATTTTTTCTAAACGAATGCTCGAAAACAATTTTATATGCAAAATAATCAAGAAATACGTATGAGATTTAATGCAACGATCAGTAATATTATCTAAATTTTTATAACCAAATTAGTTATTTTCCATTTTTTTTTTCATATGTAGACTTTTTACAATGCAGTTTCATGAATATTTAGCCAATGCAGCTAACTATTCAAAATTTATATTCAATTTAATAGTTCAATGTGCAAACACAATACATGTAACGTTGGATGTATTGACATACATATGTGTACATATTGCAAATGCAACTGCAATTCATACAAGTCAGCGAAGTCATGGATTCAATTAAGTCACAATTTTATTATAAAAAATGAATTGCGAATCGAATTTGGATGCTTTTCACATATGTACATCGTAGGTTCATTTATATTATATTGTATTAATTTATATTTTTTTCGTTACAAATGTAACGAAGCTTTGTTTTAAATATATTATATGTACATTTGTTTTCTTAAATTTTATATGTACACGTTATATAATTGTATGATAAGAGCAAATAATCGTTTTAATCCTAAATGTGGAGGACGTAAACCATCAAAAGCATATTACAGCTGATGGTGTTCGCAACGTTGCGGTTCAAATTTCAGAGATCACGTAATAATAGTCACATAAATTTAACATAAAACCCCTGCCTTCAATTATGAGTTTCAATAGTATATCTAGTAACCATTGTTTCACAATTTGAATAAAATAATAATGAAAAAATATTATAAAAAAAACATGCGTCTAGTTTAGTTTGCATCTAGTGATGTTGTGCTTATAATGTAATAATAATTAATATTATGGTATGAAATTTTCACAAAATAATTATATTAAAAAAATATGTAAAAGAACAATTTAAACGTGAGCATCCACGAAATGGATGCTTTTCAATTAAAAGCAAAGAGAAAATCCGACGAGAAAAAAATACCCTCACCGTTCCGCGATGAAAATGTATTTTCTAGGCAGAACACACAATTAGTACAACGCCCGAAGAAAAATCAACGTCTTCCATGGAAACTTTTTTGCCTCATCTCAAAGCATTAATGTAATTTTTAAACTTTTCTTCACCCGACATCGGCTCAATGTAAATCAACGGTCTCGGGAAAGTTTTTCCACCTTCCGGTGAACCTCTAAAAATCTCCATCGACCGATCTTCAAAAACTCTAGCTTTGATGTGGCTCGGATGAAAACAGCAGTTCGTGATTCTGAATTAATTTTACAAATTTCACCAGTCTCTGAAAGAGACGTTTGCAAATCTACACTAAATGGTTTTATCTCGTTCCGAACATAGTTTGCATCTCGAACTCTCAACTGATTGTACCCTGCGTTTGAAATACGAGGATTCAGTCTCGACGATCGATTTAATTAAAACCAATATTAAATTATTAAAGAGATTTTTAAAATAGTTATTTTATGCTTCATAAAATTTTAAAATAGTGTTCGCAGATAATCTGCGGAAAAAGCGATAAAATGATCTTAAAAACAATTTTACGATCAATTATCGAATACATGCATGTATATTACTGATCAAAACGCCATAAAAATCTGATGTATAATACGACTTGAAAATTTTCCAATGAAACCCAGAATTCAATTTGATATTTAATGCCAATTTTAATATATTTTCTCGTCCATTTTCCCCACATAATTACACATTTAAATTGGTTCATGTCCTCTGTCATAATAACGGATTTATATTCGAGATAACCGAAGAACGTCGCCGGGTGATAAATAAGTTTTTCTATTTGCATATATTTGAAAGATCACCGTCACAATAGGACCGCGGAAAATACTCTGACACACCAGGAAAATATGAGATCCCTAGAAGCCAAAGGATATAAATTCACGCTACTGAATTTTGAGAAAGTTGTACAGTAATCCCTCGCAGAATGCGAAGATATTTTCAAGCATTTTGCGAAAATGCGTAGTATTAGAGCAAAGTATTGTATGACAAAACGAACAAATTGAAGTAAAATTATTTGACGACAATTTATCAATTTAATTATAAACATACGATATGTTCGTTGTTACACTTGTTTTCGATGTTTCTTGCGATCGATCATTTTCTTATCTCGTTTATCGAACCAATGTATAATTGCATAAATTTCCATTCCATGTAGTTCGTGTTTTGTTAATAGTTATTTTAATAAACATATTTTTATGACCTGTTTTAGAATCTATGATTACTTTAGGAATCGTGTCTTGCAGGAGCGCGTTATACGAAGTTCAGTTCTTCGAGAGTCACGTATTGCGAGGAATTACTGTATTCGAAATAATTTGAAGAAATATTAAAAAGTTAAATATTATATTAATAAATAAAACATAATAGATAACCATTTATATTATTTTTGAAACCTTACGAATCGACTTACAATTAATATTAAATACAATTTCTACTCTTATCTCCAGTAATTCAAATTTGTTACTTACACATCTTGACTTCTAGGGTCTTCGTATAGAAATACGCATGTATATCCACCTGAGACGATATTAGGAGACGGTTTTTATTCGATTCGGAAATGGAGATGCGAACCATAAAACTCTATGGTCAAATTCAGCACTTTTTTCACAGAGCCTTCTTTCATCTTACCAGTAAACGTATACAGAAGGTGGTCAATAGTTCAGGGATAATAAAAGTCTTCTATTTATTATATCGATGACATATAAGTGTAATTTATATTGAAATCGAATCCTATTTCTATTAGCTTTATTCACATACATACATAAGCTATTTTCGGCGTAATCATAATTTTGTATTATTATATAGGTACATTAAACAATACCGAGAATAATAAGTCCAATTATTGTCGTAATTATTATATTACGATTATTGTATGATATAAATATGATAGAATACTTCCATATGTCCGGTGTGGAACAGTTTTTTTCAAATAAATGCTATTGATACACAGTCTCAACTGAACATACATACATATATTCGATTCGACCTAGTCCTCGTTTTAAGCGTCCTCGCTCTGAAGAATAGCAATTATATATTTTTATAAACATTCACTTTGACAGATACGTTTGTATCATTATTTTATAACATAAGATTATACTTCGAATATTTCCGTGTAATTAAGATGGTTTCAATTATTCCATTAGTTGAATAAATATTTGTTTAACTGACATTATTTTGAATAACATTTTCGTCTTCACTCAACAATTCGATTCATCCAACCAGCGTTATTTTAGATTCTTTTTAGATTCTATTGAAAATATTTTTAATTCATTTTACTTGCCGCCATATCATTGGATAAAAATATTCGTATATGTCTTAAATTTATCAAATGTGTTATTTCGCACATTTTCACTAGACAAATGTAACTGTTACGTTTTGAAATACAAGTGCAAAAATTGCTCAAATATGTTAGTTTATTTAAGTGTTTTGCAAGTCATAAAAACATTTAGATGTCAGTGAACATGTTTTGTTTCACAATATTAAACTCAATTTACAGCTTTTATTAACTTAGAAATAGTTTGAACACGTAATAATTTGGAACTTTATATTAAACATTTCGAATATAAAATCTATATTTATAAATATATTTCCCGCATAAAAACCATAAGCGTATTAACACATGTGATTTTTTTATTCTTCTTTTCAGCTCCATTCATGTACTGAATTGAACATCATTTTTGAAACATTTTTCGACAAAAGATAAAACCTATATAGAAGCTTGGGAAAATATATATTCTTTGAAAATATTCCCTGTATATCCTTTGATATGCTAGGTCAAAATACGTATTCACAGAAAACAATCTGAACGAAACAAAAAACTTTAAATGAAAACGCGCCCAGAAACTACATAAAAATGGAAAATATGCGTATGACATGGCTTCATACACAAAATTGAAATGCTTTTTGAAAAACTTTCCAAATAATCGATCTGATTGTCAGTCGGTCGAACTGCACATGGAAAATCCAAAATTATACAGGGACGGCTTTAGGAACCCCTTTGCCCTTTTTCGCACATATCTGTAATAATTTTTGTATAAATCTGAAAAAACTTCGATCGGAGATATTTATGGAAAGGGTACGATAGTGAAAACCTACCTTTCAATGTGTTTTCCTATCTAGAACGAATCGCGCGATTAAAATCTACATGGATCGACTAGGTGTACTAGAAGTTTTATTTTAAATTTAGGATTTAATGAAAATATGTTTTTGGACTCTTTTTTGAGAATGGACTGAGCCGATGTATAAGTTATATAAAATATTAGTAGATATAAAATCATTCTTTCCTATAGTAATATCGCGAACGCGGTTTTAGCTTCATGATAACGACAAATCGATACATCATATTGTAATCCGTGGATTTTCGACCATTCGAAAAGATAAAGAAAATGAAATCTTCCTTGTTTCGATTGTCTAAGTCGATTTCATTCGAATATTCGTATTATTTATGTACTTGCATATACGTATTTTGTACTTCACAGTATTACCGTCGATAGCTAATAATAGACATATGGAATCATACGCATGGATCATCATATATTAGCGTTTCTATCAATTAATCCTAGCGACAGTCTCGATAATGTGGCTCGATTTCACAATTGAGTCGCTTAGAGCTGAATGTGACTAATTCCATAAAGCGAGAAGTCAAGATAAACGATCAAACGTGTTTGATACGTTTTTATAATTCCTTAAATTCTTTGCAATATTCCATTTATCCGAAATTAATAAGCTATGGTGTGGTCAGCTTTCATCATAGTTCAGATTTATTTAAATTGGCTTCTGAAATGACTGATTTATTTTCCGATGTCCAAATGATTTTTGTTTATTAAAAGTATTTATCTTTATTATTCAGGAAATATATTTTACACAAGAAAAGTTATTATTTTTTTTCAAAGTGGAATTAATCACCTTTGAATGGCTCAAAATTAACGTAAATATCCACACAGTTGGAACATAAAAGAAGTTTAGATATAATCTATTTTGGAAAAGTTGTGTATTTACGTATACACGTCCATCTTTATCTTTCGGCATTCGTCCAGATATTTGAATGTTCGTAAAAGGAGCAAAATGAATACATATTCATATGTATGTATAATTAAATGTGCATTTTATATGATTGTACGAATACAGTATTTATTTTATTCTTACATTTCATTTCGATACCAATTTAAATTTCATGCTTAATATGCTTTTATTGAACAAATATTTGGAAATGAGATTTATCCTTTTTTCGTTCTAATTTTATTGCTTATCGAACCATGGAATCCATTTATATTATTTGAATATGGAAGAATAAATTTCGACAGAAAAAAGGGCGCAGAGTTCGAGAAATCATTTTAAGACTAATACAAAAGCTAAAATTATATCGTTGTGCGTAGGACCTTTCAATCGTTTGAAAGCCTTTATTTTCGCCCAACAAAGGAAAATTCTCACATATACGTCATCCCGAATAGAAAAGATTCCTTTGTCCTAGATATTTTCATGTAAATTGATTCAATTTATTTTGTGTAGAATCACCCAATGTATGTAGAAATGTCATTTGTTATTCAAGATAATATGATACACACACATATACGTGTTTAATGTATGTGCTTGATTAACAAGATAATTTGAAATTATTTGATACATTGTGTTTTATATTTGTTGAATAATATGCAAATAAAGAGTTTTTATAATTATTGTACAATTTTTAGGTGTTTGTTTTAAAAATAATGTTATCTCGAAATATTATGTTTTCTACAAACATTAATTCGGATATTTGAGAAGCTCGCGGAAGCGATAATGAAAAATGTACTCACGGTCAAAGCGATAATCATAAATGTCTATAAACACAAAACACTGATTATTGTTAATAATACAAACAGACTGAATAAATGAAAACTTTTTTCGATTGTTACGTTCTATACCCAAAATTCATAAACAATATGAAATTATTTTTTAATTGCTAGCACATTATATTATATATGCGTATTCAAATTATGTATTGTTCAATTTTCATCGACAATGAATATATCCAATTTATTTATTACTTATCGACGATTCTAGTACAACTTTGAATACAAATATCGAATTAGAAACATTCAAATGAAAATTGAAAAATTAATTCAATTGTTTCTGTCATTGACAATTCAAAAATATGAATTAAGACGTTGATAATTAATTACTAGATGAATAATTTTTGAGTCGCTCGATCGATGATTTCTCTAAAACTAACTGTATAAGGATACTCTTTGAAGAAAATAGATGAGGTTTTTTTCTAATTTTCCCCATTGACTGTTAATAAACATTTATTATTATCACTTCACGTACGTGCTATTCGATCATTTGAATAATGGTCACATTTCGATCGTGATTAAACTACAGATACAATTATGACCCGAGTTCAATTCGAATCCAAGCAATCGATGGGCACGAATAGAATATATTATTATACATTATGCGAGTTGCATTTCGAATTG
The DNA here is from genome assembly GCA_024721215.1 of Cheumatopsyche charites. NCBI lineage: Eukaryota > Metazoa > Arthropoda > Insecta > Trichoptera > Hydropsychidae > Cheumatopsyche > Cheumatopsyche charites. Next base: position 3,350,083 of record CM045587.1, read on the forward strand.
TGTAAATATCTTTCGTATAAATAGCATTTTTGTATTTTCGATTTCATAGTCTAGATTATTTTGAGAGCTGCTTAATGGCGATATTTGACGCCGGGCATTTGGATGATGTCCAATATACGTAATTAGTTAACTGTAAACTGAAATAAATATATTTATGTTATGTGTATCGTATTGCATTGATAACAGTTCTCGAGGTTACTTTCAGTATCGGATTTAATTTTTTTTAATTAATTGAAAAAATACCTAGTCATTCTTCATTTGTTTCTGAGGAATATTCGATTGAACCTAAATTGAATTAACATGAAAATAACGCTATGAAGTTTGACAATTTTATATAACCAAATAAATTAAAAATGCGAAAAAAATATACACAATGTTTTATATGGATTTGAATTTATTTTAGCATTTTATATATAATATAATATATTTTATTTATCTTCTTTAGAATCATCTTTATCTTCTGTTAAGTAAATCATAAATATTTTATGTTATGATAAAATATTTTATTACATTCAAATATTCATAAATCACATGAGATATGAACTGAAAAACTGAAGGTTTTCGTCATTGGATATGAATTTCTACTTTACTGAAAAACAAAGACCTAATCGTCATTACGTGCAATTAAATGTAATTATTCAATTGACTTCAATGACTTCTACAATAAACGATAAATTATATGTAATATAATAATCATTAATCTTCTAAATAATTGTGTTTAATGTAAATTAAATGAAAAACTTCATATTTTTAAAGTTTGATCAAAAATTTTAATAGCGGTGGGATTAAAAAAGCTTAACTTCCTCTTAATTGCTTTTGCTAAATGCATTTTTATGAGTAAATATATGTATATCTATTTATATATTTATTTATGTCTTGGTCTGTTGAACCCTTGTAAATTATTGGGGGACGTAGACAAAGTTGCATATATGTATATGAACATAGACATGTTTATCGAAAAACGGTTCACCGCAAGGGTCGTTTAAATATATTCAACGAATGTAAGCTTAACACCGAGGAAAATTTTAGTAAATATCCGTAAAAATTTCCTCTTTTATAAACCAAATTAATTTTCATTCTAAAATTCGATTGTATTTTCTACGAAGATAAGTTGTTTTATTTGAAAATCTTCTGTTTATATTGAATAATCGAAAAATAATACACAAATATTTTTGAATTCTGATTTTTTATAATATACTTACTAGGGATCGTATTATGGGTTTACCGGTTTATTGTAAATGACCCAATTTTTCGGTAAATTTCTCCCAATTATTCGTAAATTGAAATCTTCAATGCTTACGATAGAACTAGTTCATATTATTTTTTTGTAACATACACACATACAATAATATTTCATGTTTTTTACTGATATATTTATCATTGTTTGATTTAATAATAAAATATCTTGCCTACTTATTACATTATCAGGTCATATGTTAGAGAAATTCCATTTTGATCGCATCTGCTAACGAACATATTTTATTATCTTGCGTATAAAATCGCATATACAACGATACTGTTTATGTTCGGATTCATGTTCAATATCAATTTATTTATCTTGAATGAATATAGTGCTTTCAATGCATTTTTTTATAGAACCGTGATTACCGCACTACCGAAAATATTTCAATATCAGTTTCCGGTGATAGCAAATAGATACCAGATTCAGATAAAAAAAATAAATGTATTTGTTAGAAATAGAACACAAACAACATTGTTTAAAGTATTTTTTGCACAATTTTCAATTTTATAAATCTGACTGTAAAAATGTACAATTTTCTGTTGATAAATAGCAATTGACTGTTTTTCTTAAACAATACGTTCAATAAAGATATTCCAGTACAGTCTTCCCCCGTTTAACGCGATTACTTCACATGGTTTTTTTCAATACGCGTACGATATTTTTTCGAAAAAATACATCGACATGATAAATCATATTACGAGAGATCACGTCTATGCGTTTTATCGGAAAAAAATCGCAAGCGTATTGAAAAAACAGTGTGAACTAATCGCGTTAAACGAGGGACGACTGTACTGTAAGGACACAAACTTGGTTTTGTTTTACGTTGAAATCGGAAGTTTCTATTCGGAGCATTTTGGTATTCACATGTAGTCCGTCAACCCTCATTTAGTTGAAAGTTTTATGTCAACATACCATAGATGTGTATTTATGTTGCATAAATGTTCCAACTTAGTTAACAGTTTGGCCATACGTGTAGGAAGATATGCTAACACATGTGTATTATTATATAATATTATATTTTCCTTAGAAGATTCACATAAACGCGTTAAGTGTGTATTAAATTTAACGATAGTTGTAAGTCTTTATGAAGCTTAACTTTGTCGAACGAAAGGATTGAATATCAGGTGTGAAAAACGCACTGATGAAAATGCGTGGTTTAATTAAATTTTTAATTTACAATTATAATGATTTGTACAAATTTGCTAATTTATTCAGTAAATTATGATATGGAAATATATATTTTCGAAAATACATATGAAAATACATTGCCTGAACTAATTTATTTGTGAATTATGCTACAATTCATTGCAAATGAAGGCATATTAGAACAATAATCATATTATTTTTGCATATAAATGATAATCAATCTGATTTGAATTCAATATATTAGTATTGATTCGTTCGCACGAAGCCATGAAAATCCAACATCCTAACTTTGTATAACGTGTTCGACGTTTATAAACGTCTGAAAACTTTTTTGCGCTTAATTTTTTAACTTTCCCGACGTTTCGGAGGTTTTATCGCTAAAACGGAAAAGTTTCTTCTAAATTTCTTCCCAGCAGCTTTCTGATATAAATTCGAAATAGAAAACGAGATAGCTCCCTTTTCTATTCGCTTTATTATTTTCTACCCCTACTTTTTTCACCCTCTGGATTTCCCGAATAAAACGAGAAACGTTTTGAATACGGATCGTCATAACGATAACTATTATATATAAATGTGTTTTTTTTTCATAGAATCTGAAAAGCTTGAGCAATCTAGAGATTGAAACCGTTTCTAATCAACGCCTTTGGTATTAGATGACGTCTGCTATGTGACTAGCATAGAAAACGGACAATACTGTGTTATGTTTCATTACTTTAATGCTCTCTGAATATAAACGAAGAAGCTTTTATGTTTATTTGAAATGGAAAGTGGGTGAATTCTGAGATTTCAGGCTTCGTGTTAATTTCAAAGGAAGTTAATCTGAATTTAATGCCATTTGATAATATTTAAACGTTCAAGTATTTTTCTGTGAAGCTATAATTCCTGAAATTACAAATACATATTTGAATTCTTTATGTATTTAAACCTATTTAAAATTTTCACAATGATGGAAAAAATTATGTATTTTCGGAAGGGTATAAGCTTCAAAAAAAAAAACATTGTCTCCATTTCGGATTTGTTCTGACATAAATGATGAACCTATATTTCGTATATTTTCATAGAGCAATGTGTATAATTGCATAAAAATTAATGTATTCTAAAAACCGAAAATTATTTCATTTGGTGTTGATGATAATTCTATTTTTTTACGCATTTATTTTAGGTAAGAGGCTAATATTATCATATATTATTTTAAAAAATCAACAATTTTTCACACGAATAAGAAATTTCTTCAAAATTAATGTACATAATTAACACTTGATTGATATCATAATTAAGATAAATTCGCTAAATTTTCTTAAAATTTAATAAACCAAGCAATCTCCTTTTCTCAATTTCCAATTACCTATATTAATATACATGTAACATAAAGCTATTACGAAAAAAATAACGAAAACGCCACGATTGCGCTATTTTAATTGAATTGATATTTCGTATGAGATACGAATTGGGTGTTCACGAACACTAAACTTCCTCACTCATAAAGGGTTCATTTGATAAGCATACTTGTATTATTTAATTTAAAAATCTGATGATATTGCTTCATTTATTATTAATTTCTAAAAAATACAATTTTCAAAATCAACTCATATCAAATTAAAGTCATTCCCCGTTTAATGCGATCGATTCACTCGTTTTTTTTTCAATATGCGTGCGATATTTTTTCAAAAATAATGCATTGACATGACGAATCATATTACGAGTGTTCACCTATGCGCTTTTTCGGAAAATTTGCATTGAAAAATACCGTGTGAATTAATCGAGAATGTATATCATACATGAACTAATGTATATTAATACGTTCGTCAAGCGAAGATTCAATAGAATAAAAAAACACGAAAACGCCACGATTGCGCTATTTTAATTGAATTGATATTTCGTATGAGACACGGATTAGGTGTTCCCGAACACTAAATTTCCTTGCTCGCAAGGGGCTTATTTGATAAGCATCGTCATCTAACGGTGTCCCGGGACATCCAGGACGAGGATCCTTTGCCAATTTGGCGGGTCCGCTTCCAAAATGTGATTTCGACAAAGTTTAATAACGTTTCGGGTTAGTGTACTCGACTTATGTCGGTCTGAATCCTTGAAATTTCCTGTGTATCGCGTACTTTTGATAATGGAAACGGCGTATAATAGCCGCGATAACGATGCGGTGTATGTATAATTCTTTATATTATGTTCAAATGTTGTGTGATGGAAAAAATCTCAAAAAGAATATTTTCTGTGAATCTATTGAGCCGTTTAGATTGTATTTAATCAAATTTCTTGTAAGTAATGAGATTTATATGTCAAAGTACTTGATACAGTCATAACTTTGTATGTGTGAAATGTCTTTCCTGAATATTAATAATAAATAACTTTAAATGAAAAAAAAAATGTTTTACCACCGGATAGTAAATAATTTATTACAGAAGATATTTTAATTAATTCTGTACTTTAATGTGAATCAACCACATCCTTAGCTTATTATTAACCACATTTGATGTCAATAATTTCTGAAAAATGGAATAATGAAAGATATAAAGGGAACTTTGAAAAATGTATCAAACATGTTTCTCGGTTTCTTGCTTTAAATAACAAGTCACGTTTAGCTTTGAATGGTTTAATTTTTACGAGAACTTAATGGACATTTAAAATCTTTCTTATTGAAATGGTTCGATTGAGCATATTATATTTCAGTTCACCAATTATACTACGTCCATTTTGTGTCAAATATTGATACAGTTGTGTATTAAGCTCGGTTCAGTTTTTCGTACTTATTTTTCTTTAACCAAGTGATATTTTTTTTATTTTCATTTATACATTGTATGTATTTTTACAATTTAATTATATATTCAATGTATTTATTTCACTTTGAAATTTAATACTCAATATAATTCATACAAAAAATTGTACACTGCGCTTTATGTGAATTTATTCGATCAATATTATTTTATCTACAAAAATACAACATTTCTTTCATCTCGAGTGTTTTTTATGGATCATGTATAGAAAAATAATGAAAGAAAGGAATAAATTGAGTGTAACCTTTGAGCAATACTTATGCTGCTATCTCATGGATTTGGGTCTACGAAAAATCGGATAATTTACGTTTAGTGGGGACCATCTTACTCTCTTCATGGTTGGAAAATATCATATGAACTGATATATGAAAATGCCGAACAGAAAATGTACAAAGACCTTATTATCTGAAAATATTTGACATTAAAATTGTATGAATTTATTTTATATTTTGTACTATATTTACGTAGATTCGAACTTGTAGCCATTATAAAAATTTCATTTTCGTTTTCTGATATCATAAAATACTATTGAGTGCAGGAAACGTTTCGCTCGTTTGGTTCTATCCTCTGTAACCCAGGTGCGTTTTTATTGCGTATCTGAGTTTTACACGTTTCTTTCGATGTGTGGCTAGTAAAATATTTTTATATTGAAAACATCTGGACCACAAGAGCCTGGAGGTTTTCTTGTGGATTCTAGTGAGGGATTGAGAACGATAATCTGGATGAAAGCTGGGCTTAGGTTAGTCCCTAAAGTCGTTCCTTTCAGTAAATTGTTCTCATAAAGATAACTAAAGCGTTTAAGTGGCCTATGTTATCTAGAATCGATGTTATAAACGTTTTCAGTAGTATATTATGTAGGAACCTATTAATATGAATTGCATATTAATATTTCAACACATTGTATAATTAACCATGTATTAAACATAGGCTATGAAATATCTTAATATGAGAACTTTATTTTATAATTTTTGTATAAAATATTGAACATACACAATATTAGAATATTCTAATTCGTTGTCGTAAAAAATCGACGTAGACTTTTATCATACTTTATATTTATTTTAGCTTTGAATTTGTATAAAACGTTTTAATTTTTGATATGATTTTATAATATTATCGTTGAAGGATTAATTAAGTTTTTTCCGACACCAGATGTTTTCTTAATGACTTTTCTTATTTTTCATTTTATTTAGTTAAAAATTCCTGCTTGAAGTTTTTCTCCATCTGAAAATATCAAAAAAATATATTAGGAAAATGATTAAAACATGAAATAAAATCTCGCAAATAAATAGAATATGTATGTAATAATAAATCCAACAGAAGTATTATTTCTGGGAAATTAATACGATAGCAAAAACAATCGCTTAAGATAAAAAAAAATTAACCTTTACTAAACTAACTAACTTTTACATTACTTAACATTTAATTAATTCTCACTCATATTATATTTTCTTTATAGTATCTCAGTATTTCGAAAAAAAATCGCAATACATTAGGCATACATACATATACAAGTATGAACCTTAATTCATATGAATATCTTTGAAGCAGTCCTCTCAGCTCACAGACCCGAAAGAACAAAAAATGAGCTCAATATACAGAGTCATATGCGAACAGGACTTTTCGATTAGGTTTTTAAAAAATAGAAAAATACTGCTTTATACCGTTATGAGACATTTTTATTCCGATTCTGAATGAGCCAAGACCGGTCGATCAGCGCGCCAAGTGTTTGACAATCTGAATCCAAACATTGAACACATGGCACTGTCGACCTTGGTTAAAATGTAAAAATATACTGGACATTTTTAAATTTAGATACTGTGCGACGATTGTTTTTCACGTTTGAAATGAAAAAAATAATGGAAAGTAGATCGGTTCCACTAAACAATACGCCGTGCGACGCGTACGAATGCCATTTTATGCGACGTAAACATGTTTGTAGTTTAATCATTTTTAAGTATGTGCAATGCACAATGAATATGTGTTGGTTTGATTAAATGAATCTTTAATAAATTTAAATTTGTTTGAAAATGTACCTATTAACGAAAAACGCGTTTAAGTTAGTTAGATACATGAATAAACTTATTAGTACATAGCTGGAGAACAATATGAGCTAATCGTGACTTACTCCACTAATCAAGAAGTCAAGAAAACCTATCAATCTTCTTTGATGTGTTTTTCGAAATTCTTATCATTCGCTTCATTATTCCATTTTTCAGAAATTATAACCATTCAAATTTCGTTTATAATAAACTAAGATTGTATTCAATTCATATTAGAGTGCAGAATTTATCAAAATGGCCTCTGAAATAAATGATTCATTATCCGGTAGCTAAACTTACTTTGTCATTTAATGTTATTTATCTTTATTATTCATGATAGATATGACTAAACCAAATGCTTTGTCATTTAAATCTCATTTTTATCAGAAATTGGAGTTAGTTATGATTAGCTCTGAATAGTTCAATATCGTACATAGAGTTCAAGGGAAAATATCAAAAGTTTATCTCAAAGCCGATTCACCAAATATTAATTTTAGAAATGTTTTCGTTATTTCGAACGTCACATTAGTATTCAAACAACTTTTAAATGTGCAAAAAAATGATTAAATTATACATTTGAATCGACTGTTATTCATTCTTATGAAATAATTGATGACTTTGACGCATCATGTGTTGATCAATTTATTTATCAATATGATACTAACATAATAAAATATATTGTATTACGTGTTAAATCGTGTCACCTTATTAACATGTTTATATAATTCGATTAATCTTATCACGAAGAATTAAAAAAACGGTTAATTTATGATTTATTTACATGAAATTATTTAAAAATATAAATTTCAATTAATCCAAAAAAATATAACCTTGAACTTGGGTTAGGTTCGCTCGGTTTATAAATAAATATCGAGATTTCGATGCGTGGTCGTCGAATAAGTCTGCGTTTAGACGTTAACACGGCCAAGGTAAACTGGCCTCGATATATAACTAAGCATTATATTATATTATTATGTAGGTATATAAATTTATTCGACGAGCCCTTTTCGTTTATATGTCGAGCACTGTGTGCATTTGAGCCAGTTCAAGAGCCAAAGTTTCGGTAAATGTGGTTAAATTGCAAGAGATGATAAAGGATCTCTAGTTCATTATTGATAACTAGATTATGCATAGTTTTCGAGATAGAATTGGAAATGAGCCGTTTTGAGCTAGTCGTGATTAATTCCACTTTTTGCCGAAAATGAGATTTAAATGTTTAAGCGCTTGGTATAGTAATAATTTTCTATGTGTGATATTTCATATCTTTCCTGAATAATGAAGATAAGTAAGACTAAATGGAAATATTTGTTTGGCCTCCAGATAATATATAATTTATTTCAAAAGCAATTTTTAATAATTCTGTGAATGTAACTAATTGTAAGCATTGAGTCGAAAAAAATGATCGAATATGTTTTGTGCGCTTTTCAAAATTTTCTTAATTTCATTCTATCCATCGCTTCGGAATAAAAAACATACAAATTTTGTTTATAATAAGCTACAAATTTAATCAATTCAAATTAGAGTACAGAATTAATTGAAATCGCTTTTACAATAAATGATTTACTCTCCGATAGTCAAACAAATTGTCATTTAATGATATTTATATTTTTTATTCAGGAAAGATATTTCACACATAGAAAGTTGTGATTATACAAAGTGCTTCTACATATAAATGTCATTTTTATCAAAAAGTAGAGATAATCGCGATCAGCTTTGAAAGTCTCATATCATCACATATTTTCACATAGGACTTAGTCTTCAGACGATTTAACTCGCCAAAAAGCTCAAATGCCTACGCAGCTTTAGAAAACCGCCTGTGGTAACATTTGTGCGTCGGCAGACGTAAAAACATCGGGAAATTGCGGAATTTTCGGTCGAAATTCGAAAATTTTCCTCGATTTGGTCTCGTTGTACGGTGTTTTTAAATGCTTGTTGTTTGTTTGTACATTTTGCAGGGGAGTTTGCTCCGTTGCCGCGAAAACGTTTTCGGTCGGCCGCTTTTCCATTTCCGCAAAAATTTTCACATCGGAATGTTTGAAGTGCAATTAAACCGACAAAATACGTGTACAACGCAGACATTTTCGATCGATTGTCGCATTTTCTGCCTGTAAATTAATTACTGAGTTAACGATGAATGCACGTGAAATTCTTTTTCATATTTTTATCGATTGATCGTTTTTTTTTTGTTTTTAGATTTCGTTTCATGTTTTAAATTGTTCACAGTTAGTACCTAAAGGCTGTATTTTTTTAATGGCCATTTGAACGTCATTCCGATGAAAATTGAATTTAAATATAAAATAATATTATTTATTATTTTAAAATAGTATTTTCTGATTTAGGAATTTCATCTAATTTAAGTATTCTTTAATTTATATATCTGTAAGAAGTTTTTGTATTCTGAAAGATAATACATAAAATAGATCGCTAAAATAAATCAAGGCGAAGAAGGTTAATAATTGTATAAATATTATGATAGGAATATAATAACATGATTAATATCAAGGTAAACATTGTCTTCATAATCGAAAGTAAATATGAAATTTAGTGAATGATCACGATCAGTTTCATACGAATTTTCTTCGTATAACCTTCACTCGAGTATTAAAAAATAGATGAATTAATTATTATATAAATAAACATAACTAATATTATATGTGTTCGATCAGATATAACAACGGTGATGAAATCATTAACTCGCGAAATTAGTGAATTTCGAATAACAAAGTACCATAATTAAATATTTAAAACTTTCTATTAATTAAGCCTTTTGGAGATCTGAAGCAAAGATTTTTTCTATTTAGGAATCATTATGATAATGCTTAAGCACGTTTTTATAACATTTTCCGTTTCGAGAATATGACTAAAATGGGCAATTTTTCATCGACTTCAAAGAGCCAACTGTTGCATGTTTCCACAAATTTCCTTTGTAACCATACCTGGTGAATTTCTCTCCGAATTCATTTTCCAGAAGGTTTTATTAATCAATAAGCTTTTAATGTTTAATTATGGTATACACTTATCCGTGGCTATTTCTGTCGGTATTAACACGTAGAGTTATTTAAGAATTAACATAGGCACATAAATAATTAGATTACCTTTTTTTAAATATGCATTCATTATTGAAGTATAACTTAAAATTTTAGTCAAAATAATGAATTTTCTTAAATACATTAGACAAACGAAACTGTTCAACATAGAAACAATTCATATGCATAATGTTAAAATGGAATCGTATATAATGATTTTTTTTTCGTTGTGTATAAATTTCAGACGAAATACAATAACATTGACTACAGTGTCTTGTTTTGTATGCGGACTTCTTTTTACGCGGTTTCATTTATACGCACTCAAGAAAATTATTTTTTTCACGCATTATTTGTAAATTTTCGAGAGAAAATTTCAGAAAAACTTTTAATAGTTCACGAAATCATTGTTAATGACAATATAGAACTAAAATATGCATATTTTTGAAGATATTTCTTCAAAAAACTGACGATATTGTAAGATAAATATTTTCGTCAAATTTTCAACCAGACGTACGAATTTTCGGAATACGAAGTACGGAGACAGATTTAAATCCCGGTCTTTTTTTACGCGGATTCAATTTACGCGAGGAGCGTAAATCGGGCAACTAATGTATATGGCAAAACGATAAATTTTCCGAATCGAGACTTTTCCGACGCGTGGAAAAATCTCAAACGCTTTCGTCGCGAAAGCTTCCCAAGAAGCCTGACAAATTGAAAAGCACGAATTAGAAAGGGCGCTCACGTCACGAAAAAAATTCCCTTTGCCTTTATTTTATTAGTCGCGCAACTCAAAGCGCCTGAGTGAGTTTTTCCCCTAAGAAGCATTAAAAGCGGGACAAAACGGCATCGTTTTTCTTTCCATTACGCATTCAGAGGGGGGCACGTTTCGTTTTATGCCGATTTTTTCGTGTTTCTCGACCGTTTTATATCATTTTGTTATATTTCGCGAGCGTGACCCTAAAGATAATATAATAACGGGTTAATAATGTGACGTGGGTCGCGCACCGGGGACTTGGGCTTCCTCCGAAATTGTCGACCCGTCGAACCGTGTAAAAGTCCACATTTATGGAACGTGTATCGATTAGTTTTATATCGCATAAATATTATAAACAATGTCTCAAATCGAAAATGAGGTCTGAAGCAATTTTTGACTTCTGAAAAGGCCAAGGAGTACAGGTGACTTTGCGGGGTTTTCGAGAAAATCGGGTTCAAAGTTGACCATGTACCTAGTATTAGGAAAAGAGGTCGAGTGATTTGATTATATATCTCAGCACACGTTCTGAATTCGTTTATATCCTTTTGCCACCAAATAAATGAGCGTGCATAGAAGCGATTCCTGTGCATAACTCAATTTCGGCAAAAATGTCACATGTACCCCTTGGTCTTTTCGATCGTCAATATACAGTTGCTCAAGGAGTTGAGTGTATGAATATTTTTTTTAAATAAATATGTAGTGAATTTCACAATTTAAAAATTATTTTTCGTATTAAATACATGTTTCGATTTTATACTTGATAACAAATGAGTTTGAAGGTCACATGCAACTTTTTTTAACACGTTTGTGAATTGATTAAGGTATACCAACCCTTTTAAACATGCAAACTAGATCTGATTAAATTTCGATTACAATTTTGTAAATGTTAAAGAAACAAATCTATTTTTACATATTCTTTGAATTGAAGTTTCATCTTTTTATCTAAATATTTTACAACGCATATTTTGTATTTATACTTATTTTCGTTTTCGAATATACAATGAATTGAATCATTTCGAAAAAGCACACGATAAAAAAAATCCTCAAATCCCACCTCATACCGTACAATAAATAGTCAAACTCTCTTTCTCAGAGCAAATGAACAATCAGAAATGAAAAAATGTACTTGATACCGTTCTTGTCTATAACTAAACGCAATCCGAAGAGCGTCAGACTCAAGTGCTCTTTAGAAACCAGAACGATGTCCCTAGTGTTACTGATACTTTGCACGAGCTTCGTTTCTGGACACGTCCAAGTCAACATGCCCGAACATCTCTCGAGTGGTGAAGACCATCTCAAGGAGTACAAAGACAACATGCATCAGATACACTTATTCAAGCCGTTCAGCGTACCGAAGATAATCACAGATCTGAAGACCATCGACCATTATCCGTTCAAGGATAAGCTGGTGAGGCTGGCCGTCATCATGCCCGAGGATCCCCTTCATGAGTTTTCGTTGAGGAAAGTGTTGCCGATGGTCGAATTGGCTGCTAATCACGTCACAGATCCTCAAATTGGATATTTGCCTGGATGGAATATAGAAATCAACTACAGGGACTCGAACGGCTCTTCCGTAGAAGGGCCTTTGGCCGCTTTCGAGTTCTACGTCAACGATAAAGCAGGTTTCGTTTTTTGAATTTTCAGCGGTGCGTTTGTCATGGGTCGATTTTTTAATTAAATTAAATCATTATGAAAGGTAAATTATTGTCCTATCTGTTACATGCATCCCGTTCTACTTATGAGCCGTTCAGTGCAAGATTTCATGAAACATTAAGTCGAGAAAACAATCAAACGTATTTGATGCGTCTTTTGATATTCCTTTAAATCTCTTCATCATTCTATTTATAGTAAAGTTAAATATTTTTAGAAAGCTTTCTGTCTAGACATTTTGTAAATTGATGATTCTATTTGATTTAAAATCTACTATGATATTGTTTTTAATTTAATTAGCTCAATAACTTCAATCAGTAGAGTACATTTAATCATCTTCTATCTCGAACCTGTCTAAACATTCTATGTTTTTTTCGTCGATTTTTAAATTTCGTTGTGAAAAAACATGTAATGATAATGGTTCTAATGAACTTAACGAGAATTTCACAGTTTTTTTTTGAAAAGTAAACCAATTCAAAAGTGAAGGTTTTCATTTCAATTTAAATACAATACAATCTAACTCTAGTTGATTTTTTCAAAATTTTAATCAAAAAAAATTAACAAGATTAGAATAATAGCATTGATATAATATGAAATAGAAAATGGTCAGCTTGAAAACCTTTATTTATATCCATATTAAATTATTCATGTTTTTTTTATCTCTTACTACGAATATTTTCCCGTTTATTTATTTTGGGCGCTTTTGATGAATATGAATGAATAAAATACATAAATAAAAACACATTTATATATGATTTCAAACAGATTACATCCCAAATACTTGTATTATTTTGAATGTGATTCGATACTGCTCTGGGCGATTTCCTAGTTCATCGATGCGCAAAGGATGAAATCAGTCCTTTACATAATTTTATACAAAATATGATATACATGTATATAATATTGAATGCTGAGGGATAATACGGTGAAATATATTCAAGATAGGAAAATAATTGCGATATTTGGGTTGTTATTCTTCGAAGGATTATAATATTTTTACTTGGAGGGTTCTCGAAATATAATGTATATTTTGTTTAAATATTCTTCTCATAAAGAAAATGTATCACAAACCACTGATTTTTATGGATATAATTTAAAATTTTATTCGAAACAAGGATAACATTTATCAGGCTTAGGGTACCTATAATTTCATTTTATACTCGAATCCGATCGTTACCATTTTCTTTGCGAGTTTATGATGGTTTTCACCTCAAATAAATCCAGAAGTTCAGCATCGTACGTTCGCTATTATTTATTCTCTCAAAACGTGTTTTTTCCTTCTTCTTATCTTATAACTTCGGTTACAGAATACAAAATAAGACATCAGGGAAAATAAAAACAATTCTAGCATCGTTTCACTGTTAGTTTCGGGGTATAAACGATCACATTTAGTTCCTTTTTATGACGCTCAGGACAGGATAACGATAAAGGCGATTTTCGTGGCGTTTATTTTCGAAATTATTTCATTGTTACTTGATCAGTCGTATATATAATACAGTAAACCCACTTGAAACGCCGAGATAAGTTTCGCTTTATAGAAGGAATTTATTTCGAATTTATTTATTGGTTGAAAAAATCATTAATTCATTCATTCATCTCGAAATTTCCGTGATCTGGGAAGATCACTGCGACACACAACTAAACAATATTATATCAGAAAATTCATTTTTTTTTATTTGTTAATGAATCCATATGGAGACTAAGTCGTTTCTTTTGAATGTTTGAATTCATTTGATTCGAAAAAAATGTTAATTTAACGCTTTACAAAAAGGCTCCACAAAATGATCATAACCTATACCTTTCATATGTTTCGATTAAATTCAAACTATTTAGTGACACCTATGTGCACTAACTTACTATTTGGAATCTTGCCTTAGGTCTAATTTTCTTCACCATATAGTGTATGATATTAATTAATAATGATTGGGTGTAAATTACTATATAAAAAAAATAAGAGATGTTATAGGAGGAACCTTACGATAAGGGACGTTATAGATGAAAACCTTATAAGAAGGGAAAACGCAGGGGGGTTTACTGTATTAATAAATTTATTAGTGTCAAATATTCCCAGTATACAATACGTCAAACTCAGGTATACGAATATGATATTTATATTTACGATTTCCAGTTAACTACGAGCGTATCTCACACGCGTAATACGATCTTTATTAGCGTAAAGCCAATTCTGATTCGTAGATCATCGCTTAATCGGGTCGCTCCAATTTACTTTGCCGAACCGTTCACGTAAATAACACTTGTGTCAGTACTAACATAAATCGTAGCGTAACACTACGACAAACTCGTAGGCAAATCCGAGACGGGCTTACGCTAGAAAGAGCTTCGATCAAACAGAATCAAGCTGTTCACTCTACGTGATTCAGGTGTGTGTTAAATGATGCGAATCTAGCGGAAATATATGTGACGGCTGAAAAGGCCTAGGGGTACAAGTGACTTCGAGAAAAGCGCGTTCAAAGTTTAGCATGTACCTACATGTATTAGGAGGTCGAGTGATTTGATGATATGTCTCGGCATACGTTCCAAATTCGTTTATATCCTTTTGCCACCAAATATATGAGCGTGCATAGAAGCGATTCCTGTATTTAACTAAATTTCAGCAAAAATGTCACATGTACCTCTTGGCCTTTTTAGTCGTCATGTAAATACGATATTTAGGTCGAATCGCCGAAACGTCTGTTGCTAATTTCCTATTGACAAATAAACTGTTCACAATCAGTGTATGAAATAATTAATTCCGTCTAAAAAATAGGTTTTAATGTCATTGCGTATGTTTAGGGAATTATAAGACTGTAAAGGCCGAAGGGCACAAGTGACTTTGCAGTGATTTTGAGAAAAGTGCGCTCAAAGTTGAGCATGTATTAAGTGATTTAAAGGTCAAGTGATTTGATAATATGTATATCTCGACATACGTTGCAAATTCATTTATATCCTTTTACCACCAAATATATCAGTAGAGCGATTCCTGTATACAACTTAATTTCGACAAAAATGTCACTTGCATCCTTTGATCTTTTCAGTCTTCATATAACATCTTACAGAAACAGTATAATTTTATATTTAGTTTTAAAACGTTTATCTGGTGTGTTAGTGTATATAATTATATTGTACTCGTATATCATTTTCGATCCTTAGAACTTATATTACGTCGACATTACATCATAGGTCGAATATTCGGAACCAGTTACGCTGGGGTTAACTAGTTTGTCTTGAAATGGAAATTAACTAGCCAATTTGGTTGCCAAGTAAACGCGGCATAAATTGTATATTCCAGAACACACATATGTATACGCAATGTGCATAAAATCGTCGCGAAATATTGAAAAAATGGAAACTAGTTGAATATTGCTCAACAAAATATGATTGTATAATAATAGATGTATGCAATTTTATTCTAGAATTGCATATTATATACATAATGTCGGATTCGATATCAAAAACTCCGGAAACCGTTAATCGCTATATATTCGATAAATGATTTTTATTTGAATCGTTTGAATTATATGCACTATCTCGATTTCTTGTTTTATGGACTTAATCACGTCCTGCACTGAACGGTTCGTATAGAGTTCTCTCTAAATATCCTTAATGCGCACTCGTAGTTAAGCATAGTATTGTTGCTATTTAACTAGAAGACCTAAGCAGCCATACAATGGGGTGCAAAGATCATAACAGATGGTAGATTTCCCTTCATATTGTAGTCATGGACAAATTATTACGGTATTTTTCATTTATCACCAAATCAAATAACATCGATCATTGATTTTGTAATAAATTAAAAATACCATAATAATTTATCCAACGTTGTATCGTCGAAAATTTTCATAACAAAACCGAACATAAACCATTTTACGCCCTTTCATAACACATTTATATAAATTATTTATCGTCCAGCATAAAAAAAAAATCAATGGCAAACGCACCGTGACAAAAACGATTCATTCAATATCCGATGGAAGATTATTAAATTGTAAAATTTCACAAAAATTCAGATGCATTTTTGGGGCCAGGCAGTGATTATGTGATAGCTCCGGTTGCAAGATATGCCGGAAAATGGGGAATTCCGGTGCTAACTTCTGGTGCTCAAGCGCAGGCTTTCGAACTAAAAAGCCTCGTTTTTCCGACCTTAACCAGGCTTATGGGGAGCTACAACCTCATCGGCACAATTATCCGGCAGATACTTATGGTATTGTTTCGAAAATAAGAAAAAATCGTAATGAACATCGCTGAAAGTTTCGTCGTTAATGATCGTATGCCATTCGTAGTTTTTTTAATTAATCTAGTATAACAGATGATTTTTTTTAATAATTAAAATATATCCTTTGTATCTTTAAGTGGTAGGTATAATGTTGAATTTTGAAGCGAAAAAAATGATAAGTGACGGTTTATGTGGACGCGGAAGTTCGTTGAGGTCTGTAAATTGGCCAGAATTTATGTGTATTCAATGCTTTTGTCTAGGTTTGTGAGATCGGATTCATTGAACAAAGCCTTCATACTAATTGAAATTTTTTGAATTTTATATAGAGAGATGACCAGTGGTAATTTTTTTCCGAAAATTGGTAACAATTATTATTTTTTTCACTCAATTCGGATGTTCTGTAATTACAAACATGACTGCTGGCCATCTCTCCATTACGGCCATCTCTTCCGAAATCACCCTATACATTTTAAATAAAAAATACGCTTATTATTACACGTGTACGATTATAACCTTACATAAAGACCCGACCATTAATCTCAAAACAATATCGTTTTTTATTTACGATATAACATTAACCCGAATCGCTAAATTAAATAGCTTGTCTTCAAACAACACAAAATAGAACATCGGCGGCGAGGGATGTTTAAAATCGAAAAACGATAAAAAACTGTCTACGACATGCATAACAAACGCACAAAGGGTCGTGTTTCGAGAACGTTCTCGTAACCTTTCTCTAGGGGTTGAAAAATTTATGCCACTTTTTAACGGGCCCTTTGTGGTTTTAATAACGTCACGCTTCCCTGACCGTGAAAAGTTGCTGATAGTCCCTGGTCGAAGTGGGTTTTTTTTTTCGGAACAGCGGATCGTAAAATTCATGGATATACAGAAGGTCCTCCAACTACGATCTGTCGAAAATCTACGTGTGACTGAAACTCACGTATGTACGTCCGTGGATTTTTGAAATGTCGCAGTTGAAGGACCTGCTGTATTTTCGTTTACGTCAGCGAAGTGAATCTGATTCGAGATCCCGGGACTCGAATATTCGGGATTTTAATTAGCGAAAAAATTATCTCCCATTCGTCGTCTATTTATGTTCGAATTTAATTCAACATAAAAAATAATTTTCATACTCGTACATTAGGCTACACAACAGGGTGAATATCTTCATAATATACTTACTGGAATAATATTGATGAAAATGTTTGTTATTCTAATATTGAGTACGAAAAAACGTTGATATTGTAATTAATTTTGTATTTTAGTGATCACAGAATTATCTAATCACAATTTCGAGTCCCGGGATTGGAATTTCAGCTCGAAATTGGGTTCAATACATGACCATTTCCATATCGATGAAATTCAATAGGTTTGAATTAAATCGTTTATATTATAGATGGGAAAATTTCTATTAAATAGATACATACTGTATATACCGTACGTGTTAACATACACAATTATTTTAGTAAATCGATTATTTTCTTGTTGATAGTTCAAATATTGTTATGATAATTTACGTTTTTCTCAGTGAACAAGCTAATAATTAACCTTTAACTCTTTTATCTGGTAAGTATTAAAACGAATAAAAACAAATTTCAAATATTCAAACACATTCTTTCGTTCAAAAATGACTTTTTTTTTTAAATTAATATTTTTATATTTGCATACATTTATTTTCCATACTGAACACGTGATAAAATTTCTTAGACGATCAAAATTCGGTAGAGAAGACGTTGTTGAATATATTAAATTTTCGTCGCCAAAAATTACTTTCGTTTCACATGAGACTACTTATTTCGACACGTCTATAAATCATACATTTAAAAAAAATAATGCATGAGAATTTTCTTTAACAATTTTTTTTCAGAGAACATTGTTCGATAAATACATATGATCACTGATCTTGAAACTCATGTACATACATATATTTAGAATAAGTAAATTTTATTCGATTAGGCTTCATAAAATTTGCATCATTGGGAAACAATACATCCATTTAAACTTGATTGACTATTAAATGTGATTATATATACGAAATTAAAAAGAATAATTGAAATACGCATTGTTACGGATTATTTGACAGTTGAATTCTAATTTTAATTACACTTTTAATAGGTACATTCATATATGTACATACATAAAGGGAAAAATATGGCATATATGGATTCAAATTAATAAACGAACAATGATACCTATAATAAAAAGCTTTATAATGTTCCGAAAAATCAATGAATGAGTATATAATGCTTTTTTTTATTATAATTTCTTTTTGAAAAACGAAACGGATCGTAATCAAAACGCATGATTAATCTATGTTGTTCTGAACAATAGCGGTTTAATGGCATCTTGTTGCAAAACAAATTTTGACGCTGAATACATTTCTGCGAATTCCGTAGACAAGTTCGCTCTGAATAAACAATACAAAGCATTGAAAGGAATTATATGTACATATGTTACAATTCATCCGTATGAACGTGCAAAATGAAAAGCTCCGTCACAATTTGTCTTTGTGGAGATTGTTCTCGGAAAACAATTACGTAAAATGTATGCAAGTACAATGAATGTGTCTTTCCTTGAATATTTGAATTGAAAATGTACAACAAAACGTATGTATGTATTATAAGAAAGGCATCAGGTAGTAGCTGAATACACTCTCACACTGATGTGATGGAAAACTCTCGTTTGGGTTTCATCGGAAAATTCTCTCGACTAGATTTTGTAGATTTGTTGGTCAAAAAAAAAAATGCCAACGAGTTTAAAACCTCATTAAAAATTTCAGAGAGACAATTACTCTATTTGAATGAGTTCAAACATTTTTCATATACCTATTATATTACTTTTGCATATTGTGATAGAGGTTTTTAATATTTTAAAATACAATAAAAAATCTATTCTATCTCATAAAACCTATTCAGTATTATGTTTATACAATCATACATATATTATTATAGAGAAGTACCTACATACACACATTTTTCTGAAACGATCATATTTCACACCCTAACGTTAAAAGCCACTCACTTTGAGCAACTCTCATCCGACGAAAGCTAAAAAAGTACATCTAAGAAGCAACTTCGCTTATTCCTAGTGTTTTTTGAAGTACACGCTATCTAACTTCGCTACAGAAATAAAAAAGAGTCACGTCTCCAAACCGTCATTTAACCATTCGACTCGACTTCGTGTATGAATTTCGAAACGTTTAAACAATCGAAAATTAAATACGATCTGAACTTCGAAAACTTCAAACAAACCTTTTAATCGTATACAGTAAATCTCCCTGTAATATCCCCTCCTTTGAGATTCCTTCTAAAGTTCTTAATATTTAACGTTAGAACTCTCTACAATGTTATTTTTTGAACTCTCATTTAAAATTTCTAGTATAATATCGTTTAGTGGAGTATCACGTAGGTTTTTCAGTCTGCGATTCACTGAAATATACTCCTGGATGAAGTATGTAGAATATCGCTCGAAGCGAAAGTTTAGAAGTTTGCGCTGGTTATAACTGAAATTGAAAGAATATATTTGAATTAATAATTTCCTTTAAATTGAAAAATGAAAAGTAAAAAAAAATCCCTCCTATAACGTCTTTTCCCCATATAACGTGGAACTTATAGGTGTGTTTACTGTATTATGATTTGATTCGATGGCTTAAGGCGAAAACGACGAAACTAACAGCGGTAACATTAGAGCTTTCACTAATGCGATCGGATTTTCTTACTGGATTAGGATTTTGGATGGAATCTTGTCAGCATGATGTACCACAACAATAAACTAGGATCAGTCCTGGGTCACAGTAGCTGCTATCACACTATGTATGGAATTTTCACTGCTTTGGAGAAAAAAACGCAGACCGACAGCGAAAAGAGGCGGTTCTTCGACGAAGAGACAGTCACCAAGAAAGAATTGATCGAAATTTTAAATTCGATATCAAAAACGGCTAGAAGTGAGTAAACTGAGGCTTCATTCACACATGTTTGTATAGCTCCTATTCATACTCTTTCGTGCAGTCTATTTTCTATCTGATTCGTTGCATAGAACGAAATGGGTAGAAAATAGAGTACATGGTATTGATCTCGTATGGATAGGAATTGGATAGATATGTGTGAACGAGGCCTGGCTTAACAGCTGAGTTATTATGGTTTGAAATCAAAAATAGTTTCATTAATTAGTAATGAAGAGTTATTTTTTCGACAGTATTTCTCGACAATATTACTTCGACAGGATTTCATTGAAAATTTGTAGAAATGTAGTGTTAAGTGTAGACATGAAATAGTTGTGAAGAACGAAAACGCGTCTCTCAATAGTTTTTTAGTTATCGCAGGTCAAAGCTTGGTATATTTATTATAGTGTATCTACTTCATCTTTCTGTAGCCATTTATTTACATTTGTATACCAAACTTTATCATGCAATAACTAAACAACTATCAAAAGTATCCTTTTCGCTCTTACAACTATTTCTCGAATATTCTTTCACAATGATTCCTACAAAGTTTTATCGCAATCTGTGCATTATAAAACCTCTCCTTGTAAAATGGATTGAAATTTATTTTGTTTTCAAAGAAAATAAAATAAAAAAACAATCAATTTGCTTATGTTTACGTATGCGAGACCAAAATTTTTCCGTTCGTACACAGGTTGTCGGATTTTGATCTATTTTCGCGTACACATTTTTCAGTTCAGCGAACATCAAACGTTTCCAGAAACTCCCTATATACAAGATCGGTATATGTACCTATGTATAATGCCTCTCGTCTAATTTTCTTCGCATCCGAGAACTCTTTCAGAAAGTGTCACATATTACATCCTCGCATTTGCTATCGCTTTTCAGAAAACTCGCAGCGATTTCAACGTAGGAGTCTTTGTACGTATTTAATCATAAGAAGTGTACCGATATTCAATAATATCGATAAACGAGTTTTTATCCTTTACGTTATCGAATAACATCAGCACATGCTAAAATTTGACGAATTTTTATTGAAAAGTATTCACTGATGACAGTTTTTGTATTAAAACTTCAAATTTGAACTATGCATGTATATGTTTCGTTCGAAGCTTCATAGATATAAAAGACTAAATATAATTTTAGTATATTCTTTTGTATTCTTAATGTATTTATAAAAAGCATAAGTACTTGCATATTTCAAACATAAAATGTATTTATTTTTTTCTATATTATGATGATAGTAAGTTGAAGTATTTGAATGAAGATTAATTAATAAAATATATAGTTTGAGTTGAAATATTTTTTTAAATATCCTTTAAAATTTCTACACGTAATACAATCAAAATATTAAATTCAGTTAACTATGCTCCTCTACATTCTTGTTTACATAATAATCGGGTTATTTTCCAATTTCCTAATTCCTAACTAGAAAATTCATTATTCATCACCATAGTTTCATATAAATATGTTAATGTATGTTGTATCGTATTATATTTCAAATTTAATATTAAATTATCATAATAGACTAGTGTAATTTCACTATGTAGAACAAAGTCGAGCGATTAATTAATTTCTCGCCTAATTCCATCGAAGCGTCAAAGACGAAAGGCTTTTCAGTGATTTGCATTTAAGTGCTAATGCGTCACAAATTTCACACAGTGAACCCGTTTATGAATAGAAATATAACATAATACTATCATACAACTGGTCAAAATAATGAGTGAAGAACCTATCTTGGTATATCTAATGGAAAATCTCAACTCTTGATATTTTTTACGTACACGTGTATCGTACGTACGCATGTATTATGCTTATTCATATTCAGTTTTAAATTTTCCTCGGTTCTTTGCTTTTCCTATTTTTCGTTACCAAGTATCGAAAAAGGTAGATAATTTCATTCATCGAATTTTCGAGTTGGTGATCAATTTCCGTATTTTCTTCCTTACCTTTCGTCATGTCTCCGCGTTGTGAGGTAGCGAATACTGGTGGGATTTACAAAAATATATGCTTTTATGATGTTCATATGGATATTTTGTATGTAAATATGTTGTGTATTGTGCTATTAACTTATGTATTTTGTCAAACTTTATAAACTATAATATGTATATTCAATTATTGAATTGTATCTTATTGCATGAAATGTTCAATTTCAGTTGTGCTTTTGTGCGCAAATCCAAGAACCGTAAGGGAAATAATGTTAGCTGCAGAAGAATTGAACATGGTGTCTTCTGGTGAATACGTTTTTTTCAACATAGAACTCTTTTCTAGGTAAGTTTTTGCATACACACACATAAAGAAATATCGTTAAGAAAATCTTTCAAAGAATTCTACGCGAAGTTTCATAAAAAAATATTTTCCACCGTTTAATGAACACGCTCGCGGTTCGAGAAAAGTTACCTGAAATTTTATTCACATTACGGGAACTCTTTCTGACAACAAGAATGAAGAATAAAAAAAGCCGCGATAATAATCATTATCTTTGAATAATGTATGAGGCTGAGCGAGAAGCTTTCGTTGTGCGCAATTTGTGAAGTCGAATATTTTTTCAGAAGTATTGAAAGAGAAAAGTGTTTTAGACGCTGTCGTTTAACGATCATTACTGCTATCAAGTTTTCATTTCAGCTTAATTTATTTGCCGTTCTCAAAATTTATTGGAAAGTCTCGATCGGCGAATTGAATATCATATTCGAATTTTTTTTCAACTGCTCTTCAGTTTGAATAAGACTTAAGTCAACGGTTTTTATCGGTTTCGTAACTATAGACATTATTTTCGTTAAGAGTGATTAACACCTAAAATAATTCTAAATTAGTTTTAAATGACATAACTCATATAAGGGAAGTCAATCACTTTATTGAGTAAAAACTCCGGTCGCCGATAGATGACACTCAAATTGTTTAGTCTAAACACACAAAGGATCCATAATTGCGTTCGAGGAACCAATAAAGCACTAAATTAACACTTTTTCGAATTCAATGAAATAAATATTCAAAAGAAATTAAGAAATCTGACATGAGATTTTCACCTATGATACTTTTATTCTAACTATTGGAAAAATGATTTTATGTATTATTTTATTGAATTTTAGTTCGATTATCGAAATTGAAAAATATTCATGAGTATTTTCACGCTGAAATCGGTTCTCGACAAGTTATTGATTCGTATTTCGAACGTATTGGAATTTCCAGCTGAGGCACGTGTTCATTTATGACAAAGGGACTCTCGACCCGTGCCATTAATCAAGCACAGTGCAAATTGCGTTCCTATGGGAATGTTCCCATCACTCAAAATCCGATCCATTAATGTCATTTTAGAAGTCTCAGCTAAAGTCCCTTTCTCGTGTCAAAAACGTACGAAATTCATCACCGGAGGACCCAAAGATTAATTAACAGCGAATCCATCCATTCTCTGTTCTGTTTTGTTTAACGGAGTTCATTAAGCTCGAGCAACATTGATTATAAAATGTACACATAGATACTAAATACTGATAAACATCGTTAAATTCTAACACAAAAAAATGTCAATTTGAAAAATGATATTTTACGTTGACCTCAATTATTTTTTATTTACAAGTGTATGACTAATTTGCGATGTATTTTATTTGAATTTTATCTTATTACAGTCAGTCGTCGATGTCATTAGAGCCATGGAAAGTAGAGAATGATACTGATGAACGAAACGCAAGAGCTAAAGAAGCTTACACTGCTATGTTGACTGTCACCACAAGAACTCCTGATGATGAAAAATACAGAAACTTTTCGTCAAAGGTCAAATTAGCTTTATTTTTAATATAATAAATATATTCATGTATTTTATATTTTTTTGTTTTGCATTTTTCATATTTTGTTCCATATTTTATCATTTTGTTATCTGACTGTATAAAAAAATGTTTTCAAAATACTTATTTCTAAAATCGGGATAAATCATTTTTTTCCTTACATCTCAATATTCTTGCAGAAAAGATTCTTTCATTAATATTTCAATGCTTCTTTCAAAGAACGCTCTAATTCGATTCAAAGATGAGCTCTGGTAGCTTTTATTGCTTAAAGCAGGAAAGTGGTTGATTCATAATATTGATTTTCAATTTCATATTCATCGTGAATTCGCACATAAACCATGCTAAGCTTATTTATTTTTCAATCTTCAATATGCAATTATGAGTAATAAAAAAATAATTGTCAAGTGTTCAAATGTTCTTTATGATCTTG
Source organism: Cheumatopsyche charites (assembly GCA_024721215.1). Classification (NCBI taxonomy): domain Eukaryota; kingdom Metazoa; phylum Arthropoda; class Insecta; order Trichoptera; family Hydropsychidae; genus Cheumatopsyche; species Cheumatopsyche charites. The sequence continues at coordinate 3,375,092 of CM045587.1, forward strand.
AAAAAAATCTTGACACTCATTCAATGAAGGAAAAGTCAACATGCACTAGTCAAAGATTATTTCAATAGGATTTAAAAACAGCTTAAATTGTTTGCTTTTTCCATAATTTTAATCTTCTCGCACCTCATTATTTGTATTCAGCACGACTTAAATTTTTGAATTTTTTCAAACTCACTTGTTCGGATAAATAAATTCAATTTTTCTTCATTAGTCCACGGAGCAAATTGGAATCTAGGAATTGATAGTTTTTCGCTCGGATTTTTCACAATTAAAATGAAAAAACGAGTCAGTTACGTTTATTCACGGTGATTTCGAGAAAAGTGCCCTCAAAGTTGAGCATTTACCTATATGTATTAGGAGGAGGTCAAGCGATTTGACAATACATATTACATATAATACATATGTATGTGTTCCAAGTTTGGTTATATCCTTTTATATTGATGTGATTCGTGTACATAAGTCAATTTCGGCAAAAAAATGACTCTTGTACCCCTTTTCAGTTGTCATATAGAAATCAAGAAAACTTAAGCTATTTATAAATTCCATTAAACGAATCTTTAAATTGTGCATGTTGTAGCAATATTTACATATCGACTTTCCCCCCATCGAGCGAGTCTCAAGATTTTTCCAAGATAACAAAGAAGATTTTAACATATAATTATAAATCACGACTTAAAAGTCAAAGGGGTACAAGTGAAATTTTTGCCAAAATTGAGTTATGTACAGGATTCCCTTCTAAATACGCTCATATATTTGGTGGCAAAATGATATAAACGAACTTGAAATGTGTTCCGATATATCATCAAATGACTCGACCTCTTCCTATACGTGTAGGTACATGCTCAACTTCGAACGCGCATTTTTCGCAATCACCGCAAATTCACTTGTTCCCCTTGCCCTTTTCAATCGTCAACTGACTTATCCAATGAAAATTAATAGGTCAAAGAGTTGGCCGATACAAAATACAACTATACATTCGGAAACGAGAGCGTCTCCACATTCGTGACCGCATTCTACGACGCCGTACTGTTATACGCCCTGGCCCTCAACGAGACCCTCCAGGAGTATCCGGGGCTGGCCCACGAAGAAGTGTCCATCGACGGCACCAAGATCCTCAGCAAGATGTGGAACAGGACTTTCGAAGGTTGTATTATTGTTCGCCTAGAGCGTACTCGAGCACGCTCGAGCCGAGTGTGTAATTGGCTTTTTTTTTATGTCGATCTGAAGGTATTACCGGGTACGTGACTATCGACAACAATGGAGACAGAATCGCCTCTTATGCCTTGCTTGATATGGATCCTGAATCTGGAAGGTTTGAGGTTCGTTTTCGTTTTTTTCATTTTATAGAATTTCGTTTTTTATTGTGCCTTTTGTTGTAACAGTATTGTGAAGAAAAAAATACCCCACTCAATGATATAAACTATCGTAATTACAAATATCTTGGGGAATGAAAAGAATTATTTCAGTTCGATATTAATTGTTTCATATTTTCGAGTGCAAATTAAATACCTCAGAATTAAAGCTATTGAACTTACACCACTGTTATAACAAAGGACATATTCATTTTGGAGCTGTTTTGAATGTATTGAAATGTTCAAAAATAGTTTTATTTTAGAATTTAAGTGAATATGTCGGTATTTTATTTTTAGCTGAATGTAGAAATTATGTTTGTGTGAAACGATCCGAAACGAAATTTTGATTTGTATGTGCAATTTTTTTTTAATTCTTACTGACAATATTCGATATTTATTTGAAATTGTGTTCAATACTTCACTGTAAATAAGCGGTTGATAAAATATATTAAACTGGAATTCTCTTATTACTATCTCTCTGTTTAATGTACCTTCCGAAATATTTTCAATTTACCAGAAAGACGAAACTATTTGACATTTTCTCAGTGATTCCTTTCATCGTTTGTCTTGTCGTTTCAGATGAGACATTGTTATATTGTCTTCTATAAGCTTTTTCATTGTGATACGAATGACATTTTCATAAATAATCGCAGTACGAAATTATTTTCTAAAAATAAATTATCCTCCTATTTGACTTCAATTGCTATTTTCTTCTGCGAAGGTTGTTTTTCATTTATCATAAATATATCAAAACAAACGAATAAAATGATAATTCTATTGTTAGAAAATATATTTGATACTCTCTAATAAGAATTCAATTTAACATGTAACTAAAGATTCGGCTAAAACTTTGTATTTTCGGAAGCTTTACATGGAAAAAAAGTCACGCAGATGTTCTTTTTCACAACTTCTTTTTTCTTTCAATTATTTCCAACTTAAGTAAAATACGAAAGTTTTCGAAAAAAAGGAAAATATAATATAATACTAAAATATAATCCATATTATTATTTTTCCAACAAATTACGTATGTTCAAATATCATTATTTATAATATTTTAATGAATCCCACTCTGTATCAGATATTAGACCTGCATATATTATACTTACGTATTGTATGTATATATTATAATATTTTCAAAATCAAAGGAAATAATATTTTTTTGCAGAATTATGCCATTAATTAATATTGCAATGATTTTTTTTTATCAAAAGTGTATTTTTTTTATTAAACAGGTAGTAGCCAACTATATAGCTGCAAATCGAACGTTGGAATATGTTCCTGATAGGCAAATTCACTGGGCTGGTGGAAAAGATAAAGCACCTCGTGATACTCCCATATGTGGATTCGATAAATCTCTATGTCCAGATAAATGTAAATATTTTTTCTTATTATATCACTATAATTTATAACTAGAATTTATTGTGGATAATTATTTTGAAAAGTTCAAATTATTTTTATAAGATCGAAAATTTCTTTATATTATATTTTACAAATCAAGTGAATTTTTAAATTCATTAAAGCAATCGTATATTCATACGTATTAGCAAACTTTGAATAATAGTTTAGTTTATACATTTTATTAATAAATCTAATTAGTATATTTATACATTTACTATTATGTGTCAGAAATGTTAGTTCATGTGTTCATCGCTTATCTTGCCTCATTAATTCATTATTGTTTCTGCGTTTCCGCAGCGACTTTGTTTTCCCAGTGTGTTATGGCCCTTAATTATATTAAATAAATATTCTTAGGAACCGAGCGATATAAATACAGTCAACTCCCCTATAACGTTAAGATAAGTACCTCGTTATAGAAGCAGTATATTTTTTTATTTAATTTTTGAATTGAAGGAAATTATGAATTCGAATATTTTCAATTTCACTTGTTTATTTGTCTGACATTTTTACGCAATTACAAGCGAAAATTATTGGACTAACATCAAGCGATTTTCTTTATAAATATTTCATCTGAACCAGTATTTCCGTAAGTTGTGGATTTGAAAGACGAATACTAAATCTTAATTTAATCTAAATAATAATTGTAAATGAAAATTCTACTAAAACTCAAAAATAATATATGGAGTTTGGACGTAATAGTAGAAAATTGTCGCAAACATTAAAGTCGAGAACTTCATTGAAGAGGACGTTAAAGGGGGTTCACTGTATACGTATCTTTTCATATTTAACTTGAAATACTTTTGCTAAACGAAAACTCGTATTCACATGCATGTAGTAAAACTAATTCAAAATTCTTGCGGAGATAATTTCTAGTTAAACTGTTGGTACTTTTCAGCGCTTCCCGGCTACGCAATACTGAGCATAGTACTCAGCGTAATAGTCGTCTTAGTCGTATTTTCATCGGTGATATTTTACAGGTGAGTCTACCTAATTATACCCATTTCTACTCAGGTATTTCATTAAATTGCGGAAAAGTTAAAACGCCGTAGCTTTACGACCGATAGCGAAACGAAAATACATGTACCCATATAAAATATTATACACATTTGTATCCCCAATGTTCGCATTTATAAATTATATGTCTATGCCGATTAAATAAATAAATATAATTTTAATATACCTAAATTGAATTGTGGTGAAAATTTGTTTACAAGCAATGTTAATTAATCTATTTTATACATATTGATATTCTCAATCAATTCTTTTCGAATACATGAAAATGAATCTTTATGATTTTTATGTATTTCGATATGTTTATCATGAATATCGTATTCGTTTTTCTGTATCACTTATAGTTTTAAGGAAAACTCAAATTGTACGATTATTAATCATAATTTCGAAAAACTTACGTGTTACGCAAATTCTAATTTTTCCGAATCCGATTTTATTTGGTCGAATTATAAAGTAATCATCTATTTTCAATTTCATCACAGAAAAAACTTGAAATTTGTTTATCGGTGTAATCATCCGTACAGTATTATATTTTGAAATTTGTGATCGTCCAAATCTAACCGAAAATACGCTATAATTAAGTGAATAGATAGATGGATAAGTTGTAATGGAACATTGTGTTGAAATTCATTTCTTCGGTTTCTATTGTTATAATATTGGCACTCGGGTTATTCACTTGTCAACAACAGAAGTTGGACTGTTGATACTGGAGAAGAATTATTCAGATGCTGACCATTCATTTTCAAAAGGTAATACATCCCGATGTATAATATAAATTTTCGTGATTGAAAAATCACTTCATTAGATCTATTGAACCGTATATTAAATGAACGTAAAATATCAAATTATTTCTGAAAAAAAAACCTCATTTATACGATAATAATCATACTCTAATTACAGTGAGATAATCATTATTTATGAAATCATAATTTCACTGGTAAATTCGTATTAACCTCACATTGAGGCACATAAAATTCATATTAGTGTACCTACATTACTCTTTTATTACACTTGTATGTGCCATGATTTCATTCCGTTTTAATATTATGCTTTTTTCAGAAATCCCATTCTTCATTTTTCCACTTTTACATTTGTTTTCTTCGTTTCTTTCGAAAACATAAAAATGGGGTTTCTTGTAATATGAAAGCTACGAGCTTCAGAAAACGACTTAATATTTCAATTGAGCACTCGAAATGTGAATAACTTAATGCTAGCATTTCGAAGAAAAAAACGAGTAACTGCTGCTATTATTTGTAAAATATTATAATAGTGAGAATTACTCAACATAATGTCGTAACATTCTATTTCTAATATACGAATTGCGATTGAGATTTATAAAAATATTCATGTTTTTCTTTCTAAATATTCTCAATTCGTATTGAAAATTTCTTTTCTTCGAATTTCTATTGTTTGTCTCTTTGCGAATTTCGTGACTAAAATAGTCGATCAGATTATTTTTGGATTCACTGTGTTACTTCGATTGAAAAAATAATTTTATTGCAGGCGATATAAACTGAATTTAGAACTTACTTTGATGACCTGGAAAATTGATTGGTCAGATATAAATCCATCAGCAAACATGGGCAAACATAGGGGCAGTATGTATTCTTTGGTCCGCAGAGGAAGTCAACCAGTAAGTACAATCTAACCCTTATAAAATAATAATTTAATCATACACATACCAGAATTTTCACTGTCAAAAACATATAGAAAATTGTATTTGCAGTTAGTCAAAAACATTCAATAATTATTAAAAGTAATAAACTATTTTTCATTTTCATGTCAACGCTATTAAACTTTTCATAGATAGTTTATTTAATCAATATTTAATTACATAGCATAAATTCTTCCTTGAAACGCGGAACAGTTTATTGAATTTGTATCTCGTTGAACTACTCTCAGAGTTGCGTGATGCATTAAATATAAGTTTTCCAACTCCTCTACCAATAAATATTGAATGTTAAAACTAACTTGTATGCGGAATATACATAAATGTATTAGTTTAATATTCGAAAATTATATTTAACCAAGTTGAATTTTTCAATCGTCGGTTAACAGTAATAATTATTAATTTTTAGTTATAGCTATTGAATTCATAAATAAATTAAATATCTCTAATATGAGAAGTTTAACCGTCGATTAAATACCTAGCCTTATTTATATTATTCAATGAATAATTATTAAAATTTCATCGAAATAATTAATATTGAATAGCATCCGAGTATGATAAATAAACGATTCATACTGTTTTGTATTGAAACAAAAACTTGCTAATTGGATACAGCGAGCTCAAAGTATATTAAATCAAAGGTTTGTATAATTTACAATAGAAAGCTCCGCTCAAAGGGGATTTTCTTGATCACATAATATAAAATAGCTTACGGTACGAAGCCTGTGAACATATTCCGACCTGGTTTCGATGTTTTCTCATTAATTGAATATTTTGGGTGTTATACTGTGCTCTACGAAAGTCCGTTAATAAGTCAACCGATGGGGGTTCGAAATCGAATGAGAAATAGACGAGGGCGATAAGGATTTTCCGATTCGTGAATAATTGAGGGAATCTCGAATCTATTTAGGTCATAAAAGAAAATTTTGAATAAATTTAATTAAAAAATTCTTATTTATTCTCAAACGTTTTGAAATATACCCATATTGTGAATACTAAGAACTCATAATTCATGCGCTTGATTCCATTGACTCTAGATAACGTTTTTTTTATGAAATTGAATGTAAAAATTAATTTTAATTTTTGATTAATCATAAGAGCAGTGGTTCATTAGTGATTTTCTCTGTTCTGAAATGAAATTATAATAAGCAAACGTAGTAGGATAAGAAGGGTATTCACATTTCGTAAGGAACGTGTATAATGCAAACGCTTTTCGTCTTACTATCAAACACATACAAAATTGATTATACAAACTATGTTTGCTTCATATAATTTCACTGGGAGGTAATTTTCAATTGCTTTGAACATGAAAAATTTGTCATAAAAAAAAATATTTCACATTTACAGTCAATAGTTTCTTTCGACAATACATCACTTGGTGGCGATCGTCAATCGTATGTTCCATGGGGATTTTACAAAGGATCAAAAGTCGCAATCAAAAAATTGGAACGTCCCAAAATCGATCTGACTAGACCACTTTTACTCGAATTGAAAAGAATGAAAGATCTACAACACGATCATTTGGTCAGATTTTACGGAGCTTGCATCGATTCGCCGAACTGTTGTCTCATCATCGAATATTGTCCGAAAGGATCTCTGCAAGACATTCTCGAAGACGATCAGTTTTCTCTAGATTGGATGTTCAAAGTCAGTCTCATGCACGACATTGCCAGAGTTAGTATTTTCGTATAATATGACAATGTGAGATTGGGAATTTTTAAATTATAATATGTCTTTTCTCTTTCAGGGTATGGCATTCCTTCATGGTTCTGAAATAAAATCACACGGTTCGCTCAAATCGTCGAACTGTGTTGTCGATAGTCGATTCGTATTGAAAATTACAGATTTTGGATTGCACGATTTTAAAACTCCCCCGACTGAAGAAATCGAGGACAAAGAATCTTATTCTTATTGGAAAAGTTGGTATTTTTATTTAAATTTATTCATGAATTTTTTGAATATCTATTTTTAATGTGTTTTTTTTACAAGGAAAACTATGGACTTCGCCAGAATTGTTAAGAATGGAAAATCCAATACCAGAAGGAACACCTAAAGGAGACGTTTACTCATTCGGAATTATTATACATGAAATCGTATTCAGACACGGAGTTTTTTGGATAGGGGATGACAGGGTGGAATTTTCACCGAGAGGTTTTATATCTCAAATGATTATTTATGTATATTTTATAATAATTAGTATTAATATTTTCGTTTGTATATTATTTGCAGCTATAATTGATGGAGTAAAAGCTGGTAGATGTCCGAATTCTATTTCATTAAGAAATGAACCGTTGAGACCTCGCATAGAGATTGTGGCCTGTGAAAATGAAAAAGTTGTCGATTTAATGAAAAAATGTTGGAATGAAGATCCTACCGAAAGACCATACTTTGCAGAATTGAAAAACCAAGTTAGGAAACTTAACAAGTAAGATTAATTTTTGACAGTCGAAAATCATTGAAATATTTTATAACACACCAATCAAATAAAATAAGATATACTCGTATTTTTGTAACCATAAAGCATTTTTATGAATATTTCGATAAAATCTATACCTAATATAATATTACACGTTTTTCTCAGAGAACATGAATCAGGCAATATATTGGACAATCTATTGTCTCGAATGGAACAGTATGCAAACAATTTAGAGGCTCAAGTAGAAGAAAGGACTGCAGATTATTTAGAAGAGAAAAAGAAATGTGAAGAACTCCTGTATCAGCTATTACCAAAGTAATTTTGAGATAGGTTTCATGTTATAGAGGGATTTTTTCAAATTAATTTTCGATTTGAGAGAAATCATGAATTAAAATATGTTCACTTTGACATTTTCCACGTGTGTGAATAATTCATAGGTTTAACTTGACTAACCGAAACTTTTCAACTCTTTGAGATAGTCTTTTCACCTTTGGTTTGAGAATAAAACGATTTCAAACTGCACGCGGTTCTCCAACTACTAACTGTTAAAATCTGGAAGAAAGAAATGAATGTACGTATTATTGTACGAACTGTAGTATATCTGTCTCTTTCAACGGCTATAGTTGGAGTGAACATTTGTAGTTTAAAATCGTTTTATTCTCAAACCAGAAGTGAAAAGATAGGGTTAATATAACGGAGCATGCTATAACTAAAATTGTATCTATTTTATCAGATCAAGCATTAATTTCTGAAATAATTTTCGATTCCAGATCCGTAGCGTCTCAATTAATACGCGGTCAGTCGGTGGTGGCTGAAACATACGACAAAGTGACAATCTATTTTAGCGACATTGTCGGTTTCACTCAATTATCTGCTGAATCAACACCATTAGAAGTAGTAGACCTCTTGAACGACCTTTATACGTGCTTCGACTCTATCGTGGAAAATTTCGATGTATATAAGGTGGGTTTTCATAAATATTTCTGATATAAAAATTGATTTTTTTTTTCTAATTTTGTTTTTTTTTTTTACGAAAGGTTGAAACGATCGGTGATGCGTATATGGTAGTTTCTGGTCTGCCGGTCAGAAATGGTAATTTGCACGCCAGGGAAATTGCGAGAATGTCTTTAGCTTTGTTGGAAAATGTTCGCAAATTTCAAATCAGACACAGGCCGAGTGATCAATTGAAGCTGAGGATAGGAATTCATTCGGGTATGTCAAATTTATTCACTACAAATTCAATTTGGAAGTGTGCTATATAATGTAAGACTTTCAGAGCTAAACGAGACTAGCTCCATTAGGTTATTAATGGAGAAAAACGACTGAATGTATTTGATGCTTTTTTAAAAAAAATCTCAATTCTCTTCATTATTCATTCAATGTCATTCAATTGTAATTACATATCTTCATTATCTGGAAAAATATTTCACATACAGAAAGGTATGACTATAACGAATGTTTTGACATATAAATCACATATTTGTCAAAATGTGGAGTTAATCACGTTTACGCTCTGAAATTCTCATATATTGCCTCAATCAAATATTTAATTTCTGTTCGAAAAACCTTACTTATAACAATTGTGCAAACATTCGAAAATCGATCTTCGCCGAATGCACATTTCATTTCTTATATGAAATTCAATTTTAAACAGTCTAAATTATTATTTTTTAATTAAAAATATATTAAAAATTGCTGTTATCGAATTATTTATAAATTAAAATCGTTAGTACAATATAATACATATATGTATGTAATATCATGGAATATTTTTCGAAATTCGAGTAACAATGAAGCTTTAATTAATGTAGATTTTAATTAAGATCGCTTCACAATCTGTGAATTCGATCGTTTTATTTGTATGCGTGTTTTGAACGAAATTCTTGAAATTAATACTCTAATTTTAATTAATAGGTCCGTGTGTTGCTGGCGTAGTAGGCTTGAAAATGCCACGATATTGTTTATTCGGTGATACCGTAAACACAGCTAGTAGAATGGAATCTAATGGAGAAGCACTAAAAATTCATGTTAGTCCTTTTACAAAAGAAATTTTAGATAAATTTGAAACATTTCAACTAACCTGTAGAGGTCCAGTAGCTATGAAAGTGAGTGTTTTTTTATAATTTTATATCTTAATACATATTTATGATATCGTTGTTTATTACATTTTCATAATTATATTTACAGGGAAAAGGAACGATGACAACATATTGGCTCGAGGGTGAAAATGTTCCGCCTGATCAGAAAAACTACAATTCTATGTTATCAGGATCTAATAAACACAATTCATTATCAAACAATACATTATCATTATTGGAAACACCGCTGCGTCAAAAAGGGGATCAACATTCAAGATCATCGTCGAGACGAAGGGGTTCTGGGGTTATAGGAAATAATTTAAACGGTATCGTTAATAAAGAATTCAACAATTCGAACCATAATATACACAATAACTTTCCAAAAAGTGTCAACAGTCAATTGACTCCTAGCGTATCATTTTGCTTGGATAGTCATTCTAAAAACAAAGAAAGCTTTTACCCAAGAACGCCACCATCAAAACCGAGAAATAACCGTGGAAATAACAATTGGATACCGAAATTAGCATCACCAGAAAATACCAGTTTAATTAGTTCAAGTTTTACCGAAAAACCGTTAGATTTCAGTGCCAGTGTTCCTCTATTGACTAAAGTTAAGAACAATCATGATTCGTTAGTGTAATGTTGTGAAATTTCATCTATGTATGCTGTCTATAAAAGATCTCTGAGTGTGATAAAAATTAAGTCGGTGTATTTGTTGTCATTTAGTTAATTAAAAAGAAAATATTTTGGATCAATAAACATTCTTAAGTTTGGGTCTGAAAATATGAAAAATTTATGTGAAATATTGATTTAGTCATAATTGTGTTAAAAATTAAGTTTCATTGTTGATTCAATGATAAATTTAATTTTATTTGAAAAGAATTTTTTCTTTTATTTCCTACTAAAATCATAAGAGATTTAGATAGAGTAAAATCATATCACAATGTTGATGTACTAGACATGATTGTGTTATATTATATAACAATATATCAATAACAAAATACTTGATATAAAAAAATCAACTTTCAAGAATCTATATCAATAATTTATAAAATATATTTTTGTGCTGACATAATATGAATATATTAAATATTTTCATCAAAAAGAAAAATATATAATTATTTTATTATATAAAGTGATTGAAAACCTTTCAGTTCTTCTATAGTTCCAAAAAAATGAACTTTATAAAATATCTATTTATATAATACGTATAAATAAAGCATTTGACTGTTAAATAATATTTTAGAATTAAGTAACTATTTAATCGATGTATGTAGGGCCTTCCACTAAAATGTTAAGTCTGGAAATACTGATGTTTAGAAATTTGAAAACTTTGAATTACATACATAGATTCTAATGTTTATTCAGTTGTTTTCAAAATAATCTCAACTTTCATGAAAAAATAGTTGTTATCATAATCGATTGATTATGAATTTGTATCCCATTTTAATGAATTTAAATAATATAAATTTAAAGTGATGTTTGAGAAAAATAAACCTCTTCGCCCACATATAATCAGCCCTGGATGACTGAAATTTCCGAAAATAAGTGTAATATAATAAAAGTTAATTTATCATTCGCTATCATAGTTAAATTATTATTTGTTATTTCAATGATTATGTAAATATATGTACTTATTATGTATTTATTAAAAAAATAATTAAACACCATTTCTTTTATACTTTGCTCACACATTTATGTTCATATTATTCTTAGCATTAAAAAATCTAAGTAAATCGAAGGTATGTGTGTACTTTAATAACAACTTTTTTCTTTTTAAAATTTAAAATTCACTATGTGTATGATGGTGCAAATGTGCTGAATTCTATTGTAATATCAAAATTTTCACACAGTGACATCTTTCGAAAATGTTTTATGGTTGTATGGAAAATTCAGCAATGAAAATCTACTCTAAAATTTTCTTTATATCGTCAGATGCATTTTTTCAATCGTAACTTATATCTCAAAACTTAATTTTAAATACATTAGACGGGAAAAAAACCTCAAAATTATATATTTGTACATATACAAGAAAGTTAAATGGCTATTACTTTATCAGGCCAATTTCATGAATACAACTTCGTCGAGTCATCTTGAAATTAAATAAATTAACCAAGCTCGCTATGTTTTTCAGTCGGTTCAAAATGTAAGTTCTGAGAGTATAAAAGTGTTGTTTGTTTCGAATCGAGAAATGTAACCAATATACATGTACAGTTTGTGAGATTGTTTAATTTATTTAAATTGAAAAAAATCTGACAAAATTGCATATGACGAGATTATAATTATTTATTGCTATAAATTTTATATCGTAAATTCCTATAATTTAAAAATGCATTAGTTCACGACTTTTTTTCATAAAACGTTGGCAAATTTTAAATTGCATCATTCTTACGTTTTTTTTATCATTTATATAAACCGTATAGTTTTCAATTTAGCAACAAAAATAATGAACACCTAGTGATGAACTAATGGACTTTTATGCGAAAAACAATTAAAATTATTCAATAACAACCCAGAGACCTATCAACGAATTTTTGTTCGAGCCCAAAATTCTAACCCGATTAGTGTTTAATTTTCGCAGCAAAAATTTACATACATAGATACACACAATACAGTATATGGTATTTTCCAGCCTGCTCTCTCTCGTGGCATAATTCAATTTGAGCACGAACACAGTCGACAAATGAAAAAGGTAAATTTTATGAGCAACGTGCACACCAGCCACTGTTCGAGACGTATGTAGCCCGTTCATTCTCGCTTAGAAAAGGGTGGGTTTCGCAACCACCCTCTGTCACAGCATCCCCCAAAAATATCTGCACTAACAGCTGAGATAGTGAGATATTTCCTTTTTTCTTAAAAAAAATCTCTGATTTAATTTTTTGACAAAACCAGTAAGAGTTGAGTTTATTCTGTTATGTATTATTGCTTATAGAATGGATCTTTTATATTTGTTTACAAAAAACTGTACGTATGTCAAGACGTATGTACTGTAACGTGAACGTATTTTGGGATTCTATTTCAATACATCTATATAAAATTTAATTAAAATTCGGAAGGAACTTTGTGAAGGCACCCCATTTAAATGAGATTTCCATTGATAACTTTACCACATTGATGAATAAGCTTTGATAGCAGTTTACACATTATCGAAAATGTAATTCATCTTCACAGTGAAGAAGAGATTAACTGATCTTCTGTTGTTGGAAATTCAAGCTGTAGTTCAAAATCATGCAAATAAACAAAAAAAAAATAGAACTATTTGGACACGTTTGTAGACGTTGTATTGTGATATTTCCGTCATCTTTGTTTTTATATTCTTTTAATTTCATATTCCACAACACTTCTCTGCTTCAAACAGTTTCAAAAACCTCACTGTATCACGCTCACACCGCTTTGCTTACACACCACGATTTCACGTTCTAACATCTATCAAAGTAAACTTCACAAATAAAACACAGCCCAAATCCGACCAGCTTCGTTCTTAGCGTCCAAGTTCACTTGGAATACATAATTCAAGCGAGATTATAAATCACACTGTCAAAGCGTGTAAACATTCCTTTACACAATCAAAATACTATCAAAGTACACTTGTCCAAGTACACTTTGACTGTATAAACACTGCTTTAAACGATCATAATACCGTCAAAGTAGTCACAAAATTACACTTGGGCAAGTGAAGATGAAAAACTGTGCTTCAGTGAAAAATCGAGACCAAAAATAAATATTTTTTGGGACATGCCGTAGCAGAGCTTTCAGCATCAAACTCTACGCGGAGTGCTTTCAGTAGCGGGTCTACGCTCGCAGCGGCGTAGACGCCGGACGCGAACCCGCGCCCTTATTTAAACCTTATTTGCACCTTATTTACATTATTTCGTATTAGCATTTATCGAGAAGGAACGACGGATGGATCGATACGACCGTTAGCGAATCGTCGTGGCCGTCGTAACGCAGTGAGGCAAAATGTGATCCATTTCGAGCGCACCGCACATAGTAAGCGATTTTCATTCATAACCAAAAATATCCCGATGTATTTTGATCGATATTGCGGTCGGATGCGCGCTCGTTTTGAATTTTTAGTTTAGGTTGTTTTATTTTTAAAAGAAAATTTTATTTCGATACAATTAATAGGTGATGTTTATTAATTTATCTCAAAAGATGTTCTCGGTTGTAAATATCGGTGTTCCTTTTTTTCTCGTTTGCTTGCCGGAGTGTTTTCAAATTGCATTATTCGGTTTCTTATTAACATCCATTTAAGGTGGAAGCCGATGAAATTCAATTTAACTTTTCCAATTTAAAAGCTGCTCTGTTCGAATCTCGTTTATTTTCTTGGTTTCTTGTTTTTTAATATTCATCGTACACTCGAAAACAATCGTTAACATCAAATGTTTAATTGCATAACTCAATATATAGCACATACATTTGTTCAATCAAAATTCATATTTTTAAAAGGATTTTTACTGTTACCGTAGCTTATCGAAAAACTGCAATTTATTTTCCAGCTGATTGTAGAGTTGTCTTATTACACCGGTTTTTAACTGTATATCAGCATTTGGCTAATTTCTGTAATATGCGTGTAAATATTATACAAAATCTACACATGTCGTTTTTACATTAGTACAAGTGCTGGATTCGCCAAAACAACTCTAGGTATTACATTCCTTTGAAGTGTATTAGAGAGTCACTATATTTATTACCTTGCTTTTCAATTAGATAAATGGCAAAGTCATTTTTATAATCAGTGATATAATCTGCAAGAATAATAGTGTTTTAGCATGATATAGTCCTTGAACTATTCAAAACAACAGAATTGCATTACTTTGAATTGTATTGGAAAGCCACAGTATCTGTGATATTGTATTTCAGTTATTGATCAACAATGAAGCTATTCTTGGATATATTCTCATTTTGAATTTATTAATTAATCGTTATATAGCCAATAATTACGTTTATTTAGTATAATATATTAATTGATATTATTATTAATCGATTAAATATACTCGTAGGTATACCATATAAACATTGAACTAATTCATAAATATTCAACCACACATCTGAATCGATGATTTATTTATCCAGTGACTATTTTATTCTATTTTTGTAAATAAGCTCACATTATTATATTATATCTATAAATATATTTTCTAAATGTTTCAATATACAATATTAATAGAATAATTCAATAAGTTTTATGGAACAATAGGGTAAAAATTAAATTATGTATGGGTCAATACATTTATGTTATTGAATCGAATAAGGTTCGATATAACTACATTTTGTCTCACAATCGACAATAAATAACCGTATTCCATAATATAATCGTTATTCCCTAAATGAATTATCTAGGATTCTCCGAAATATTCGTTTGAGTTTTTTCGCATCTTGGATACAAATTGAATAAATAATATTTGGAAAACGGCTACTGAGATGCTTTCGTTAGTTTTCATGATTCAATAAACGTGGTTTTATCGTAAAGTTTAGCTCGTAACTTTTTTATCGCAAGACAACGTATCGTAAAATGAGGATGTTACTGGTTCCACTCTTTTTTTTTTCAGGCGAACCTTTTAATGCGTTTAAGAATATGAACCGAACATCAACCGAAACAATTTTTATTTAATCTATCAATAAAACCTTTGAAAAACTCTTAAAATTGTATCACACTCGATATATATTTTTTTATATAGGCTTATATAAGGTTTTGACTGAAACGTCTAATATATTTTTCAAGAATGTTTCTTTATTTGAATTCTGAACTTTTAATATTTTCGTTGTATACAACATAAGCTGCAATATTATTTTTATAAATCTGAAATACGTGCTTAAACGTGTACACACACATGTGAATGTTATTTCTTCTGCATTTCTTTTCTCAAAGACATAAAAGAAGTCTTTCAATGTTTTTCTTTTGCATCCTTTTCCATTTGCTCGCACTCTAAAGTTTGTTCACTCTACATGTACACATGAATCTGGAATATGAAATTTGAAAAAGCTCGCTTTTCCATGTTGATTCACAGCATACGTAACACCTATGTAGGTATATATTATACTAATAAAATAATTTTATACGCATCTCTATATAACTCACAAACGTATAACAGGTATAAATATATAGATAATACACATGGATATATTAGAAATAATATTATTTCTACATATGATCAAGAAAACAATACTCTCACATTTGACTTTTTTAGGCGCTCACAATCAGTTGAACATGATATATTTTTTTTGCTATTCAAAATTTTGAAATCCGAAATAAAATACGCCTACATAAGTAACAACGATATATTCGAAAAAATGTTAAATCCTTATTTTTTCTTTTTGGACTCACACCATTGTCACAATAAAGGACACATATGTTCGAACGAAGCGAATTCCGAAATCGATATGCACGAAACGTTCATCCCCATGCATGAGAACCGTTCGAAATATATACAAAACATATGTTATTATATATTTAGTAGTTCTGAATATTTGTAAAATGAATTATTCTAGAATATTATACCAAAGCCTTCATACAATTTTACCTGTAGTTTGTAATAATAGCGTGAAAATGTGTTATTCTGTGTGTGTAATATAGTTCCAATGTGACGTTTAATTACTGTGACAATTCAATTTTCGACGATTCCCAAACATTTACGTACCGAAAATACTACTTCGTTCATAATTGCTGTGGGGAGTCATACAGAACAAATCGAATGATATATTTGACAGCTATGACCGTAATATTGTCGTAAATGAGGCGTTTAGAGCTAATAGTGATTTACTCCATTTAGTATGAAGTCGGGAAAACGTATTAAACATATTTGATGCGTTTTTAGAAATATCTTTAATTTCCTACATTATTCCATTTTTCAGAAATTATAAACGTACAAATTTTTTTTTATAATAAGCTAAGAATTTGTTAAATTCACATTAGAGTACAGAATAAATTAGAATAGCGTCTGAAATTAATTATCTACTTATTAACAGATAGCCAAGTGTTATTCAATTGTATGGATTTAACCTAAATATTCAGGAATGATATTTCACACATATCATAATTATGACCATACCGAGTTTTTTGACAATTAAATCACATTTTTGTCAAAAAGCAGAGTTATTCGCATTTAGCTCTGAATTGCACATATAGGTACATAAGAAAAAAAACGACATTTATTTTATTTTATTTTTATTTTTATTTTTAAACAGGTAATTTCTACCCAATTTTTTTTATATATGTACACATCGTGTATTTTAATTGGTCGTAAGTGACACAAATAACCCTGAATAGTTAGTATCATTCACTTTATATAGTGAAGACGAGACTCCTAAGAGTAGAGAAGTGCACACATAGGTGTCACTAAATAGTTCGAATTAATCGAACATATGAAAGGTGCAGGTGATGTGATCATTTGCGGAGCCGTTTGGTAAAGTGTTAAAAATCAACACATTTTTCGAATCAAATGAATCCAAACATTCGAAAGAAACAACCGTGTCTCCATATCAATTTTTATCAATTAAGAAAAACGACATTTTGACACTCGCCAAGATAGGACTCGAACTCACGCATCCCAAGTATGCGCTATCGGCTGGCTATGCGCTATCCGATACATTATAACTTGCATCTTTTTATTAAACGGTTTTACTTAGCTCAGCCCGTTTGTTTTCTTTATTCTTTTTTCTTTCTTGGATCAAATTTAGTAATTCAAATTTCACCCACTTCCTGTCAACCGATTAATCTGAAATTTTGTATACACTTTGGATTTTGGTGACAATACAATTATGTTTATTCACTATCATTATAAATTCAAGATGGCCGCCGCTACAAAATGGCGGATGATATATGTTTTATTAATCCTATCAATATGGGTACCAAATGAAAGGGCTCAACAAGCAGAATACAATATAGTATAAAAAATTGAAATCCAAGATGGCGGCCGCTACAAAATGGCGGATAACGTAGGTTTTATCAATCCAATCAACATGCGTATCAAATGAAAGGACTCAATAAGCAGAATACAATATACTATAAAAAACTAAAAACTAGAAAATAAAAAAAAATAGGTAAAAAAACTTTTTAAGTTAAACGGTTTTATGTTAAACATACATTGCAATGTTTAAGATAAATGTACTAAAAACCAAAAAAATAATAAAATAGATACAGTCGTAGGAATTATAAACATATGCATAGACTAGACTAAAATTAAACCGTGGGGCACGTCGAATTTAAAGACGAATTAAACGATTCTTCTATCACACATTAAGTCGATAATTTGTAGACAATTGACTTGCCCCACGGTTTAATTTTAGTCTAGTCTATGCATATGTTTATAATTCCTACGACTGTAAAAACTGATTTTAAAACGGAACTCACATCTCTAACCGGCAACAACAGGCAACCGATATTTACCGGATTTAAAGTTAAAGCGTCTCTGACCTTTCAACTCAGCATGAAAAGACGGAATTTTCACACGTTATTTATCATCAAATTACCGGTGAATTGAACTCTCTAATTAGTTTGATGGATACACTAGTGCAATGTTGTGATTTCAGGGCGTCCGTGATCCGAAGGCGAGTCGGCCATGTCCCTGGCGCTGCCCGGGGGCGGAGGCTCCGACAGTTCGCCCCGGCGGGCGGTGAGCCCCCTTCTCGAGGTGCGCCGCCCCCATTGCACCCTCAACTGCGACCACTGCAACGCCATATTGGAGGACAGGTTCAAACATATGCGTGAGTGTCTTGTGCTGTTATCTTACATCTAATTTTCGGCCCTGTCGACGTCGTGAGCGAACCGAACTCGATGAACGGGATAAACCTGTACGGCCATTCAGTCGTCTCTTTCTGAGAGGAAAATTGATCGGTGTTTGTTCGGGTTGTTCGTTTTTCCATGAGTGGGAAATAGTGTGTGCTCCTATAGGTGCGTTTCGTTTATCAGATTCGGTTCGCTTCGATTTTATTGTGATTTGAACGCAGCTTAATTCGATGACATAGTGGGAAACTGATATATTGCGCGTGCACAAACGCTAAAGTTGTCCGGCGGAAAATAGCTCTATTTACCCATCAATTCAATAGGTACATAGGGTCGATTTTCATCTGACAGCTTTTACAGAAGTGCAATATCTCACATTTCCACTCAGGTATTAAAGTCATACTATTTTCAATCGTGGAATTTTCCGGCATCTTGTATCCTGTTGTTAAGATACCGAAATCGCAGAATTTGTGCTTTAAAACCGTGGTCTAAATTTTTTTTCTGAATCTATAAATCCCTCTGTTTACCTGAGCTCCTAAATTACAGCTCAAGCTTTCAATTGGGGACTTCAAACTACTGTAATATTGAAAATCCCACTTATCAAATTGACTTAAGTACCGAAATTATGGACTTACAACTTTTACATCTGAGATCCCGAATTTTTCCGCCACTGTAAATCCCGCTACTGAAACTGATATGAATGCTTACCAAATTTTAAACTGCGCAAATTTTTTATATCTTAAAATTTCATACGTATTCGATTAGTTTGAAAAAACATGACGAATATTGATCGGCTAATGTGTGACCTACTAACCTCTGAACTCGATGAATGTCTAATTATGAATTTCATATCAATATGAAAAATAATTCGCACGATAATTAATAACTGTTTCTATGCAATATAGCCTTTTTTATACATATAAGCAAGTGTTCAGAATGCTCGTTTCTTTATAAAGGCGAACACATTATAGTATGTGTGTCTATACTTTGAACCCTTTTTTTCTACTTCATGACAATGTTGTTCATACTCGAGTGTAATTTGAATATAAACGATCAAATAAAATTTTAGAGACATGCAGTTTTATAAAAATACATATTTATTCAATTTCACGACGTAGCATTCTCAAATATATTCATATTTTAAGTTTTTCTGTGACTATTAGATCAAGATCTTTTAAGAAGTGTATGACAAAATTCACACATACTTATATACGTGTATACATGTGTGTTTGTATAATTTCAATAAACAAAATTAACGGTATTTAACATCAGAAAAAGTAAAAGGGACAATTCGAATTATCAATTTTTAACAAATTACTAGTTCGAATAGCGTTTCTAGTCAGAACTCTACGTCCAGTTCTTATAACATCAGCATCTTCCAGTTCAGCTTTCTTTTTTTTCATTATCCATGCTCTATCTGTAAAATAATTAATGTTTATGAAAATAGCTGCATTTGTTCAATATACCGTAATCTAGATTTTTTTCATTCTTACACAAGTGAGACAATCCTGATAGCACGTTGTTACAAGAATATGCCACAGCATAGTTATCGTAATCGGTGTCAAGAATTCTATAATCCATATTAATATCAACTGTGTAGACTGCCAACGACCATTGGGCAACATTGGTTGTTTTAGTGGTGTTTCCATCAGCAAAATACATCATTTTTGTTCCGTTACTTTTTGATAATTTTGCGACAAAACATTAAATTAATATCTATCATTTTTTAAATGAATATTTGTAAAATTGACTATATATAACTCACTTATTTATTAGGTATTTAAATAAGATTGTAATATGATCGTTATTTGAAAGAATAAATTTCCTGTTACAAGATGAAGCTCCTTCGAATAATGAAAATGATTGCTCCAAAACTTTCCAAACACCTGAAAACTAAAAGATAGATTCAGAGTATTTACAAAAATAATTCAATTTCTTAGTTGAATTGAAAATTTTATAAAATACTTGTGATGAATTGAAATTTGACATGGGTCTTGCAACCGGGCAAGGACCTAAATTTACCACTTGACAGTAGCAAGAATTAACTAAAAATAATAAAACAATTAACGAATACATTATTGAAATATTTCAGTTTTAAACTGTTACGGCGTATTCTATTGAACTAAAAATATAAAGTGAAATCGGGCTATTTATGTGTTATTTGATTTGGAAATGAAATTTTTGATTATATATTATATGAAATAAATATATGTAATATTGGTATATTTTTTTTGCGATCATTGAATTTTATGGCTGATTAATATTATATGTAAAATCACTAAAATGCAGAACGATTCAATATACAAGTAATATTGCAATTTTATTAAAAAAATACCGTACAAAAAATCCTATTCAAACTCTCTAATATTATCATTCTGTTGTATGTCAACAGTTGTATATTTTTATATGAAAATTATATTTCATATGATATAATCTAGTCTGCAATAAAGATAACTATCATGTCGACACATTTTATTAAAATAATTCGACCTTAAAATTAAAATATGGATTTAATGCCTTAAGAAAATAAAAAAAAATGAAA
This sequence comes from Cheumatopsyche charites, assembly GCA_024721215.1. Lineage (NCBI taxonomy): Eukaryota > Metazoa > Arthropoda > Insecta > Trichoptera > Hydropsychidae > Cheumatopsyche > Cheumatopsyche charites. The sequence continues at coordinate 3,396,283 of CM045587.1, forward strand.
AATTCACATTCAGCTATCGATCGATGAAAATTGACAAATTATACGAATGTCTGTGAATTTTCAAGTGTGATTTTTTTCAGAATCGTTAATTTCCTTGTGTACCATTTTCTATTTTCCAGAGATTTCAAAATGTATACTTTGTTTATCAAATATTATTTTATAGATTTATTAATAATAAAAATATTAAAATAATAAAAATAAGCAAAAACATGGTATTATTCAATATATATTACAGTATTTTGAATTTATAAGAGTAATTCCATTAAAAAATTATAAATTGCAATAACTTAAAAAAATATGTACATAATTATTTAAATAATTTACATGAGTGCAGTATACAGATTAGGCAAATTCAAATTAGCATCAATACTTAAAAAAACACAAAGCATGTAATAATTTCTTTATTGTATTTTTTTCTTTTAAATTTCAATTCTATAATAAACCTTAATCCCAAAAGACATTTTCTAATATTTCAATGAAAATGAGTTAAGTTAAAATAATTTGGGAGGGCATAGAATATTGACAGCTGGCAACAAGAGAGTTGTGTTAAGTTTTGCAGCTTTCATTGCAGCAACACCACTTTTATCAGCTTTAATAGGATACAGTAATGGATATTTCTTTGACATAATCCATAATTGTTCTGAAAACAATAAGAAACAAATTTGAAAAAAAAACTATAATATTGAGGTAGTTATATTTCAATAATTTAAAGGGGTCTGTTATTGTATATAATGATTTCATTTATGATAGTTTTATTAAATACAGTGAAACCTCTTATTATTATGTGGTGTTTTTTTTCTATAACGTACATAAATCCCCCCTTAAACGTGATAGTTTCAACTTTCTTAAGAATTTTCGTAGAAATATTTTGTATGAATATTCATTTGTTCATTATAAAAAGTCAGTTTTAACTTCAAATCAGAAAATAATAATGAAAAAATTCCCCGTTATAACAAAACCCCTCATAAGCAGGAACTTGTCTCTATTATATAGGGGGGGGGGTTTACTGTATTATTTATAAACATTCAATTGCTTCTACCGAATAGAAATACACACAGAAATTTTACTTACTTAAATGGAATTTGTTGAAATTGATGCATGAATATACGACAGACCAAGTTGTATAATCCGTGTCGACAACTTGATATGGGAAATATGGAATGTCCATAGGTATCAATGGAAGATTCCAATTCCATCTAGCAATTGATGTGCCGTTGGGGAATTTTCCTACACCCATCCATGTCATAGGTATATTGTTGCTATAATTCATAAAAATAATATTAATAATAACAGTAATAATAATATAAATGATAATTGCAATAAAACTCACTAGTAAAATATTTGGTCCTGTTTGATTGTAAACGTATTTGAACCCTCATTCCAAGTATAATCAATCGATGGACATCTAGCTATAGTTTCATACACTGACGGATATTGTCTAATGGTATACCACGTTCCTGCAAACTATAAAACGTTTTTTTTTTTTTAATTTTTATATCTTATGATTAGTGCTTAATTTTATGTTTTTGTAAATCAAGTCGAAATTACCTTAGCTGGCTGGAAGCTAGTTTTCGCTTTAATGTTTGGACAAGGCCCAATACCAATGAGTTGAGTTGTGACAATTGAAGCCAAAGATACCAAAAGAAAAATATATTTGAACATATTGATGCTGAAACAATCAGATTTTTCTTATGCGATATCTTATGTTAAGGATACGTCGATTTTGATGAACATATCTCAATATGGTTATCAAAATTCGATTCAAAATAATTGATTTTTGACAAAATGAACTGTTTGTTAAATAAATGTATCAAAATATATTTTCATATTTCAGTGAATATACATGGTATGTAGTATCAAAGTGAAAATGTTCATTTCCAAGAATCAAACTTTATAGCTACATGTACATACATTTATTATTACGATGAATGACTATTTCAACCATTCTTCAATAATAATGTCAATACAAGTTAACACATAAGTTATAGTAAAATTTAAATTTTTATTACTTTCAGAATATTTTGTGTATTTCTTTTATTTTTCAAATATTTAAACTTACAATGGTAGTTGACAATTTCGTCTTTAATAACCGAATGAACGTGACGTGTTAAATAATCCTTATTTATACAAAACAGCAAAGAAGATTTTTATATACAGGCTGGAATTTTATTAATAATTTGACCAGAATATATTTAAATGGAATAAAACCATATTCGATTTAGTTTTTTTCCAAATAAAACAATATAATTAATTAAATTATTTGAAATATTTATTATACAATGATTTATTTTTATTGAAAATTTTGGAAAAGATTCATGCTGTATTACAATTAATTATTTTACTTGTATGAAATATTACCATAAGCTATGTATTTATAATCACTTTGAAATGGTAATTCTTTTTAATAAAAAGGCATTTTTCTTGAAAACTGTGTAATATTAATCTAAGATTTATAATTATACCTATTACTATTTTAATACAAAAATTTCTTACTTCTGTTAAAAACAAAACAAGTAATTTGATCCCCGCGGTATCCCTAATTTTATCAAATTTTGTTCAATTTAATTTAATTTAAAAATTATTTTGAATAATAATAATATTGTATTTAATTACAATAAATGAATAAATACAAAGACGAAAGTACACATCGAAACATTTTTCAAAAAAGATCTTCCAATGTTTTTTTCGAATATCTGATCGTTTTAAAATTTTCCTATTTCCTTTTTCTAGGAAAATCCACTTGCTTATAAGATATTTTCCTTGAACTTAACGACTTCCATATCGATTTGGCAGACGCTCTAACTTCCTGTCACGAAGCGGAAAAACATTTTACATTTCCTCGGAAAAGGATAGAAATTGTACTATGTGACCTGCAATCTATGACCCACAAAACAGTTCAACGACCCATTGATTTTTCGATGGGGTCTTTGTCATCTTGAAATTTGATAAGAAAATCATTATCTCTAATACTACTAGAGATACTTATATGTACATGTGCTTGTAATTATTTACATTCAAAATATTTTAATATTGTTTTTTTAGTCATTGATCTTTTGATTCTATGTTAGCAAAAATTATTATTAAATTCTATGGATAAAATAAGGTTAAAACATCAATAAAACTCGTATAAATCGATTGAATGATCGATTGACTAACGACGTTATGTTAATTATGAATAATTCGTAAGCAAGTATGAATAATAAGTTTCAGTAGATTTATATTAGGTATGTAATATGTGTTTTATAATTCAAGTTAAATTAATATTTTTACATACACACTATTACAGAATTATATTTTATCGAAAAAAATGTTTAGTAAATTTCAGTTACATAACAAAAATCTAACCTTTTAATTTCTTTACATCTAATTCTCGTATTTTTTTAGATCATTTTATATTAATTATTTTTTAAAAATATTTATTGCTGTTTTGTATTAAGTAGATATAGATAATAAGCACATAATTACAGTCAAAACAAATATCTATATGCATATCCATGTTGCTACAAAATCGATGAAACGAAGCAGTCGCAAAGACGAACCAAGAAATTCAATTAATTTTCCATTAATTAATCCCATCCTCGAGAGGTCTCAGAAATAATAATGAATCCATTCATTTTAACGAACCATAATAATTTTCGATTTCATATTTAGCGATGGAAATACGAGACAAAATAACGAATTTATAATTAATACCCGAAAGAGATCATCGAGCCGCTGCCTTTTTCACCTCTTCCAATTACAAATAATTTTCCGCTGAGCGAACAAAACTAAAAAAAATATATATATTTTGTGAAAAATATAAAAAGGATAGCTTTTTATGTAGTTATCCTTGGAGCTGTCGAGTAATAACCATTATTAATTATGACACCATAACCGGGTGAGATCGTTAAGTTTTCACTGAAACCCATTACTATTTGATTAGAGGCTGATGCGGTCTTGCTCCATAGGGAGCTTTTGTAATTTCTGCAACCTTCTCTTATCAGACTTGAGTCGAACATTCGCCAATAATCTATGGATTTTACATAGAAATCTTTGCATAAGCGCCTTAGAGATTTCGTACTACCATATGTGTCTTTACATTTATATATTATATGTACATGAACCGTTCAGAGCTAAACGAGATCAACTTTACTTAAAAAAAAGAGATTCAAATGTTAAAATATTTGGTACAATCATAATTTTTTATTTGTGAAATATTTTGCCTGAATAATAATGATAATGAATTTTTTTTTGCTTCTAGATAATTAATCATTTATTTATGAAGGCATTTTAATTAATTCTGTTCTCTAATGTGAATTGAATACATCACATTTGTAGCGTATTATAAACGAATTTTGCATATTTATAATTTCATAATATATAAATATCGAAAAATCTATCAAACACCTTTGATTGTTTATCTCAATTTCTTGCTTACATTAGTGAGACTTTAAACGTCTCACATGTAGAATACGTTTGTACTACACAATATTTTTTTTTACTTTATTATTAATAAAAATATATTAAACTTTTATACGAAGTCATAAATATTACTTAATAATATATTTAAAAACTTTTATTAAGAATCGAATCAATTTATTTTTGTTTAAATTTCATATTTGTTCGAACAAATTGCTCATATTGAAGCGACACGAGATTGGGTTCCTCGTACATCATCAGCCGTGAAAATAGTATTTCGAGAATCTTCAAAACCAATTTCGCATCGAAGGGAAGCAACTGGCGATAATTTCCGGCAAATTTGCGAGTTGATAAATTTTGCACTACATTAATCTCAATGGAGACTTCCTAGGCTGAAAATATCTTTTCTGGTGCGAATTCGACACCTTTTATTATGATAATAAATAATAACAGTTCGGTATGTTTTTATGTTTATTATCATAATATTAAAGCGAGTTAAAATATTCTTCTTTGCGAGAAATTCACTGTTATAAAATTACTTTTATAAAATTGCGACATCTTCATAAAAATAATATGAAAGATCGAGCTTTAAGACATTCTCAGTTCATTATATTGCACTGTAAAGAAATCTTTTATGAAATAATATGCATTTCTCGATATTTTTATTGCTAGCGGAAATAATTGTACATTTTTAGTTAAATTAATTTCTACAAAAGTAACTGTCTTATTCGTATAATACAGTAGTTTCCACCGAAATGGTAAAAATATAAATAGAGGTAAAATTTATGTAAATTAAAAAAATGCTGAGTGGTTCTTTTTTCATTTTATATACGGAGGTATCTTTACTTTGCTTCAACCCCAATCCAACTTATCTTTCTTAAATCGTTGAAAAAAAAAGTTTTTTTTTAATATCTAGCTATCAACCAAAATATAGCTGATAGATATAAATTTGTGTAGGATTATGATAGTTATAAAATAGGAAATATCCGAATACTAAAAGAAAAATCCAATTTGATTAATGTAACATGATGTTATTTCATCAAAATTCTTTGTACCTATTTACATACGAGTCGTTCAGAGTTAAACGAGTTTAAATCCGCTTTTTGACAAAAATTAGATTTAAATGTCGAAGCACTTGGAAGAGGTATAAATTTATTTAATTGAAATATCTTGAAATAAACCTCATACGTAGTTTGTTATTAACTGTAAATTTATAATTTCTGAATAATGGAATAAAATTTCGAAAAAGTATCAAACGACAGTTTTCTCGGCTTTTTGCTTAGCAGAGTTAGTCATGATTAGTTCTGAACGGTTCATATATTAAATATTCAGTGTACCGACCGAAAAATCCCAGAGTTTATCGATTGAACTTGAATGTCAAACGCTTTGCGTTGCATGGAAAAGTTCTGAAAAATTCAACGAGTGCGGACGAAAACATTTGTGAAATCATGTAAAAATACTCCGACGTATGAACATGTCGTATTTACATTCAGCATCCGTTTTACCGGCCGCGGGAATGTGACTTCGTAAGAATGGGTCAAGTCGTTCGTCGTAAACGTGACAAGAATGTGAAAACTCGGTCGGAAAATTTTCTCCGTATGAGGAAAATCGGAAAAGTATTGAGCCGAAGGTGGAAAATGTAAATGTTTTGTGTGTTACGATATACGGGTGTGGGTTGATTACAATTGCTTAAGATTCAATTCATGATAAGACACGAGTATGTGAATGGAATTTTAAACTAATATGAAAGTGAGTTTATTCAGTTCTTCAACTACGAACTGTCAAAATAAAATAAAGACGAACATACTTCACATATTGCAGTACATACATTTGTATTTGTTCCGAAAGTTTTGAAAAGTTTATAATTGGAGGATTGACTGTATATTTATGTACCTACATATAGTGCGATTGTAAGTTATTCAATATAAAATTTATGAAAAAAATATATAATGTATAAGGGTCAGTAGGTTTATTCATATAATAATATCACATTACATGTACATCATACGATATGTGTATTAATAACGTTAAATTGCCTTTCATGTTACTGGAGCATTTCATACTAGGATGTAAATGGTTTTCCTTTTACGCCCGAGAATATAATATAGTCGTAATGAGTTTTCCGTTTGTTCAGTCTCGTGAAAGTGAAATAAAAGAGTTTTATACGCCTAAAAATATTAGACAGTTCTGTAATTAAATTTTCTATTTTATTCCAGTCAATATTTATTCACTTGAAATGAGAAATACGTTGATGAATATATTGTATAATAAATTTAACATTTATTATGATAGATTAATGATACATCGTTGTTTGTGTTGTTGAATTTATCATAATAAGTAATTAAAAAAAATCGCAGAGGTTGAATAGTATTTTTTTTCAATAATGAAGTAATACAATATAAGGAGTTTTTTTAGACGTTTCGATCAATTATTTTTCTTCCATATGTTTGGTAAACAAATATTCACATTCCACGAGGTTCAAAGTAAAACGGTTGGAAATTTATTCATGCTTATCGTGAGATTTATTTAAGTCTTTTATTAAAGCTTATTGGCTCAATACGTTAGTTTGTCGATTTTAGCGGTTGAAAAACAATCACGTAGTAAATTAATGGACATTGACTTCGATTAAGAATTTATTTTGGTTTTCTTACTTTTTAGTTCAGTTATTTATATTGGTTGTTTATTGACGTGTAATTTAAATTTGAAAAAAAAGATTCATAATTTACGATTCATTTTTTTTTCAAATAATTTTGTCAAGTCGCACGTTCGTTGTTGAGGTGATTTTACTATAAAATAACATACATATGATAATGAAATAGAGCAAATGACATTTTTTTCCAAAATTGAGTTAAATACCTACCAGTTTTGAGATATATCTTCACTATTCTCAATTAACTTTCAGCACATTTTTCTCAAAATCGTCACCTTGTCACACACTCCAATCGGCTTCCACGCTCGTCATATACGTCATGTTTGCACATCGAACTATCGAATCGAATACGAATATCGAGCAATAACATTGTTTGAATTATCAAATATTCATGAAACTGCATAACACATGAACTAATCGATTCCAAACGTGAAAATTTTCATGTGAACTATTTTCGCAGGTCTTCCTGATGTTCGACATCGAGGCACGTCCCCGTTGTCGATATCCCCTCGACATTCGATCGACGAGAGAGGCCAGGGCTTGCTGGTGGGGTCCTCGTCCCCGGTGGCCCCCGGAGACTGCGCCCCCGCGCTCTGGACCGAGGCTGCCGTCGACGCCCTCGTCGACAGGTGCTACGCCCCCGGGACCAACGATGACGCCGACAGACCTGACTTCGACGCCCTCAAAGCCAGCATCAAGAAAATCAATAAGTAAATCTTCTTTGGACATGATTTTTTTTTCAATTTCGATAAATGAACCGTTTAAAATTGAACGTTACCAACGATGACTGTCAGGCCTGACTATGACGCCCTCAAAGCCAGCATCAAGAAAATCAATAAGTAAATCTTCTTTCGATCATGATTTTTTTTTCAATTTCGATAAATGAACCGTTCAAAATTAAACGTTACCAACGATGACTCTGTTAGGCCTGACTTTGACGCCCTCAAAGCCAGCATCAAGAAAATCAATAAGTAAATCTTCTTTCGATCATGATTTTTTTCCAATTTCAATAAATGAACCGTTCAAAATTAAACGTTACCAACGATGACTCTGTCAGGCCTGACTTTGACGCCCTCAAAGCCAGCATCAAGAAAATCAATAAGTAAATCTTCTTTCGATCATGATTTTTTTTCAATTTCGATAAATGAACCGTTCAAAATTAAACGTTACCAACGATGACTCTGTTAGGCCTGACTTTGACGCCCTCAAAGCCAGCATCAAGAAAATCAATAAGTAAATCTTCTTTCGATCATGATTTTTTTTCAATTTCAATAAATTGACCGTTCAAAACTAAACGTTACCAAAGATGACTCTGTTAGGCCTGACTTTGACGCCCTCAAAGCCAGCATCAAGAAAATCAATAAGTAAATCTTCTTCCGATCATGATTTTTTTTTCAATTTCAATAAGAGAAGATCTTTTCATCTCTGGCTTGAAAATGAATCGAATTTAAACTACAAATATGAGCTGTCGAAACAGCTGCTGAAAGCGACAGATATACTGCAGTTCGTACGATACATACATTCATCTGTTTCTTCCATATTTTGACAGTTAGTACTAGAAGAACTGCATATAGTTTGAAATTGTTTTATTTTCAAACCAGAGTTGAAAAGCTGGTCCTTAATGAACTGTTCGGAGCTAAAATGCTCTTCGATGATGCTCTAAATGACTTCGATGCTCTCAAAGCCAGCATCAATAAAATCAATTTGTTAATAATTTTTTATTAACGGTTTTTTTTTCAATTTCAATAAATGAACTGTTCAGAGCTAAACGTGATAAATTTTAATTATAATTTCATTATTAATTTCTTTTTATTCCGGTGGCGGGTCTTATCTGATTGTACATACATAGATAACGCTAATTGAAACATTTTAATCAAACAAACAAATTTTAACATTCATAAAAAGTAATAATTGTCACAAATCGAATCCGAGCTACAGGAAATAACGCGCACATAAAATGCACTATCGATAAACGAAGCAATTATGTATTTCACCATTTTAATTGTTGTTGTGAAATTGTCAAAATATCAATTCAGTATCGATCGTAGACATTTCGAGTGAAGATTTGTCGTTTCATAATTCAGTCGTTTTCAAATTTTACGCTTTTTCGGAATAAAGTGAAAATTAATTTTGTGATCAGAGTGCGCCTCATTACGACAAAATAGTGTTCTCGTTTTCAGTGAATAAGTAAGTGTTTTAAAAATAATTTGTTTAAGAAATTTCGATAAACTAAATTATATGAATTGTGATTTCTTTTGGACTAAATTTTACGAACAGCGAGGTGAAAAAAGCGAAGTATCACAATAGGTATGTGTGTAAAAGTATTTTTGTTATAAAGCTGAAATCGGTTTATTTCACAAAAAACTTTATCAACCTTGTATTATGGTTAAAAGCTTCCTGATAGTTCCTTTTAAAGGCTTTCTATATACCAACTCGTATTTCAGCGAATCATAAATTTAATACCCCCGAAAAAGTATGCGATAATTTATTTTTCATACAAAGACGTTAAAACAACAACAAATATACGGTCGAACAATTATTAAATATTATATTTATACCTACCTATAATTGTACATATATTCGTGTACATGAGTATAATTTGTATTACACACAATAAATTGAATTATATAATAATACATACAATACCTATCGTTTAAATGCTGGAATATGTGATTGTATAAACCAATATATTTGTATAAATACCTATAATCGAAATATAAATTTTATTCTATACTATATCATATTATACCTACAAGTACTTTAATAAACAGAGAAGGCAAAAATCCGACAAGAAGAATCGTGTGTCAAAGAAAAAATAACATTACAAAAAACGCAAAGGAAAATAATTCAGTGAAATTTGAATTTTCATGTTACATTATGTTTTGATATCAAAATACAATGTTTTCGCATTTTCTCAAATCATATTTTTGAATTGAAAATCTGATTCGGATATACATATGAAGGTATTATTCTATAAACCTTCAATTTTTTTTTTCCAATAAACAATTGCGATTTTATCAAATTGCAAATTATATTCCCAATACAGAATTGATAAAGTTGAAGAGGATTTTTTTCCCAATTCAGATATTTCCTATATGCAAAAAAAAAATACTGTCTAATGTGAAACCTGCTACTTTGATTCCAATAAAGCAGACAGAAATTTTATTAAGTGGGCAATGAACTGTGAAAGGAGTCTGAGAAAGGAATCGTGTCTTCCGTTTTCTATCGATTTTCCGAGAATCGGATAATTTCGTTATATTTGCGTTGTTGGCTTTTGATCAGACACAATAAATTATCTAAAAAGTACCTATCTATCTGCAATAATTTGAATGATATTAAATTTTACTTTATCTTTCCAATTAGATTAATACTGTTTAATTCTAAATAAACACTTAAATATGTGTTAAAATGAAATATTATCCAACACCAATGTTTTGCAATTATAAAATAACTTTTTTAAGGGTTTTAGAAATACATACGCTTTCAATATGAGTATATGTATCATATTATACTTGAGTTTAATTTAAATGACATTTTCAATTATATGAGTCGTTTTCCGCTTGTGTTTCGCTTTCGAGAACATTGCATTCGTTAATTGCATTTTCATAGAAACTCTACAGAGACTCTTCAATATAAATTATTCTCGCATGAGCGAAAGGAGAAAATAAGAAATCTTATATAAGTCACATTAGTGTTTTATTTGAGACCACCATTAACCTTAACTTGAGCATTAGCAAATTAAGTCAGAGAATACAATATGTTCTGTTTTATCTTGTTGTGTTAAGTGGTGTTTCATATTTTATATATAAAACTGTAGTGATAGTTAATATATTTAGATTTCGTAAGAAAATATTTTTCTTTTGGAAAATCAGTGCATAAGATTTGTTCAAGTTAAATTTTCAGTCAAAGTATTGAAATGTATGATTACAAAGTGAGATTTTCGCATTTTCAGAATACATATATTATTTTAGAAACGTTTTTATTGATATTTGCATATTGTTATATATTTTTTTCATTTGTTCCGATATTGAAAATGTTTGTTTGAAATGTTGAAGTCATTTTATAATGGAATATTTTAACAGTTCAATAAGTAAATAAAAATATTGATTTCATATGGTTATAAAATATTTTCCTAGAATACAACCAAATGATTATATGACTTATTTAAACGGATTATAAGTGATTTATTAATATCCTCGAGGATTATTTTCTATTTCTACTCACCATTATACAATATAAAATATGTAGGGACCTATTCTCTATTTTCGTACGACACAATGTCGTAAATTTAATTAGAGACTATTACATTTTAGTACCGAATCTTCTAATTATTTATATTTTCTCTGCAATTAACAATGAAATCGAGAGATAGTTAAAACAAAATAAATATTATAAATAGAACCATAACCGTCAATATTATAAAAATGCTGTTTTAAATGAAACCTTTAAATGAATTAGTATTTTCAACAAACCAATTTATTCAAAAATAAAACTCCATTTTAAATATTAATATTTTCTTACGTTGTAGGGACTTCGAATCATCTTCAATACTTGATGAACTTCTCACACGAATGGAACAATATGCCAATAACTTGGAAACGCTCGTTGAAGAACGAACATCAGATTATTTGGAAGAAAAAAGAAAATGTGAAGAACTCCTATATCAGCTTTTACCTAAGTGAGTATCATTTTTCATTTTTATTCCTTTATTTAGATGAACGAATGGATTAAAGATTTTCTAACTAAAGAGTTAATAATGTTTAATTTATTTTTTAATTTACGTTATGTTGTTCGTATAATGTATATTTTAGCATAAATATGTAAAATATTTTTTTTAATGAAGGCTTGTTATAAATAAATTACATGAAAAACCATCATTACAGATACGCGAAACAGGAATCAGAAATGCTTTTACATTCGTTAAATTATTTAAGGTCTTTTATACATTTACAAGAATGAATCGATTCTATTAATATTTTTTACAAAATGAAGCGTGAATTACAAAAAAAATATTTTAAAAATGAGGTTCTGAAAAACAAATTATTTTCCCTTACAAAATTAATGAAAGTAATGTTTTATAAAATACGCTAACGGGGTCGAAAATCTTTGCAACATTTTGATGTATGAGCATGTCCTCAACCCAGTTTTCCAAGCTGAAATTACATCGAAACAAAAATTTATAAAACACATTCTACGAAATATTCACATGACTCCATTACTACAGTAGAATTGTACATTTACGTTTACACACATTTAGTGAAAATTTTCCGGAAGAATTAATTTGAAATATTTGGGCGTGGGCAAAAATATTTAGACGGTGGTAACCGCTCCGACTCCAATAGACTCGATTTTTTTATTAATACATATAAAGGTTTTTCCACGTACAAAAATATTTGCTAATACACATCTTTCGATTCGCGTTTAAAATTAAGTATTATAATTTCATTAAGAAATTCTCACTCATCACAAGTTAGATTGAAAAAAATAGCTTTATTGTTGTAAATTAGCTTATCGCAAACCGGTAATTAAATATTTTATCGACAAAACGCAGACATGAAGACAATTATCATGAGTGAATTTATTATCGAAAATTTAATACATTTTACCGGTTCTTATCAAATAACAACACTTATTGAGTATTTATATGTTTCTTTTTAATAAAAAAATGACAATACACATAGAAATGTTTGATTGATTGATCAACCACTGAAAGCGAACAGATTCCATTCTATGAACGTGCAAAATCGAAAATCTAAAAAAAGCCTAATTCAATGTCGAATTCCGAGAAGACATATGTACATATGACGACTGAAAAGACCAAGGGGTACAAGTGACACTTTTCCCGAAATCGAATTACGTACAAGAATTGTTTCTATGTACGCTCATATATTTGGTGGCAAAAGGATATAAACGAATTTGGAACTTGGTACCGACATATATCATCAAATCACTCGACTTCCTCCTGATACATGTAGGTACATACTCAACTTTGAGCATGCTTTTCTCTAAATCACTTGCGCCTCTCGGTCTCTTCAGTCGTCATACATATATAAAACAGTTTTTCGTGGAGAAAAGCTCTTATTCGTCGACGACGGACTGATCTCGGTTATCTGAGGTTGAGAATGACCCAGATCTGACCTCAGAGCTCGGCATCCATCTCGGTGATTTATCGAATCCAATATATAGACGTTCTGAGCCTCGGGAGAGAAGATACGAAAGCCTATTTTCCTCTCGTCTTAAGGATAAAAACACGAACGGTATACGCCGATATGATACGTATTGAGAGGGATTCTCTCCCCTGCTAAAAATATATCCGATCTTTTTCGCAAACAACACCTTTGTGTGTTCGGGAATTCGTAATTTGGCAGCGCGCGTTTTACGTTCGGAAATGTTTGTTTTATCTTCGCGTACGTAGTTGTTTTAAAACTTGATATTTATTCTGGCGAAATGATAATGTTTGCTCGTGAAATGATTCGGGCTCGTTTATTGAAATTGTTTTGCTGTTGAGACGTTTGAGCCTTGAACCTTCGAGAGCTCAGTGTGATTGACTATGCTTTTTTGGAGAAAAAATAGATTTAAATGTCTGAGTACTCGATATATTAAATGGCGAAATTTTGTCTGTATATCTAAATGTGGCATTTGTAGTTTCATCTAGTGTTGATTATACACAACTAGACTAGTAAATCAATACTGAATTTTAACATTTATCAGGAAGACTTTTGTCTCACGATCAGACGAGTTGTAGCAAATATATTGAGTATGGCTTACACACGTGGCGTAATCCAATAATATTCGACAGATATTTTGTATTTCATTTGATTCATGATATATACACTATAATAAAAGCTTTAATTCCGTGTAGTTTCAAATAACTCCAGTTCACAGAAGCTAGTGTAATACAATAGATATTAATAACACAAAGAGGAATCTTCCGACCATAAATAGCAAAGATTTTCCACAAAACATCACAAGCGTTTAATTGCTTCGCTACCTACTAAGGCAGAATAAAGGAAACGTTTTTCTCGGAAGGTGTCAGATTTTTCTTTATTTCGAGAATTTTCCATCCACCATTCGCACGTTTCTGGATTTACCTGCTTAAGGGTCCGTAATTTCGTCTTTATTAAACTCACCGGCTTAGGTCTCTTTGTCGTTCTTTTTTCTCTCTCAATTTCATCGACATTCAATAACGACTTTTTTTCACGTTATCTGAAATTCGACAGCGAATGTGTAATATAATACTGTATTACATACAGTTACTCAAAGAATTGTATGGAAACATGTATTCATAAGATACGAAAAATAACTTCAAATAGATAAAATTCACTATTTACTATTAAAAAGTAATTTGTACGCTCATTTCATTGAGTAACCTTGTACTATATGCGTATACTTTTGTTGATATAAAAATTATGTCGATAACTAATTTGAGAAAAAAGGAATATAATATTCTTCAAAGTTCTCTGACTGATATTTTTTTTCCTAAAGCATTTTCTGGTTCAATATAAAATATACAAAACTTAATTCAATCGGTTAAATTTCGTAGACCGCACGTAATGTTTGTTACTAATCAGCTATGATAAAAACCCTTCTGTGAAATTTCAAACGATAGAAATCCCGTAAATTTTGAAATTTAAAATAAAATGCAGAAATCTTCTCAGACATGATCGAAATGACTTTGAAAAGTTTTATTGCGAAATAATAAGATATTGAAGAAATCTTTTAAACACAATCAGATATACCTACGAACTGACACTGAATGTCTAATTAAGAGTTTCCCTAAATTTATAACCCAATCTCATATAAATTTTACACTCAAAAACTTTAATGAGTTTAATTTTCTGGATAAGTTTCACAAAACAAAACAAAAGTCATATTTCAAAACCATTCTTCGAAATGACAAAAGGTCTCATTTTCGCGATAGATCATACATTCAGGGGAACTTAAACTTTTTTAAAAAAATTTTAATCAAACATTGATTAATTTATTGCAGATCTGTGGCATCTCAGCTGATTCTAGGACAATCGGTGATGGCTGAAACCTACGATCAAGTCACGATATATTTCAGCGACATAATCGGCTTCACTCAAATATCAGCGGAATCGACGCCACTAGAAGTGGTCGATTTGCTGAACGACCTCTACACATGCTTCGATTCCATAATCGAGAACTTCGACGTGTACAAGGTAAATCCACTCGAGATCAAGTGGTCAGATCAATTATACGGTAACTTTATACGAGCTGTTCAGAGCTAAGCGTGATCAAGTTTACTTTTTGAAGAAAAAAAAATTGGCACTCATCTTTATTATTCCTGGAAGATATTTCACTCATAGAAAGTTATGACTATACTAAGCGCTTTGAGATTTAAGGGCAGGCCTTTTCACCTCAGGTTTGAGAATAAAACGTATTTAACTTACACGTGCTCTTTCAAACTATGCACTGTCAAAACAGACAGACATACTACAGTTTGTACAACATTATATACATAGATCTTATCCCCAGATTCTGACAATTGGTAGATGGAGAATCGCGTGTAGTTCAAAATCATTTTAAGCTCTTAAATGTTAAAGCGCTTGGTATAGTCATAACTTTCTATGTGTGAAATATCTTCCCTAAATAATAAATATGAACTTCAGAAGTCATTTTAATCAATTCTGTACTTTAATGTGAACTGATAATATCAGTAGTTTATTATAAACTAAATTTGAATACTTATATTTTCTGAAAAATGAAACGATGAAAAGAATTTTGAAAAGCGCGTCAAACATGTTAGCTAATTTATCTCGACTTCTAGTTTTATAGCGTTAGTCATGTTAAGCTCTAACGGCTTATATACTTATGCTTTCGATGGTTTTCATTTTGTAGGTATATAAGCATATTATACGATAGATTTCTTTGCCGTCCTTCATGAAAGAATAAGTGGAAGATTTTCATTAATTTCAATGAAGTAAAAAAAATTGATTATTTGAGTGAAAGAAGATGTACTAAAATTTTCTAATTAATCGATTTTTAAAATGATGAAACAAATTGATATTTATTAAATGACTTTAAAGTACTTATTATATATTTTCAGTGTGCAAAATTGAAATGTATGAAAATTTTACTACGCAAATAAAAAATGCAAGTAAACAGAAAAATATATTCGTATATCCCATAAGCCGTATTACAAAGTGTATTTTTTGCAAATTTATTCAGTCGACTTCAAACGTGAACGAATGCAAATTTTATTTTTCACATAACATGTATGAAAGATAGAATAAAAAAACTTCCAATTAATACTCTCGATCGAATCGCTTGGAACGAAATTTGTATTCCACATAAAATCAGTATTTGCAACGCAAATCAAAAAGATTTCATCTACAAGTGCAATGCGCTGATGCTTCCATCTGATAGTCCTCTTTATGGCAATGGTATAAGTAAAAAAATTGACAATATGAACTATGTAGTTGTTTTTTTTCGGTTTGCATAGCTGTTAGCTTTGTTCCTAATGCAAGATAAAAAAAACTTATATTGAAAGTTAAAAGTGGAATTCACAAAGGGCTAAACAAGTGAAATATTTCAAAATCGTACCGAAAGAAAGTGAATTTACACCATTTTCACAATTAACGTCAAACATACGTTAAATACATTCATTAAAATGTCCATAAAACTGAGTGATAGTTTTCTCGATATCTGATTTTTTTTTGTAAATCTTGTATGAAAACTTGTAATCAAAATCAAAATACGAACATTTACAAATTTCGAAATACATTATGTGAATTCAACTGTAGTTTCACACTAATTCATACAAAATAAATATTTTACTACACATTCTCGTTTCTTCGAAGTGAGTTCACATTTCTATAACCAAATCAAAACAGTGACAAACCTATATTTGCAACTAAAATAGCTATATACTCGCAGCTATTATTTTTGCAAATATACCATCCCTTGCATATCTAGGTCTATCTTTATCTACCGGTCTTGATTTAGATTTTTATTCGATTCGATCGATCTGATTATACACATATGAACTCGCCTCGATTGAATTCAAAATTTGATTTTTCTTTGTTCAAAAGTAAAAAAAAAGTCGAGAACTAAGAGTTTAAGAGCACAATTGAGTCGATTTTTCTGACGATTTGCAGGTGGAAACAATCGGAGACGCCTACATGGTAGTCTCTGGTCTCCCTGTGAGGAATGGAAACAGACATGCCAGGGAAGTGGCGAGGATGTCCCTGGCCCTTCTGGAGAATGTACACAAGTTCGTCATACCACACAGGCCCAAAGAGCAGCTTCGTTTGAGAATCGGCATGCACACAGGTAATTAATCAGATCATTCAAATGACGACTGAATCTCACAAAAGGCACAAGTTACCTTTTTTATCGAAATTGAGTTGAGTACAGAAAATGGTTCTGTACTCGACTCAATATCGATAAAAAAGGTCATTTGCGCCCTTTGTGGAATTCAGTCGTCAAATTGAATCGGATTCTAGTTTCTGAAGCGAAATGTACGCGCGTCTTGGATGATCCATTATTCCGGAGCAATCCTAGTGAAAACGTAATATTATATGTTGATTTGTTGAATTGGAAATCGATGAAATTTCGCTCGTTTCATCGCATATGAGACGTTCAAAAGTACAAGTGACTAACTTCATTAAGCAAGTAGTCGAAAAAAGGATTAAATCTTCATCACCTATTCAATTTTCAATTACCTATTCAAATAAACATGAAAATGCTCATGAAAAGTTTTGTATGGGGTCAGTTCACATTCGAGTGCAGTACTAATAAAAATGGCTTTTGAAACAAATTATATACTTTGATGGTATTTATTTTTATTACAAATGAAAAATATTTTACACGTAGGTACATAACTATGATTATACTAATTGTAAGTGCTTTGAAATTTAAATATCTTGGAATTAAATATTGGAACTAGTCACATTCAGCTCTAAACGGCTCATGTATATTTAGATGAACAAATTCAATTAGGTCGATCGGTACGCTATGAATGTGATTACAATTAATTAATTTAATAAATAATTATGTGTATATTACCTTGTTAGTTGCAAAAAAATCATTGGAATTTGATCAAAAATATCTTTCAAAGTACAAAGTAATAAATTTTAATTACAAAAAATTGTTTGCGAATATATTTTATGACGAAAACAAATATTATATCATCATCATATCTACATATTTATCAAAAATTATAAATTCATTATCGTTATTTACGATCCCAAGCATCGAAACGACAAAATGGCCGTTCGTCAACGAAGGTCCGAGTGAAATTATTCCGGTCGAAGGGTTAAAGTACTCGAAAAGTAATTCTGTTTGCACATTTCAGGTCCATGTGTGGCCGGAGTAGTAGGGCTCAAGATGCCCAGATACTGTTTGTTCGGAGACACTGTAAACACTGCAAACAGGATGGAGTCCCATGGCGAAGCCTTCAGAATACACGTCAGTCCCAAAACCAAAGAAGTTTTGGATACCTTCGGATGTTTCGAGCTGGAGTGTCGCGGGGAGATCAGCATGAAGGTATGGTTATTTGATTAGGACCGTTTAGGCGGTTTGCGATTTTCGATGGGATGTTCAGTCATGAATTAAGATCTTAGAAGTCGAATAGTAAATGTGATAGTAGAAAATGGGTAAAATTGTCCCCAATGAAACATTGAATTCACTGGTCAGATTTCAAATGTATCTCAATTGATGGTTATAGGCTGATTGATGGTTTTTCTCTGCGGTGATACTTATGTAAATATTGGATTTTCATGGAAATTTCGGGGTTGGAAATGACTGTTAGCCTTTTTCGGAATCGATCTCGAATCTACCTGTGTCTGGTGGTGTGAAAGCTATCATACATTTTTGTCCATACTTTTTTTTAAATCGATAGAGTTGAATGTAAAATTTGTCCGAATGTGTTTATTCGTTCGGTTTCAAAAAAAAAATATTAACTGTTTCAGGATCTGC
This sequence comes from Cheumatopsyche charites, assembly GCA_024721215.1. Classification (NCBI taxonomy): domain Eukaryota; kingdom Metazoa; phylum Arthropoda; class Insecta; order Trichoptera; family Hydropsychidae; genus Cheumatopsyche; species Cheumatopsyche charites. The sequence continues at coordinate 3,415,274 of CM045587.1, forward strand.
ATAGATAAAATATTTCAGAATCAGATATTGCAAGTTCATTTAACGACGTTTCAATATTTCTTTAATATCTTAATATTAAATTTTTGAAATATGATCTTATGTACTTACTTTCATTGGATTCTAGATTTTTCATACCTACGTATATGTACATAGTAAATTATAACTACATAATTTCGCGAATAGACGTCAATATTTGAAATAATATATTAGGTCGATCTTCGGGCCGTTCGTATTGAACACAAGTACCATTAATCTTATAAGTTTTTCATCATATTAGGGAAAAGGAAAAATGACGACTTACTGGTTGATCGGCGAAAAAAAACAAGAATCCCTTGACAACGACGACTGCCACCAATTAACACCGAACACTCTATCTAGAAATCCTACAATAACCTACGATCAAGCTCCAGACAGTCCAATCAGTTTGCAAACGACTACGAAACCAAATCAAGTAGAAAAGATCAAATTCAACAGAGCAACTTCTCAGGACGAAGAGGACCCTTCAGCGAAACTGAAAGACTCCAGGCTGAAGAAATTCAACCAGACTCCGGCCAGCTCTTTGGATCTCAGCTCGTTGAGTGGAAGTCACAGCTCTTTGGAATTCATACACGAAAACTGCAAAATCTACGAAAGTGTCAACATAACGGCGGATTCCTGTTACAAGAACGGCGCTTCCAACAAAGGCTCCAATTCTGATTCTATCGTTTCCACTGTAAAAGTCAAGGAAGTCGTCGAAAAATTCAACCACAATATCACCGATGCTGCTAAGAAAACTCCGAGCAAGAAGAAATAATCCGGCTGATTGTTTTATGATGAAGTACGGTTTCCGAAACGATGCAATATCGATCGAAGAAAGTGTTTCGTTTGTTTGTTCGATGCTTTGAATATTGAATGAGGGTTTTTTCGATGTCCTTACACAAAATATGATCGTATTTTTATGATGTGAGAGATGGAGGCAATATGAGAAAAAATTGAGCATATCGATTTTAAAAAAATTACATAAAAATGTCGATGTAGTAGATATGGTAGTTTGTATAATATAAATGATTGAATTAATTCATGAATTTGAAATTACTCCCCATTGATTATTGAAAAATAATTATAAGTTTTATTTATTGATTTTTTTTCAATTACGTGTATATTAAATAATTTTATGATATTGTTTTATATAAAAAACATATAAACACAATGAAAGTGACCTGGAGGCTTTTGTGTTTGATAATTTTGATGTTGTACATGCATAATGTTAAAGTCATACTTGTATAATTTCTTGATATTTTTTCAGGTTCTTGTCAAAATACTGAAACACCATACACATACAACAATTAATTTATCTATTCATATGAATTTCATTATTAAATTATGATAAATAATACTAGTTCTCAATTTACTCATCTTTCATCGTAGTTCAATTTTTGAGGATTTTTATTATCTTATTGTGACTACGCGATTCATCCTTGTATAAGATTGCCTGTAATTGAGATATCTCACTCAAAATACAAGCTAAATATTTTATGTACATTAATATATATTATTATACAATCAAATGTATGCGTCCTGAATTTCATGAATGCTGAAATTTGCGACTTTTATTTTATAGAAAATTTTAGACCATTCTTAACTTTGAATCAAATGATTTGAAACAAGCATTAATGAATAAAAGACCAATTTTCAAAAAATAATTTGTTTTCAAGAGTATTTTTAAGCATTTTGCACTAAAATGCATATAAATAGAATTAAACTAATAGAATATAAATTCTATTAGTTTGCTGTTGAAAAAATAAATAAATATCAGTTGCATACATGCTATTACATATTTATTATCATGTTTTAATTGAAAACCTAAGTATTATAAATGTTATAATTACGCATATTTTTATAATAATAGTGTTTGTTTTTTGTTTTATTCAAATTTTATCTATGTGTCGCTAATGATTAAAAGTATTTTTATGCATAGGCATGTATGTATATATGTAATTATTAAATATTTTAAAATGTGAAGTTTGAATGTATGTATTTATATTGTTGCTATATGACATGATTTTTAAATGTTAAATTGATTCATATAACATTATATTGTATGAATCAATTGTAAATGTATACAAAAATTCGATGCTGTATATTTATATTTACAAGTTATAGATTTAAAAAAAAACCAACGTCTTATATATAATATTAATATTTAATGTAGATTTTATTTTAACTTTACTTGTCGTCGAAAAGTTGAATTTGAATTTGACATTCAAGATTAAATAAAATGGAAATTTAATAGGTACTAACTAGAACTTTCCTAATGCAATAAAAAGATTCATTTTCTGGTAATAATATCATATTTTTACTATAAATATTATTTTTCTCAAATATTTAAATGGTTTGTTAATTATTTGTGATTAATACATATACCTGTATGTTTCTTTAATAAAATAGTACCGTAGTACTATTATATTCATATTATTATTTACCATTTTTCAGATATCTATAAACTTTTCTATCAAAAAATTTTTAAAACATAGTTCATATAAACAAAATAGTACTACATATTACAAAATTTATGAGCTTAATTACCCATTAGTTTATTTGGATTTCATTTCAATCATTTAAATGTTCATATTTATTTAATAACTTAAACATTGAAATAAATCTATACAATGATATGTATTTTCCACCTAAATTTAAGATGAAACTATAATCCTCGTTCATGATTTCCAAAAAAACTAGTGAATTGTGTGTAGATCAATTGTATGTCACATTCAAATTTTCTTCTATTGAAAATTGAAAAAATCACAGTAGAAAAAGTATTTGAATATTATTCACATATTGTCGCCGACCAACCCTGTTATAATGTAATAAATGTACGTAGAAAACAAAATTCCTATGCTAGAAATCTGTGCCAACTTTACCCTTTGATAATTATTTTATTGAGAATGAACAATTTTCAGTAGTTGAGAGATATCGATTATCCCTTGAAAATGTGAATATAATTTGTAAATTTACCATTTTATCCTATTTTTTTTTACCTTTGGGTGATAAGTCTAGTGACTAGAAATTGCCAATTCCCACCAGCAAATAGACTGTTTTAGCATGTTCTATAAATTATATACACTTACATTAGAAACTACTATAAAATATACAATATCCCTTTTTATTGATTTTTTTACATGGTGTTGTATAATATGAAATAATATTATATTATATATTCGTATATGTTGATTTCATAAAAATTACAATATTTTTCTGACTCGTTTTATTTGTTATTTTGAAGATGGATACTAATATAGACTTTTATTTCAGCTGCCTTTATACATACGTCTAAAATGACAATTTTCCGAGTGAAAATAATTTTCTTTCGTCTAAAATTGATTTTCTAATAAAAAAATATATGAATTTTATATAAAACGTATATTACATCACTTCATCTTTTACATATTTTTCTTTTGCGACGACGTAAATGAAAATTGACGCAATCTCCGCAAATATGATTACACCTTCATATGAAAAAGAATGACTAAAAAATATTAATATGAATTCAAAAGACGTATGCGTGAAATGCATACGTATATTCTTACGTTAAATATAAGCTACATATTTACGTAATACAATACTTATTCAAATATTATATTGTAATTAAATTGACAATCAATTTTTCATTATCCTTTGTTTCGAACAATGTGTTCAAATGAGCATTCCTTTGTGAGCTAATATATAAAATTGTTTGCAGTGATAAAACATGTTATATGAAATAGAATAGCTACGGAGCATTCTGCGTCATAGAGTGCAAAATATGACGTCAAACGTAGAACGTACTTTAAATATAGGGTGAACCAGTAAACGTCCGAATTTCAATTTAACACATATTTAGAACCGATATTTCGATAGTTGGTAAAACTATTTGATCATACGTTAACGTTTCTTTCCTATTTCTATAACCTAGCTCATTAATTCAGGCATTAAATAATTTTACCCGGAAAGTTATATAAATGGACAATACATATCGATTCACTTTTTCTGAATTTCAACTTTGCCTCCTCGTATTTTTGCTTCGCTTCGTTGGTTGACGCCATGGCAGATGTTTTTTTACATCAAAAGTCTTCTTTAATTACTATTGGAGAACATTTCTGCCCATTGTCTTTGGATAAGCGAATACCCGAAAATCGAACCGTCATTTATGTGCACCCTATAGAGCCGAGTTTGAGCGTTTTTCAGACATTCTAGGTCAACGATATTCTTTTCGAGTGTCGCTTCGCTTATTTTTTCGAAATAAGCGCCTTAGGAACGCTCCCGGCTATCGGGAAGTGTTTCGTGGAAAGAAAAGCGCACAAGGAAAACAGAGGCAAGCGGGAAAATTCGCACAAGAGCCGCTCCATTCGCCTTCGCTTTTCCTATTTCTTTTCGCCTTGTATTTTTCCGGTAATAATTTTTAATTTTTAGCATTTGTAAGAGTTTATACTGCGCTTACTCCTGTGACTAAGCGTTGCTCGAAACTCTATGGATTCTAAGCTGATTGTGAATGGTTGTATGTGAACTCATTGAAGATTTCAAAATAATATTGTATGAACCGAAAGTGACGAAAGATTTGAAATTCACAACAAATCTGTCAGAATATGTGAATCAGATATGATCAAAAGAAAATACTTCATAATCACAACAAAATATAAAATGATCATAATGTATCTATATTACTTACATTTAACTTTTTACGTTTGTTTTATTTCTATGAACCTTAATTGTTTGTTTTAATTGGGGATGAACTTAGCCGTACAATTGAAAAAATATAATTGTAACAGATTATTGATCTAATTCAGTATGAATGATTTTTATTTGTACATTTTTACGTATTGTAGATATAAATTCAATATTAAATTATTTTTAATCAAAAAAAACAACCATTTTTTGTGATTAGATAAAAATAAACTCGGAAAATTGACGAATCAGCAGATCCAGATAATTAAAATTTTACTGTTTTAATATAATATATTACTTATTTAATTGTATTTTGTTTTAAATAAATAATCGTCTATTTGAAACAAAAGAAAATATCATCAATCCCCATTCATAATTTTTTCGCCATCTCACCGATTCCCTGTCGTATTTTTATCGTTTAATATTTTATTCTGACCCAAATACGAATTGAATCCTATCCAAATAATATATTGCTTTTCTTTCAAGAGACTTTCATCTGCAAATTTTTACAAAATTTGACCTCGCGTTTCCTATCGACCGTGAAGTTGTCACTCGTTTAGCCGAAATGTCATTGGCAGATTTTCTCAGAAGCACGTGTACGATTTTCACGCGAAAATTCGGAAATTCGTGAGCTTATTCGACGTTAGATTGAATTTTCCACAGTGGGTCGTGTTGCATAATTGATTTCTTAAATTTTGTTTCAACGCTAAACGAGTTTCGTTCGATCGGAGTCGATGTTTTTTCGATTCGAATGAATCAAAAGCCAATGAATATAATGAGATTGAAATAAATATATAATTACATAAAAAAAAATTAAAAATTATAGGAAGGGAAAAAAGAAAACTCTTGTGTTCTCCAAGTGAAATTTTCCAGGTCGTGTAGTTGCTCAGAAAAAGTCGAAATGTTTATTTACGAAGACTTTGACGACATTTTATGAATAATTCACGGCTTAACTGTCAAAGGCTCACGACACTTCCTTTCGCTCTGGAATTCTTACGACGAAACCAACAATTATGGTAATGATGCTAGCAATTCAGTGAAAATATTTTTTTCACACTTGACCTTTGTCTCGATCGGAATACGATTATCAAAAAAACAAAATGGGCAGTCATTATAACGATCTATTGTTGAATCTTGAAAATTCGTACCTTTGCATGGAGAGCAGATAATTGATCACATTGAGTTAGGTTTTTTTTCAGGTTTGGTTATATTGATATTGTTTTAGGTTATATCAAGTTTTGCACTGAAGCTCTGCTTCTCAAATAAATACTTTCATGTCAATAGATATAAGAATTTGAACTAGAGATTATGAACTTCATAATCAACTCTACCTCAAATAAATTTAATGGAGAGGAATGGATTTTCAAAAATTTTTATTTCAGAATATACTTAGATAATTTTGAAGAATAAATATGAAAGGATTTTCAATAAAGGAAAAGCTAATATGTAGGTACCTTTACAAATTCGGATTTTAAAATTAAATATTTAGTGTTAGTAGAGAAAATATATGTATATAACATTCAACTTTTTATATGAATAAAAATAGTAACATGCAGTAAAATGAATAAAACTTTTCTCATATAAATTACACAATTTTTAATATTAATGAAGTTATTATTACAATAATATAAAATGGGTTATTTTTCATTATATGGATGCCACTCCATGATCATACATTAATACCTGTCAATTTATAGACCAAAAATTTGGTTACATTGAATAAAATATCTATGTACAGGTAGATATATAACATAAGTACTACAATTAAATATAGGTATATTATGCTAAGCTGTAATCTGTTCAGAAATCCATCCATTATAATGGTAAACATTTGTGTATATATCTGGAATCACTGAATTGTTGCACATGTGAGATCCAACACTGACTACACCAGTCAGATAGTATTTATTATCCACAATTTGCATCAATCCATTACCTCCGTCAGCTATGCAGTTGCTTTTATTGTCATCACTAGCACAGAATTGTTTATTCCATATTTTAAGTCCACCCTTTCGTGAAAACAACTCTGAGCACTTGCTTTGTTCAACGAGATCAATTTTTTTATGTCGCTTTACACTGTTGAAATTAGAAATGCCGCTTCCAGTACCCCAACCAGCCAATATAAACTGAGCTGACAAGGTATTCGATACATCATATTTAGATAAACAAATTGGTCTTACAGATTCTGAAAATTAAAGGTGAAATTAGACATCAAATAAAAGTTGTAACTAATAATTCTCAAATATTTGAATATGAATGAACAACACACCGGATATTGATATTTTTCTAGAAACCTTTAAAAGAGCTATGTCATTTCTGAAGTATGGATCATTTGAATCAAACTGTGGATGTGGTATGATCTTTTCTATTGCATATCTACTTGTTAAACGTTCACAGTCTTCTTTGAAAGTGTTGCAATCATAATCTCCAATTCTATGATCACCCAAACGAATACTTGTCCTAAAAATAATTTCAGTTGAACCATTTACGTAATAAAATTATTTAATATAAAATTTTTCGTATTTTGTATAATAGAAAAAGCTAATTTGATAGTTTCAATTAATTTCAAAATTTTAATTATAGTAACCATTTGTCTCAGATCAACTAATTGTAAGATAATATTGGTTTCTAACAATCTGACTCACACAAATAATAATAGGTATCAATGCTACTGACTGTTCTTCAAAAATAATAATCAGCCCAATTCAGTGACTTATTTCATATAATCAATAAAAAAAACTCACGGAACATATTCTTTAGTAAATAATGGCCCAACGACACAATGAGCAGCAGTCAAAATGTATTTATTGTTGATAAGAGTACCGCCGCATACAATAACGGATACGTTTGAATCTGTATTATACTCAATTAGTGCCATCCATGGATATCTATTCGGATTTTCAATTTCCTTTTCATCAAAAGTTGGTGCATCCTCTGCAACACTCACTATTGATTCACCGCATTCGTTTGGTGTCGGTAAAAGATAGTTTGATCCAGACACTTCTATTTCACAACACACTTTTATGAGATTGGCAAAACCACCACAATGAGATGATGCAAAGAATTTGTTTTCAGCATGAGTCCTATGGGAATTATTAAGAATATTATTTAGCCGAGGACAGTCTTTCACCAGAATGCAAGTACCAGGCTGACCATCAGGTGTTATACAGCCATCTGAAATGAATATCACAAAACGAACATCATATTGAACTGTGAATAAATATCTTAAGCTTCATATTAACTAAAACAATGTGTTTAATAAACTAAATGTAATGTTTTGATTAATCAAGAGAATGATGGAAGTTGGAAATAGTTAACACCTAGGTATTAACATTTATAAATTACAATTCAAACAAAGATTAATATTTAAACTATAGTTGAATATCGCTTTACATCAGCACTAAAGAAATACATGTAATATTAAATATACTCACATACAAATTTGAATAAAATGAGAAAGAATGTAGATTTCAGGTGTATCATTGTTATGAAATTTATTTAAGCTTTAAATAATTTCACTCCGTACTTAGGTGAAGTAGCAAAATATTTGTCCTAATGAATTTGAGAAACTTATCTGCAATGTTCAATAATAATTATACATATGTACAATAATATACCTCACCTTTTAACCTCCAAAGATAGTCACTCAACAGCATCAAGAAGAATGTAAAATTTCAGGCATATAACATATTAAAAAGAAAAAGAAGTTAATAATTTATTCAATTCTTATAAGATTTTATGATATTCTTGTAACTCAGAGGTAATTTTACCATTTATTAGAGGTATTTATATTCTTTTAATGCAGAAACAAATCAAGAATGATAATTTCCCGTGCAAAACCAGTTTACTCAATACAATGGTTCTCAAAATTCTCATATTTATTCACTTCTGAATATTGTAGCCATTTATATTTTTCCTCAAAAGTTCCCCAAAATCTATCATATCGATATGATTGCTTCATAGTGTTCTTTTTGTTGTTCTGAAAGATTATAATGCATAGTGTAAAGGTAGGTAAATAGAATTATTAATAAAAACTTCTGCTTTATAAACCAACATAGGTATGCAAATAAAACACTATTCACTTAATTTAAATTCTGTATTTAGAATATCACATTTATACTTTAAAAGCAATACACATAACATTTTTAAATATAGAAATATTCAAACATTCATGTGCGTTAATATATTTTAAATACATATAAGAACATAGAAAAACATCTCTTAAATAATTTTAATGACAAAAATTCATGTCATGGAAATTCATTTGAGAGCAATTTTGAAAGAAAAAAAATGCAAGGCACTTAATGATGAAAATCACTATGTAACTACAATTCAAATTTGATTGTCAAAAATATATTTTTAAATAAAAATGACATGGTAACAACATATTTCAGTTCAATACTAACAGTTATAAACATATGTAAAATTAACAGTGTAAACAGAAACAAAACTGAATGGTATATATAAAAAAAATATCAAAAAAAAAAACAATATAAATGGTATATCAAAAAACTATGCAAATAATTACAATTGTGTCAATAAAACATTAACATCTTGAATATAAGCACAACATGATATATAATTTTAGTAATCAATGCACAAGCATTAAAAAAATAATTCCAAATCGTTTTCCTAAATGTGACACATTTTTTTAAATAAAATTCAAGCAATGCAGTTTAAAATTAAAATGAATGTAAAAAAGCATAAAAAAATATCAGATCCATATTTAAACAAGAAAATTACACATTCATAAAAAAATTATTCTGGCCGAAGATCCAGCCACATAGTTTTTGGTTCTGTTAAGTACAATTCAGAAAGATTAATGATTACCTGTAAATAAAAAAAATATATATAAAAAACATGTTTTCAAAATGCTTTTTTCATCTGAAAATTCCTTACTTGACCAATAACGGGACTTCCTCCAGCGAAAAATCCCTTTTGAGATGCAACCGTAACTTCAAGAGATTGAGAGTTAAATTCTCCTTGGGACATTATGTATTCGAATGTCTCATCATAAACTGGATTGCAATTATCTCTGATTACCTGCAATTATATATTTTTTTGTAAAATGAATGACTTTATACATAACTTATGAAAGACTTTATTTATCTTACAGCTGTTTTGCGCTTTGAATCCTTAGCGCGTCCGGGTAACAAATAAAGCTTCACATACGGATCAGGTATGTTGGACGGATCTTTCAATGGTATATTTCTGGATTTAATGAAAATTATTTCAATGGAAAGTTAAGTAACATGTTGTAATTGAAAAATAAATAAAAAAAACATACGCAATTTTATGAACGATTACGATTAAACGTTGTCTTGGAACAGCATATCTCAAAGTCATTTGAATTCTTCCGAGGCCAGATTCACCAGCAGATCTGAAAAATGATAACGTTAATAGAGATATGAAAGAAGGAAGTGTTGCATACAGACAAAATATAAAAGATAAAAGTGAAAGTCTATGAATAATAAAATACGGCCAGGGAAATGATTTTTTCAATAATATATAAGGATAATGTATCAATCAAGATGTTTTATTGTGACTTAATGTTATTGAACTTGTATAAATATTCATATATAGTATGTAGAAGACACAATGTACAGTCATGCAATATAATGTTCACTAATATGTGAGTAAGATATCCAAAAATTGTCAATTAAATAAATGTTCCTAAATAATGTTTGAAAAAGTTTTGAAAAATTTTCAATTTTTCAATAATAAATTTTAAAATTAGAATATGCAACATTTAAGTTAGCAAATAATAATTTCAACTCTTAACTGCTATTATTTTATTTCATTCGACTATACACATTGTTTCAGAATATAATTAATATATAAATATATTTTGGAATAATGTCATTTAACTGCTTATTAGTTTAACATGAAGTAATTAGCAAAAAATATTTATGAAGAGTTAAGTGATACATACGAAGTAGTACTAGGAGTGCGATGTAGTAATTTGGGAGAGCCACGTAAAGAATCCAAAGCTGGTGTTGAAACTGAAATAAAAAAAAATAAATAAATAAAATTATTATCCATAAGCGATAAAGAAAATTTTGATCATAAGTTTACTAACATGCTTGTGGAACTATGTCTTCAGTCATCTTTTCTTCCATCATTTCAGAATTTTTTCCAAAAACCTCAGAATCTTTGAAATTGTAATAGAATATAATTTATTAAATTGATAAAACAGTCATTTGTAAATGATAAGATATATACCTTTAACTGACATACGATCTAGTTCATCAGGTTTTTTAGCAGGAGAATTCTGTGATTGAATTGAAGAATTATCTTGTTGAACACTTGCACTACCAATACTTACATTGTCAGAGTTTTCAACACCAGAATCAGGTTCAGGCTCGGCAGTTTTTAAAATCTATAAATATAATTTATACAAATATCTGAGATTAGCAATCAAACATATGAAAATATTAATTTAAAGTCAGCATTTAAGATTAAATCACTTTCAAACTCATAGACAAAATTATTTTTGATTCGGGACCACCCTTTTGTAGAGCAAACGGTTGATTTTCGATAGTAAAGTCTTCTTTTGTCAATAGACCAGATAGATTATAATCAAAACTGCCTAACAAAGTAGTAGTTTTTTGATCCATAACCTTCAAAAGATAACGAAAGAATTTAATATAAGAACAGATGTATATTAGTAAAATTTGATAAACAACGAACTTTGAAATGAATAGTATCATTCTCAGGATTTCCAACAAGGAAAGAATATCCTATTTCATAAACAGGGCTTGAAGTACGAAGCTGTACTGAAGTGTTTTCTGTTTTCTTACCAACATTAATAGTCAAATAAGGATCAGGTTTAGATTGTTGACGGGCATTCTGAAAAAAAAAGGAATATCTAAATACAAAAATGCATTTTCAAAAATTATATATGTGTAATATTAAAAAAATAAGATGCTATTTGAAAAAGTAATAATTTAAAAGATAATAATAAGAAATTGTAAGATTTATGAATATATGCTAAAATAGAAATTCTTACCGGAAGGTTTTTACAAGAATCGATGAACATTGTTAAGAGAGCAGTACTCATTCCACTAACACATAACAACTGTGTTTCATGAATAGCCTATAAAGAAAAGATTATAAATATAACAAAATAAATAAATTAAATATGAATCAGTTGAATGTGAATTACCGCTTTAAGATCACTAATATCAGCACTCAGCTTGTACCAAGTTAAACGTAAATGGACCATACCATGTTTAGCCTGCTCTAAAGTCAACCACTGAAATATTTTTTTTAAATTAATAAATAAACGTGTGCTTATAAATGTGAAAAAGTATATATACTTACAGTATCAAGTTGACCTTTTCTAACAACAGTATTGATTTCCACGGAGCACCTGTAAAATTTGATTAAAAATTATTCAGAAGAAAAATATGTATACGATATATTAGTGATATGTAGAATTATCATAGAAAGTGAATAATTTTAAAATAAAATTATAATAGATTAAAAGGAATGTATTTATACATCGAATTGCTAAATGTATAAAATAAAAATAAAAACATATTACATTGACAAAATTATGGCAAGGTAAATACAAAAACCAAAAAAAACCATAAGAAGTATGCAACATAGCTTGGATGAAAAATCAGCAAAAACAAGAATATGTTTAAATATAATATAAAGCATAGTTTTGGAATATGAAAGATTCGTTGAAAGATTGAAATTGTGAATGCGTTAATGGAAACAGACCTTCCCAGAGCATCATCTACACCTGTCCTGTCTCGGTCGAAAAGTTTCAATTTGAGAATGGTGGAACAGTGTACATTCACGATCGCCTATTTATACCCAGCAATAATATATATTAATATTATGAAGAATATATTAATATGCATGAAGGAAATATCTTTTATTAGCGTGAAAGTACTAGAAAATAATCATATTTTGAAAAGAAAAAGCATAGTTGTCATATTTAAACTCATCCCAAAATATAAATAATGATATGTTAAACCATTCTTTGTGAAAAATATGAAATTAGTATTGAAACAGTTAAGATATATCTATGCACCTACATTGTACTGAGTTAGTATACCCAAAGTAACTTTAAACCATTGCAGTTAATAAAATAAGTACATATTAAAATTACTTCATAATTCCTTAAACATGATTATATCAAACACACATGCTAAAGATAAATAGTAGAAGGAATCGAGTGAATTAGTAACATTAATTCTGTTACCATTGCTTCCTTATTAGTTTAAATCTTATGGAATATTTGAATTATAAGAAGATTTTTGAATACACACCCTATTTATATTTACATATGTACATGTATTGCTGACCGGTATTTTCATATACACATGTATATTATAATGAAAAATTAAAAGCTTTAATATAATCAAAATCTTCTAGTATAATTATTGAAATTAAAAACTCTAAAACATGGGATATTAAAACATTCAGGTGGAATAGCTGAATTTCAAAAACAACAATGAAATCACTCGCATTGACAAAACCGACCTTCCCAGAAAATCATCATTCTGTGCACCTGGAAATCCTGGATCCCAATCCCACAACTCGATATACACACACTGTCTCTTGCGAGAACTTATTTGAGCCTAAATAATAACATTTTTATTGAGTTGTAAACAGATGAATGATTAATTATTCTTTGAACATTCAAATTTAATTTGAACTTAATGTTTCAAATTTTCAAAATTGATCATAACAAATATTGAAACAATTTTAGAATCAATAAATTTAATCATTAAAAACGCGTTACTGTTAAAATGTTAGTGATATCAAGAAGTATTGAATCATAAATTCTAAATTTACAAGGTTAGAGCAGTTTGTTTCTACGTACCATATTGCCAATATAATATGTACACATTTCAATTTAAGCTGAAGATTAAACGAGAGGACTATGAACATATTTGAAAGCATTAAAGCGTAACACAATTAGTACATACATTAATGATTCGACAAAAAGCGATCATGAAAACAATACAACATTGCAATATACAAAATTGTATATAATTGTAAATTTATGTTGTATGTACATTTTAACCGTTCGTAGCTACCAACCTGCCGAGGCTTTCATCTGTCGTACTCATATCATCCTGATCGTATAAATGAATTTCAGCTCTTTGACCAGAAGCAGCGAGAACAACCGCCTATTTTAGTCCAATCAAAATTAAGTAGCAGTTGCAACCATCAAAATGTTAGATGATTAAACCAAAAAACAAACCGAGAACAAAATGATAATTTCAATACACTATGTATGTAATTTGGAATATACATAAATGTGTCAAATATAACAAATTAAATATGTACATTTTGACACTACATCTTGAAATTATTCGTACGTTACTAAAAAAATCCTATTATGTATGAAGTTATAAATATCTATGACGATAAATAATGAAAAAAAAAATGTAAATCGATATTTGAAATTTTTTGAAGATATAAGCAAAGTTGCATAACATGTAAAAAAGTTGCAATACTTTATATGCATAATGTATATAAAAATGTTTTCTAAAATTATTCTATTGTGAATTATTACATACTTTAAGCAGTTTTTCAAACACTAGATATTAAACTTGGAAACTCAACGAAAAATAGATAACATGTTTGAAAAATAGATGTTACTCTGATGCATGCAAATTTTAATAGCATTTTAACAGCTCATCACACTCGAATTTTGATGATTGATTTCAGAAAATTTCAAAAGTTTACTTATTAAATATAAAAAATTAAAAACACTTAAGGACAAATGGTATTGTATTAGACACAGAGTCAATTCTAAAATCAGGGGATGAACACATATGATACATGAATATACCTTTGTGCAAAAACACAAGTGCAATTTTGAGTTCGATTTTTGGTTATAGTGAAAACATTCAACACGATCACAAAATATGAAAATCATCGATATGAAGTTATTCCATTATGAGTAATTTCACATATATAAAAATTTTATACATTGTACGAAAAAAAAAATGAAAAATAGATCCAATCAATAAAATACATACTAAAATAAATTTTTAGTCATTGTTTTCAGAGAATGACCACGTTTCTACTGTATTAAATACACATACATACATATAAAGATTACTTGAAAACTAAATTGATTTCATGAAAAATGTAATTTGAAGTTTTATTTTATGAAAATAATTTTAAGGAACTTTTCCACGTGTAGATCATTCGATATTACCATTACATATAACAACATTTATAAATAGTATGTGAAACGTGTAATAACTATGCATATATAATACAAAAACGAAGCTGTAAATTAGATGTCATTTAGCTGAAATTTTATTTAAAGTTTATTATTCATCATATAATTTACCTCACACCAAAAGTCCCATTTCGGATTGACAGTATTATCGATTGTTTTTGTACGGAATTGTTGGGCACCTACAGTTATTAATCCATAAGGGTCAGACTTTCCTTTACCTGAAAAAGAAATGTTTTTGTTTGAAGACATTTTAAAAGGAAAATAAAATTCGATACTAGAAAATAAAATACAAGTAATTTGAAAAATATATAAGAAACTTAGTGAAATTACCTAGCAATCCAACATCTTTCTTCATTAGATTTTTAGCTTCAACAACATGGATTCGAAGAACTCCCTACAACAATTATTTATATAAGAATTAAGAATAAAGATCCCAAAAACAATTAATTTCCAAGAATCATCAATAAAAAATGAATTTTCAATTGATACACTCACCTCTGGCTCGGGCATCTTCAAGTCGTGGGATGGTACATCATCACTTAATTTGATTGGTAACTTATTAGGTAACACCATCATGTTTGCCACTTGATCCACAATACATCGTCTCAAAACATCACTAAAAAATAGAGCATTTAAGATGATAATATTCATCAAAATTTTGTTGCACGTTGAAAAAAATAAACACCTAAAGCCTGGCATATCTAGAATATCGGCTGCTCCAACAAGGTTAAAATCAATATTAGGATTGTTTAAGAAGAAAATTTGCAACCCGCCCACTAATGGCATAGATTGAATTAGTGGCTTCATGACAACCCGCAACATACCATGAATCTGCAGATAAAGAATTAATTATTATTCAAATTCACAAAAAAAATTGTTTAATAAACAGGTATATTTACCTGAAAGTCTTTGATTCCGCCCCGGATACCCTTTAAAGTAAATGCAATATCGCAATCTCCAGCATAACTGTAAAATGTAAAAAAGATAAATATTGTAAAAAAAATCAATTCATTTATTGATAGAATGTGATGGAAATTATCTCACAAAAGATCAATATCCATAATAATTTCGTTTCTTGACAGATTTTTTTCATAAACTTTCACTCCACCGATCCTAGGAGGCTGCAATCAAATTCAAAAATATAAATCAAATAAATTAATAGATAAGAAGAGAGATATTGATACTTACAATACTTCCAAGAATCATTCTATCGAATTTGAATCCTTGAAGCTTATAATTTGCAAGACTTGCCGCAATATTGGGTTCAATAGAATCTTTGATGATTCCTCGAGCGAATTGATTAACATTTGGCCACACTTGTATTAAAATCTATGAAAAATAGATGATTGAATTGAATATAAAGCCGACAGTTCTATATGAAATTAGGACATTTTAACTTACACGATTTAACCACTCAGCCCTTTCAATATCCGGGAAAAATACCTGGAGAGGAAACAATTTATCGTTTTATGGTTATATGTACACTAATTACATATAGAATAGATAAAGTAAGCTTATATGCCATAAAATTATATGACATGTAATAAAAGTTATCTAGTGTGGTAAAATAATATAGATAAATACCTATGATTCTTTTTAACGTTAAAATATTTAGTCATATGTAGAGTAAAAATGTCGAAGTAAATAAAAAATATCTAGGTATATTCATAATTATAACAGTGGCGTAAGTTAAGATATTGAAAATAATGAGTTAATCGAAATTCATATATTGATAAAATAACAAGTAATTCTATGATTTAATTGGATTACCTATTTAAAAATTTACTACATTTATAAGTTATGAAAACTGATCAAATATCGAACCCAAGCAGGAAGTTCGTTGAGTCTAGCCAAAACCAAATCCTTATCGGAAGTCATAGCGGATGCTTTAGCAAAGGTTCTGCGGAAATCGCTTTCGCTTCTCCACCGATCCCTCATGACCGACAGAGCAATCGGCAGGATAAACCACGCAACAGACCAGTTCATATAACCGGCAAAGTAAACGGCTCCGACTACAAATAGCTAAAAACAGACGAGCAATTATAAATTTATTGTATTTGTTGGAAGTTGGAATATATGTATAAAACGTGCATCAAGATATAAAAACCTTTTTAGCAAATGCATAAACGAACGAGCCGATGCCTGACTCCGGCAGCAAAAGCTTGCTGGGGGCGGCCATCTCGCTCTTTTTTGGCTTCTTTTGCTGCTGTTGGGGTGGTGATGGTTCTTTCAGTTGTTGTTCTTGTTGGTCACTACTAGTTGTCTCCTCCTGAAATATTTTGTCAATACATACAATAGAAGTCAACAATAAAAATAACAAATGTTTATTTGTGTTAAGTAGATATTCTATAAAGTAATAATTACATCAATAAGCTTTTTTTTTTAAATGAACAATGTACTGACAGACAAGTATACAAAGAACACAAAAACAATAAAATGAACAGGCTTTACTTTTATTTTTTATCTAAGTTCAGGATCATCGTTTGAAAAGTCATAAATGTTATAAAACACGTGTGTTTTTATTTCAATGTGAGTGAGAGAGTTGAGTCCAATATTTTCCATTTAGAATGCATTGTTTCCTAGCAATATTTCAAAGAAAATACTGAATTTTAAGTGGAAAACTTGCATGAAAAAAGTTTGAATTCACAAAATAAAGGGCAAAAGGTCAAATATAGAAAATAAATAAAATTGAAGACAATGGGAAAATGAAAGACTATCCGCTTAATAAAAACATACAGGTATGATAATTCACACTCGGTAGAAAACAAACTGTAACTTATTAGAGTACAATGGCACATAACAGTGATTGGGATAAATTTAAACATGTACACAATATTGACGCATGTATTTATTATACCATGTTGGACGAGGAGACAGCAGAGTTCACACCGAAGCAGTAGACCTGTAGACCTGTAGATCAGTCAACTAGGAATCTAGTAAGAAGTGATCAGTGAGCAGTGAGCGGTCAGCAGCACCACGCCCGAATGCTATTTAAAGAAATTCACCTGTTCGATGCGGTTGTGGTTGTGTTGTGTTGTGATGTGATGTGATATGATGTCACCGTTCTCAGCATGTAGTTCTCCTTCTCCTTCTACTGCTGTCTCTAATCGCATACATTTCGTACTTACAACTTGCGCTCGATTTTAGTATGTCAAGGACAACTCTACGAAAGATTATAAGTCGCGTCTACACCATTCGGTGCAATATCGTTCAAATAACGTTAGTAATACACCAAATCTTATTTTTTATAAGATATTGACTTATTACAGTTAATTAGTAGTTTGGTGCTTTTCTATTTAGTGTGCGCCATCTTATTGACTCTGCACAACCCCATGGATATAATTTGGGTAGTGTTAGGGGTGCAGTTCACCCTCTAAAATTTCAGTTTAATTGGGAATGTCAACATTATTGTCAGTACAAATTGTGAACAATCTGTTCAAAGATAAATTTGTACATTTGCTTTATAGACTCTTTAAAGTCTTATTTTTCACTACACAACTGATTGATTGTATTTTATATATGTACATATATCTTTAAAGATATTATGTATCTATTCATGATTATGAATACAAATTTAGGCAAAATAAATTAAATATTACATAAGATTTAATTTGTGATAATTTATCAATGAACTAGTAATCAACAATTAGGATCATTTATATAATGTAATATGTATTTACCTTATGAAAGTTACATATGTATATTGCAGTTGCATAACACGCGTTATATCAGTATGATCACTTATAATAAGAAAACTACACCTGTTTTAATAAATTAGTAAAATAATTATGAATATCCAATGGAAAATTAAAGGATAAATTCGACTTTATAGAAAATCAAAGAGTATAAATTGATGTAGATATTATATTAGTCATATTAACAAATTGACAGTTCTCACTAAATTAATTTAGATCGGGATGTGTATTATGATGGAAAATTCTAAAACGAAAATTTTTTGACTTGAAGTACTTTCATTAAACCTTAAATTTTGTTTAAGTAAATCTGCCTTCCACCATTCAATTTTTTTTTAAATAGTGTCATAACACATGTTACGGGTGGGTACTCCCTGTGATATGACAGTGGATTTTTTCCATGCATCATCTGAAGATCTACTGAGTTTGTCTCGCTTTAAATAGTTTCTACATGGAAAAAACCCACCGTCCTGTCCCGAGGATTTATTTTTGTGTTATGCAACTGCAATTTGATTTGCAGCCTTCATAATATAAACATCGCATAATAATAATAAGAAAAACACTATAGTACCAAATTTGAATTAAGTTTATTATTTTTTTTTTGGAAATTTAAAATAATCAGCCGAAACTACAAAATAAGAAATTTATCTAAAATATATGTCGATTGACAAATAGAATACCTCTATTTCAGTTATAAAATAATATTCAATATCACAGAAAATAATTAATATTTCTATTAAATATATTCAATAAAGAAACAGAGAAAAATAAGGAAGTCAGTCCTTTTAAGCAAAATTTCATCAATCACAATTGCTTATTGACTTCTTGCTGAAAAAATTGAAATAAGAACATTAAACGTTTTCAGGTCGGATATGAATAAAACTGAAAGTCAATTTTAAGTGGACTGATGATACAGTAATCAGCAAATAGTAATTACCATGAACAAGCATTATCCACAATAGGTACTCGAGTATTGAGTGACTAACAATTTTCCCCTTTTCAACATTCAATATGGAGAGTTAAAAATGATAATTAACTACAGATTCCATAAACATACATGCATTATATAAAAAAATAAATATTCAGTTCTTAAAGAATACGAAAATATTCATTCAAAAATAATTATAATACATTTGGTACTAATCAATACTGAATATTTCGAATTTATGCAAAAAAAAGTTTACGTTCCATATTAAATTACAAATTACTATACATTTATAATTAGAATTTAAGGTTCATTTTTTTTGAAATATTTTCTTTGTATAGTTTCGTATAATTGAAAGACCACTCCAACAGATAAAGCAGCAACGGCTGTTCCTTGAGCAGCGACACGCAATTGCATCAAGTAAATACTCGTGCTCATGTTTCCGCGATTCTTATATTTGTAAGCTCCAAAACCTACAACGGCCAGCATTCCTACCACTCCTTCAATGAAAGAAATAAACAAGAAATAATTAATTTTAATAAATGGTAGCAATAATTTAAGAATTTATAAATATCTATGATAATCACTCACCAATCACCATGAATGGAGATTCTTCTGTTTTTCGGGCTAACTTCTCTGATTGTGATTCATCGTGATATTCAAATATTTTGTCAGACATCTGAAATGAATATGATGGTATTATAATTAAAATATTAACTGATTTTGAGAAAAATATTTCATGGATATTCCATTAAACATTATGATTCATGTCAATATTATTTACATTTTTCTTAAGATGATCATTATTTAATGTGTGTTGTTGAATAACTGTTAGTAATGAAAACAAAATTGAAGTTTCAAAATTAAAAAAAAATGTAAGAAATTGTAGCTGACTGCTGATTTGTATAACAGCAGTAAGTCGAAAGGTCGAAAAAAGGAGACAATGTACAAGAAAGAATCGATTTATATAACTATATATATTTGCTGATCAGGCAAAAATTTGGCGAGTGATCGCTAAATGGAATGATAACTATCAGTATGAATACATATTTGTAATATCATTAGGGTTGCCAAAATTTTCTTGTGAAGTAAACTAGGAAACCATTTTTTTTCTGCTCAAATCATTTTGTTGATGAACATTTTGTAAAAGGAGCATTAACTTCGTGGATATTATGTTGCATTTGCATTTTGTGTTGACACTGAAAATAGTGCCTCAGAAGAAAAGCTTTTTTGGAATTATTCTGTTACTTTCAGGCAGCTATATGCAGGAATTGTCAAATATCCGCATGGACGCAATCCACTCACGTGGATATTCGACAGTTGGTAATTGGAGGACTGACTGTAGTTGATTAGACACTTGATCTAACTTAACCGAATTTAGCTTAACATGAAAAAATATGAAAAGTGAATCTAATCTATTCTAGAATCTGACCCAACCTAACCCGACAGGTCGAGTGTCATACTAACTGAGATAACAGACGAATATCGTTTCAAAACTCCTGTGAAAAAATATTTTTTTCATAAAATTTAACAATTGAAGAAAAATGGGGTTTAATCGAGACACGAGTCTCCATCCTGTTTAATGGGAACGAACACAATGACCCTGAACGCGTGCGAATCTCACATATGATGATGCAACATTTCGATAATTAAAAATCTACAGATACGTATAATCTATTTTTAGGAAAATACTCGTATTATATGCATATTTGGTGTTCAACTAATTATTGACCTTTGAATTTTGTAGACGTTAGATGTTCGAATACCACTGATTGTAGTCACAGATGGAGATCAGTGAACAGCTGATGATGGACTACGTGACTGAACGTCGCGCCACTGCACCTATGCAACTTCCTACTGTCAAATTCTCAGATATGGTGTTGCTACCCGCTAAAATTATTTGATATTTTCGTTGGCAGCATTCTAATACACGCAAGATGATGGGAGACTTGATTCTTCTGGGTGATTTGACCCCACCCCCATATTTTTCATTTCTAACTCCCTTTTGAAAAATTGTATTTAAAAAAAAAATAGTAGCAAAGTAAACTCAATTAGATTCCGAATGAATTGACACTATTTTTATTAAATATCCATTTTATAAAAAGGATATAAAAATAAAAGACAAAAAAGAGGGATCAAATACAAATTTAATCACCTACCTACTTATGCAGATTTTATTGATTACTAACTATAAACCAAAGTTTGACTTTCAAATGTCTTACATTTCCTATATACCTCCTTATTTATGTTTCAATATCTTTTATTTTTTCAGATGTACCTATTTCTAATTTTTGCCTAATGTTTTCAAGATAAAATTACAAGAAATGAACTCTTTCGATGCAGGTCAAATGTTGAACACAAACATAAGAAGTTAAGTACCCAACAATTGATTAAATTATGTGTGTATCGATTAATGATAAGAATATTTTACATTTTTAAATAGATTTGAGCAATTATTATATTGAATAATTCACTATATTCAAGTTTATAATACTTGAAAAGGAATTTCAAATATTAAAAATGGAAAATAAAATTCAATAAATTAATAAAATTTATTCTATTTAAATAAAGCAAGATTTTGGTATAAATCATGAATAATATCTTTTTATTTCTCCTAATAAACTACTAAATGTATTTTCATCAATTATAACGAAACGTTTCGCTCTTCTACTGAAATAATAAATATCCCCAGTATAGATATCAAACCAAAGTGCATGCAAATGTAGATTGTGAGATTCTAATTTTTGTTTTAAAAATCCATAAGATGCAATATTTTGAAGTTGCTGAAGAGTGTTCACCTGAAACATGATTTTCAATACTCAATTAATATAATTTTATCACATTTACACAAATTATCAATACACTTTTCATACTTGAGATAATTTATCTTCTATTGCAAATTTATCTTCAGGATCTATATATGCTACAAATTTTCTTAATTCTGTTTCTGCCGAAAATACCATTGGACTCTGAAAATCTCCATTCATTGATAAAAATTTATCTAAACTAGAATGAGCATGTGTGCACAGCCATGATTTCAATGAAGATAATCTTCTCTTTTCCTACAATATGTGAAATGCATTATCTATCATTTTATAGAAAAAATATGTACAGATCTCCCGATTCTAATTTAATATTTTAAACTTAAAGATACATAGATTTCTAGTGTAATATTTAAAGCATGAAATATAATGAATAATATTGAATACAAAAGTGAAGAATATTGAACTTTAAATAGAAAAATTTTAGAATAAACATACTTTTGAAGATTCTTTTTTATCTCTCAAGGTGTATAGCAGATTCATGGCCTTACAGTCCGTATGTCCACAGACGATAATATGTCTGATGTTGTTCACAATACATCCTAATTCCAAAGCGGCCGGTTCGCAGCTTGTTTGTTCATCTATAAAATGTTGCGAATGCGGAATCAGATTGCCAGCATTACGAACTGTAATATATTAATGCTCGTGAACATAATTTTGCAAAATCTACACAAAAATTAAAAACAAAAACAAATTTTGTAAATGTTCAATTACAGAATGATAATTATAGAATCGTTTTCACTTACCTACAAACATATCACCAACGCAAGTTTCAGTAAAGCGAGTAGGTATCATTCTACTATCCATGCAAGTGAAAAATACTGCTTTTGGCTGTAAATATATTTCGAATTCTATTTCTACAAAGCGAGTTTAAGATCTCAATGCAACAAAAATTCATAGAGACCTGGTTTTTCAATCGTCAGTTAGCAATTAGTTAGCAATAACCATTAGATATGGCTAAGAAATTTTATAGGAAAAAAAGAGAAAACATTTAGCTATGGTTATGAATAGTTAAACCAACGATTCAAATACTAGCCCTAAGTTGATAAATAATTTCAAATATCTTATGATAAGAAAATAAATAATGAATTTATAAATAATAATTTTTAATAAAATATTTTGCAATAAGATCTGGTAATTCACCAAAGACATTTTACTATTATGTAGAAAAAGGCAAATACAGTAAGATCGAAATACATAGGTACCTACAAAGGTATCATAAAAAAAAGTTTCATTTAATAACTATGCATACCAATATCTGCGAATAATTTTCAGATTTGTGAAGAATATTATTCAATAAATGAAAAAAATAACATAGATAGAAATATCAGTATGTGAATATTGTATCCATGCATACCTACTTGCTATTCAAATTTTCACAATATTTAGGTACTAGGATTTATCTATTCTAGCACAATTCAATGAAATTATCAGTGCTTATTCTTAGATTTGAAAACTATTGATCAAAATATACCTAATCTAGATATAAACGCCTTTTGGAGCACATATCTATACTCGAGAACTAAACGTGATGGTACAAAAACAATCAATATTCATACTGTAAAGATAGGGAAGGAAATGATTGTGAGAAAATAAATACATATCTGCATATTAAATGTACTTTTTTTTTCATTTTCTACATAGAAAAATAAAGTGTGAGTTCTGTGATTTTTCATATTAAAAATAAATATAGTAAATTTAAATTTAAAACTAATTGTAAGCAATAAAGTCATGATGCTAAAAATATTAATAACAAATTATTATAATGTATAAGGGTAATTGTAAACGTGTATTTTCAAAGAATACATAAGAATATTATTAAATACACTAATTTAGTGTTTCCCAAGCTTTATATTTAATAGATGTCCTTGATTAACATGGAGATTTTTATGGAACTTTCAGCTTTTTAGGGTCTAACAGTAAGAATAAAATTTTATGCTTGAAGTGAAAAAATATTTCTAAAAATTTCATATTTAAAAAAAATGAATAAATGAAAAAATTTTAGGCTGCAAGTGATTTTTTTTTCAGTTTCAAAAGTATCTTATCTTGAACCAAAACCTTGTAGCAGCATACAAATTACCAGAGTTGTGATGAAACACAAGTGGCACAGTTTGGGAAACACTACACTAGTCGATGTCAAACATGAAACATTCGTATTAATTAAACTGATTGTGAGTTAAACACACGCTGTTTGAAATTTGTACCTGCTTTCAGTAGATATAAAGATTCGCCAAAGCGCTTTTGTTCGAAAACACGATTGCAATTTTTCTTTTCTATAGGCTGACAAAGGGAAATCTGAGAGGAAAAACACAATTAAACCAAACTCACCCGAGGATTGTTTTTGACTTGTTTGAACTGTTGAACCATCACGTCTCTGTCTATATAGCGATAGCGGATTATGCCTCTCAATATGCGATCCATTCCACTCTCTTATATTCTATCTTAAATAATAAACGACGATGAGGCAATAATTGGTCAGTTCTACGAAGGTAATTACGCAAACGACGAATCGCTTCGAACGTCTGCGACCTTCTGAACTGGAATTGTACGCTCGATGCGTAAAAAGTAACGTACGAAGATCAGCATCAAATTCTTCGATGCTCCAGTTTCATGAAAACATTCTTCTGAACACGTGTCGCATTTTGTGAAACTATTTTACTATTGTGCGCTGTATTGGTTCGTTACAAAATATTTTTAATCTCAAGAAGTTACGACAAAATTGTTTTCAGTTTCGATTGTAGATAACAATGTTTGTTATTGATTTTTGGCGCAGTTTGACTATTAGATTTCAATAGACACGTTGTGTATTTTCATTGGGGATTTGGTTCATTTCAAATTTATGCGAATTCAATTAATTTTTTCATAAATTCGAAAACCAGCGCGTAAAATGTGAGAAGAAAACAATTTAAAAGAAATAATGTGCATGAACGAAATAAGCGGATAAAATATCAAGTTGAAAATTAAAAAAAAAGTTAAGTGTTGACATTCAGAGCAAAATGTGTTAAATCGTTGAATTAAAAAAATAATCATTGACACATTTTATCGTCAAAAAATATTTTTTTATTTTAATTATTTGCAATTAAACGAATTATCAAACTAGTTTCAGTTTTTACTAAAAAAATATAAATAAATTCAAATGTAGTGTAAGGTCCTAAAATTATGTCTTATGAGAACTGTCAACTGTCAAATGTCAATTTAAGTGTTTTGTGTTTAACCTTTTTCAGTTGTACAAATACACAAATGTGATAAGTTGTAGTTATTAAAAGAAGATATTACCTTATTTTATGGAGATTATTGTTGTAATTTAGTCCAACTTCGATTCCGACTCGACATATATTTTAATCTGATGGAAATAATTTTTAAATAAAAAAATCCAGCCTAATCGAATTTATGGCTTATATATTGACCGAAATTCGTTAATATACAAATTGCCCATGTCAAATGTTGAAAATTAAACGCTTTACTTTATTATTAAATGGTCCTAAAATTGTAGTGAACGCTAGTTACAGTAAGGTATGTTAAATATAATATCAGAAACATGAATAGAGATCCAAATGGTTTTAATGATTTTAAATAAATTAGAAAATGCCGAAGCCCAAAAGAGATGAGAAACAAGCTAATAATAAAAACGTGAGTGTTTAAAAGTATTTTAGTAAATATCAATGTGAAAACTGTTATGTTTCATCCCCAGATACCTAAACCAGAAGGTCCTCTTAGTGAAGATAAATTCGGTAATATCTTAATTAAAATACATGCGAAACCAGGTTCTAAAATTGATGCAATAACAGGTAACATTTTGATGATATGGACATTTATTTTGAAACGGTCTTTCATTTGTTAGTTAAGCTAATCAGTTCGATGAAGATTTTCCTTTTCGATGGTTATGTCGAACCAAGACTCTGCTTTCCAACGATTGAAAGACCGGCTTTTAATAGAATTTTACATTTGATCCATTACTTTATTATTATGCAGATTATAATGATGACAGTATCGGTGTTCAAATAAACGCTCCACCAGTAGAAGGCGAAGCAAATATTCAACTGATTAAATATTTTTCTCAAGTTTTAAGTGTTAGAAAAAGTGATGTTACTTTAGAAAAAGTGAGTGGCACAAAATATTGATAAATTATTGAATAATAAATTGAATTAATTATTAAAAAAAAATTAAGGGTTCCAAATCTCGAGATAAGGTATTACAAATAAGTAGCGGTAATTTGACTATGGAGCAAGTGAAATTAAAAATCAACGAAGAAATCAAAAAATCTTGAACAGAAAATGCTGATAATAAATCATTAATATCCATATTTTAATGTAATAAAGCAAAATATTTTCATTATCATAATAAACTAAATGCAATGGAAGTTTTATTTATTTTCTAGGTTTACAATTAAGAGTTTAAGTTTTATTTAGACAATCTATATCATGAAAAAAAAACTGAAGCATTCATATTAAATGTAATATACCTACTCGTACCTACCGTTTTAATAACTATCCATTTACACTAGTTACATGAAATTGTACATCACATAATTTAATTCAAACGAAACTATGTAAAAACTTAATAACGAGCTTCGTACATCACCACCGACCATATCGTAGGTACGTACATGCGAATTTCATACAAACACCAGATCGTTAATATTGAATAATGAACGCACACGTTTGCATTCATACAAACTCGTTTGTCAATTTATCTGAGCTCGGTTTGCATCCAGCCCGTTTCGTATGCGATGAAAATATCCGAAAACCTATTGGAAAACCATTAGACTTGTTTTTCCTCTCGCACACCATCGTTCGGCGCTAAATTCGTTTTTAATATTCGCATCGTTAAAATATGTTTCGGCATATCACTGGCGGTATTTGCGCGAATATTTTCGCAGTAATCCGTAGTAAATCAATAGAGACTCGTCGCTGTTGCGGATTTGCATCGGGAAAACGCATTTTTTTTTCATGTGCAGAAATATAACTGATATTGGCATGTGATGTATGTTAATTTTATGTATATGTAATATTATTTCATTCCGAGAATCATGTTGTAGTTTTGCACTGCTGAAACAATGCCTGTTTCAAAGTCTGACACAATTGATTGAAATGTGGATATATGTAGTACGTACCTATTTAGATTTTAAATTTGTTCGATATTCACATTCATAAAAAAATATTTCAATGAAATGTTACATTGATTTATCTTACTATATAATAGCGAAATTTTGTGTGTGTGTGTCTGTCTGTGTGTCCATGTAACGTTCCAAAACTTCGTTATGTGCAACGGGTTGATCGCTAGTTACTAATATTATATTTGGGGAAATGAAAGCGACTCGCTATGGTTCAAATTTCAATTGTATGATAGCGATGTGGTTGACATTTGAAAAAAAAGTTATAAACTTTGCTAAGTAGTTTAATAAACGATTGAAAGATCGGCTTTTACGTAGAATAATTTTTCCACAGTACGCGATTATTTTATACAGATTTTTAGGAAAATAATTCCACACGTAAAAAAACTCTTGTAAAGTATCGCGAATAGAGAAGATTACTGTATTATAATATTATACACATTTCTCCTTGTATAAATACACACTTTAAAATAAATATCTATTTCTTAAGCAGATTTTCATAACAGTTTTAATCGTATTAAACGAAAATCTTCCGCGATGTATTATGAAATGAGAAAATTATGCACACACGAACGCTTCATCTAACGTCGCTCTCGAGCGAACTTTCATTCTTTTATTACTTCGCTCGGTGAATTTAATAAGTGAAAGTTTGCTTATATCGCTGAACCTACCAGGCTTCTGGGACGCATTTCGACTTAGGCTACATTTTAATTTTCCGAAGGAAAATCCACCTTTCGAGGAGAAACTCCTTTCGAGCCCGATCGTTAATTGAGCGGTAAAGCTCACGCGGAAAGCTTTCCATAGTGAGCGTTAAAGATGAGAAAATTTGGAAAGTTTCCTCAAAGCCTTATGAAATCTTAACGCATAGCCTCGCGAAATTTGAAGCTGATGAGTGCGAAAGCGGAATACTTGCGTAATACTGTCAATTATTAATTCATTCCTCTGCAAGTATGTGTCGTTTCGTATATGAAGCAATTACGATTAAATCATTGATACTTTATTGATACGTTTGGGTTCTTGAAAAGTATCATTTGAATGTTTGTATATTTTTATAATAGAAATTCTTTCAATTCGATTTATTCACTGCCACACTACTTTGCAATAATTCGATGTTCATATGCAACAACGAAACATAAAGTGAGACTTGTAAGCACGAGTTGTACTCGTACATCATTCTTTTCCGTTTCAAGCTCACACGTATAAAACAATGCTTCTCAAAATATTCGTAGCTCGATTGTATTGCATAATATTACATTTTTTATCGAAATAAATAACATAAGTAATAAGTATGCTTACGAATTACATCGCTCATCCCTTTCAAGAGACATCTAAAATTTTTTCTCACGAGAGATTTTAGTGTTTGAATACAGAATAAAAATAAATATAGAGCCTCAAACAAGGCTTATATTTTGCAGCTAATTTTGTTGCATTTTGACTCAACTATGAAATTTTTGGAAAGTATATTGCGCAAATGACTTTTCTTACTTTTTCCTGATGAACGTTTCATTATATTTTTTTTTACAAAATTGTCAAATTTCGATTCGCTCATATGATTTTCTCAAAAGAATTATTACGTAAAGCTTTTTTTATAACAAAATATAAATATCGGAGGTGCCTCGAAGCCTTCGAAGCGAACTGGGATGCGAAAGGAAAAAGTTAAAGAGGTTCTGCTTTAGAAAGTGCATTCGTGTAAAAATGGCCGATGCAAGCACGGACAAAGCTCTCAGGAGGGAAATCCCGCAAGACAAACACGATACGTGCTGGCTTTTGTCCGGTTTCTATCTATTTTTTTTGCTTTCGTTTCAGTTGGTTTTTCGGTCATGGACAATGTGTGAATGTGTGTGGTTAGTCTGTTGTTTCGTTTCGTGGATGCGCTTCGATTGTTTCGTGGTAGCTTTTTGTTCAGTCAATTAATTAGGTCGTTACAATTGTATGATGTATCTAAACGCAAAACGGTTAATGTATGGCTTCGATTTTCGGTGTGTATTATGATAGAGGAAGGGTGATAAATATGGGCTAGTACTTTGATATGGATAATTGTGATCTTCATGTTACCAAATTTAGATCACTTAGTTTTGTATAAAGATAAAATAGATTTGTATCGATGTCCTTGTTGGTGACTTCGACTTCAAACATTTTTTTAAAGAAAATTTTTGAGAATTGCCTTCTTCCTGGTCACAACTATTTCATGACTACTTATCCTACATTTCTCAAGATATTCATCAAAATCGTTGAGCACATGTGGAGGACTGCTGTAGGTGGTAGATTGATACAAACGAATTAAAAAAACACACACACAAACACTTAAGAGACTGACCAAAAAATGGCTCAAGTACTTGATCAAAACTTTTGACCGACCGACTATTTGGTCATTCTCGTAACTATGTAGCATCTAACTATATAATAGCACTATTCTGTATGTCTATGTAATGCTCCAAAACTGCGTTCACATATTGAACGAGTTGATAACTAGTACTTTTATAATTCATTTATATCAATCCTCCACCTGTACCAATCCTCCCCACTAAGCGATTTTTTTATCCATAAACGTTTCTAGAAAAGGGTTCTGAAATACTGCCGAGCTGTAAAGAGATCACTCTAGGTGAGCGAGTAA
Source organism: Cheumatopsyche charites (assembly GCA_024721215.1). NCBI lineage: Eukaryota > Metazoa > Arthropoda > Insecta > Trichoptera > Hydropsychidae > Cheumatopsyche > Cheumatopsyche charites. The sequence continues at coordinate 3,445,336 of CM045587.1, forward strand.
TAAAATGAAATAAAATACACACGCTCTTACCGAAAGGAGAAAAAAAGGAGGGAAAACGCCATGCAGCCGAAAAGTCCTTTGTTGTTGGCGGCGCCATTGTGACCCGGGGGCTAAGATGACTTATTAAAAGGTAGCTCAGGTTTAATTTCAGCCCACGGCGGGCCAAAGGAATTTTTAAATAGGCATTTAATTTCTCGTAGCATAATTTATGTCTTACGTGCCTCCCCCCCATACATTTCGCGGCCGTCATAAAGAAGGGGCCAGTTTCACGGGGGGGCGCTATTCTGGAGTGAAGGAAGCTTTTTATTTGTCTCGTTTCAATATTCGAGCTAATTTAAAGATTTGGATTTGAATATTTTTTTTTATTACTGCGAGATTTATAGAGTAAATGTAAAATGTGATGCAGTGGTGTAAGGCGGTTGTGCGTGTTGCGTCGATTTAATGTGCTTGGAACGCTTGAATTCGAGTTATGTCAGTTCTCATTAGTTTTTATTGATTGAATAAATAGTTTATGGATTATTTCTTTTGAATAATTAATTCGAAAAAAAAAGTTAATTTAACGCGTTTGGAAATAATTCTTAAAAATAATCACAAAATATATTGTTTTTAGAATCACACCCAATGAGAAAAAAAAGTATGTTTCGTAATTTAACATTTATCAGTAAAATTTGCATCTAACACTATAGATGTTGGTGAATAAAACTGATTGTAATCTATCCTAATTCTGAATTATCGAAAATCGAAGAGTATTTGTAATATGATTCCTGTAAAGTAGTCCATCAACATAAAATTTGACCTAATTTAAATGAACATAAGACAAAATGCAATCTAATTTAATCGATTATTATTGTGTCGATAACTGTTTCATAGACCCCTTTTTAAAAGCAAAACCTAATATCGTATAAACCGCAAACTTCATTCACACAACATGAATTCGCATCGCACAGCGTTATTGTGGAACCACAGCACCGCGTTATACGAGACCCGAGCGCACCGAATTTTCTCCGAAAGAAAACTCCTCGAAATACCTTTATACGAAAGAATAAAAAGTTCAACCTTTGAATGCATTTTTTATGCATTCCTCGGCATTAAAAGACGTTTCGTGCACGGTTAGTTGCACCCCCGGCGTATTTAGGGGTTTCGCTCACAACAGATAGAATCGCACTGTAGGCGTTTCGCTAGATTATCTTATTTTATTGCCGTCGATTTTTTACATTTCGGCGCAAATGCAAGCGTTCGTTCGCTTTTCGTGCTCTCGGCAATAAGGTAAGTAATGGTAACTCTAAAGGGGGGCTACTATTCCCGACACTGTGTAGTTTTACGGTTCTCTTTTCCCTCGGAAATGTTCGTAGACCGAAAAGAATACCGAGGGAAAAAAATAACAGAGGAGGAAATGAGCTAGTCTTGAACTGCACTTTCAACGAAGCCGTTTCACAACACCGAATTTCGATACACGTTTGATTTCAGCAATGTTTTTTTAAATATTCTGAAGACATTAAGTATTATATTTTCACCTCTGGTTTGAGAATAAAACGAATTTAAGCTACACGCGCTCTCTTCAACTATGAGCTGTCAAAACAGCTACTGAAAGAAATATACAGTTCGTAGAACAATACATACATCCATCTATTTCTCCCAGATTTTGACAGTTGGTAGTTGGAGAACTGCGTGTAGTTTAAAATCGTTTTATTTTCAAACCAGAGGTGAAAAGAACGGCCCTAAGAGTCGATATTTTTACTAACCTTAACTAAACTGTGACATAGCTAGTGTTTTTTTTTCTATGAAGTCATGATTGTGAATTCACAACTATAAACTCTGTGGAAAAACATCACTTGCTAAGTTATAGCTTAGTTGTGGTCTGTGAAAATATCAGTCCTTAAAATTTATATTATAGTTCGATCTAATATATCTGAAACTATACAGAGATAAACTGAGATAAACTTCTACATATGTTCTATAATGAACGATAGATTATTCTTTCAATGCGATATCAAAACCTTAAGCTGGATTCAAATGAATTTATTCATTGCAAAAAGTTACACGAAAAAACAATAGAAAGAGACAAAAGTTTATATTATACTTCTTAAGCGCAATTAGCATGCAAAACTCAACCCTCTTTTCCTAGTCCGAAGTCATTTTTTTCTCACGTGTAACGTTCCGAAACGAACATGCACTGAAAAATCTCGTGTAAAACCACCTTTAGACTCGACTGATATGTTTATAATATACTGTAGAACAGCATTAAGATAGAAGAGCAACGAGGAAGACCATTCCATTCCATCACAGAGTATACGGTGGCACTCGAGTTCACTTACGCACCGTGCACAATGGAGACGGCCACGCCAAGATTCGAATGGCTGTATAAAAGCGAAAATAAAACTTTTCCGGGGCTTGTTTATTGTTAATAAAAGTGAAATAGGAGCATTTGCATAATTTCTCATTTCCATTGTGCGAGAAAGAGCCCGGTCGCTGCTAAACGGCGACGCGAGTAATTGCTGAAAAAAGAATTATCGTACGAATCTGAATTATACCTGTGTATGTGTTACGGATTATATTCCTTAATGGGGGGTGAAAGTTTCCATTTTCAAAATGATTTCGATGGCTACAAATTTTATTAAATTGAAAAAAAATTGCTAAGGTTTCGATTGTATTGTTTTGGACGTTTGAAAATGCAACTCAACTCAACAGTGGAATTATGACATACGTAAAATTTTGGTCAGCAAAAGATCCTTCAATAAACGTACTATGTCCCAACATCCAAATGAAAATTGTGCTATTTTGTTTTTATTTTTATTAAAAACAATCGACGATTCAAACGAGCCTAAAAGTTGAGCGATGAAAACAATTGAACTAATTTATTTTTAATATTGTAAAAGAAACCATATCTTCATAATTTTACAGATTTAAAATAATTTTCTGTTAATTTAGAATAGATTAATTTGATTTACATCAAAATGAATGGGAAAAATGATTCGATATACGTACTATTTCTCTCGATGGATTTTCTATTGTATTACTTTTAATTCGATACATTTTGCTATTTCATAGAATAAGCATATACTTTAACTCCATCGCAATAGAAAAATGAAAAGCCATCCTTTTCACTAACCTCAACAAAACCAAAACTTAGCAATCGATTTTTTCCAATAGAGTTCAGTATTATGTTTTCACAAACACACCTTGACAGCTGTCAAACTCAATAAAAATAAAAACCTAACGTCGTTATAGTTCATTTAAAAGATCGACCATAAAAAACGCCAGAAACTAAAAACCCACAATGACGCTCCCGATTCCCGACGAAGGCTCGAAGTTCAGGCATTTCTTACTCTTCAACGATTACCTTCGTCTCGGAATTTTCGTATTTATATTTTCGGTTCTCTTCTCTCCCTAACATCGTCACCCTGGCCACCACCTGCCAGATAATTTAAGTGCTCTTAAGCCAAATCGAATTAGACGCCTTCTACTCTCTCGGCTTTTTTTTTCGTTCCCCTATCCGTTGCCGAGTTCTCCGAGACTTTCACGACAAACGACATCACAAAAGTCACAAAAAAGACGAGAACAAGAAACTGGGGTTGATGCTCAAGGTATAATTTAGATTACTCTCGTTGTGAAAATAATTTATGACAAGAAAACAGCGAGTGAAATCTGCGCGGGGTTTTTTAAATCTTTGTTGATTGAATTTTTTTTAATAATTTATGTATACAGCGAAAATATGTCTATTGGGAGGTGAATTTATCATTATTTTTTTATGCTCTCTACAGATAATAATATATTGTGCATACAATATTTAAATTATTAATATTTTTCTATTCAATGAGATAATGAACTTTACTTAAGTCCTTACCTAACTATGATTTTAGATAAAAATAACAATCTCGCATTAAAATATCGTGTTTTATCGTTGAATCTCATCAATTGAATAATTTTGTAATTAATAGGCATATCATATTTGAAAATGCATATGTGATGCATTTTAGCGTACATAATACATATGCATAGTTGATCTATTAATATTACGTTTAATCGATCGAATAATTACGTTGAATTAAAAACATCGATATTATTTAATTAAGTTAGATTGACCAATTTATCTGTTTCACTATATTGACATATGTTTTAATTAGTGAAAGAGTGTTAAATTTTCAAGTACGATGACGTATTTTCTTTGTAAATATTTCGAATTCAGCAGTCACAGTGTTGGTATAATGAAAGCTGATGGCTTTTAAAATGCAGTCATCGTAAAATTAGTGAAAGAATTTCCGAGAAGCTTTTCAACTTATTCTGAAAAAAAATATTACACAACACCCGCTGAATTGAGCAATTCATAGTAAACGACCTATATTCAAATGGTGTGCATCGTATTTCGCAGAATTAATTACAGGAACGTATTCATTCACTGTAAATTCAATTTCAGAATTTTCGCTCATTAAAATGTATTGCATTTACTTGTTATATTTTTCAAACAGCTATGTAAAAAAATATAAATTTACAGTAATTCTTTCTAATAACGTAATGGTTTTTTCCACATTTATGGTTGAAAATATTATATTGCAAACTATACGTTCGTGTGTATTCTATTTTTAATGTAAATAAATTAAATTATAGATTTCGAATCTAAATTCCTAAATGCCTTTATTTCTATAACGTGTCTTTATAAAAAGTGAAAACAAACAAATTATAGGAGAGATAACTATATGCATGTGTACATACAATTAAAGACTCAATATTCAATCAAAACTCAATCTGATATTTTCAAAATGCAATAATCTAGAGTTATTGTAAGCAAGTCTGGGTAGGTTCATTATTACGTTATGTTATTACTTTTTAACTTTGACATTCCACAGGGAGAGAGGAGGAGGAATTTTTTGCAGCAGTCGTAGAAAAGCCATATAAAATATAACTTATATACGATGACTGAAAAACCAAGGAGTACAAGTGACATTTCTATCGAAATTGAGTCATGTACAGGAATCGCTTATATGTACGCTCATATATTTGGTGGCAAAAGGATATAAACGAACTTGGAACTTGTACTTAGATATATCATCAAATCACTCGACCTTCTCTTAATATTTATAGGCACATGCTCAACTCTGAGCGTACTTTTTTCAAAATCACCGCGAAGTCACTCGTACCATTGGCCTTTTTCAGTCGTCATATGGCCTACACATGCAACTAAAAACGGGACATTTTACACTAAGATCACAATCGACTCGAGATTCAAAGAGTCTCGAGCGTCTCCAGATCACAGAATCTAGTAAAGAATAAGTCCATAGTAACATTCTATAAAATTCTAGCGCGTTACAAGATCATAGCCCCATGGGACACAGCGGATAATTCTCAGACGTGGGTCGTGTCCACGTGTAGACATGGATGTAGGTGAGCGCTGTAAACATTGTTCATTGTCTCCGGTCCGGGGAGCTTTCGTAATTTTATTTCCAATGTTGGGGTTGGGTTATGTTGGGTTGGGTTGGAACGAGGGTGTCTGGCCAGCAGACGAAACTTTAACGAGTTTCTCGACCACGTCCCTCGGCTGCGTGCTGCGAACCGACTCCACTCCCGTGGGATGGGTTTGTTTTTTCACGTGTAGTTCGAATCTTTTCCCGGTGTCGAAAAGATCCAGTAAGTCCGACTGGGGCGTTTCTAGTTCGCGGTTGATTTGAGGACTCTTTTTTTTATTGACTGGGAAGGAAATCTTTGTAGATAGTAGTGGATAAAAGTGGGAGTTTTTATTAAAGCATATCCACTAAAAATCAATTTTATTTGACTGCAAGGGTGATAGTTTTTGAGTTACATGGATCTCGTCACATGCTGGAGTCAATCGACTCTCTTTCGATCAGTTTGGTCCGAATTAAGGTAAGAACGTGATGATTCGTTCGTTCAAGATTAATCAATAATTAATCAAGCTCTATGTTGTGAAATTGATAGAGTAGGGTGGATAGACAGCTGGTATAGTTCATGAGACGGTTCGATATATGAATCGTATAGTTATGTATAATGAAGCTCAAGCGTGTTTTTCATTGCCTAATATAAAATCGTTTTTTTTATAGTTTGACGTTGAGAATTCGCTATAATGACTGTCAAACTATATAAATAAATACAATTTGCATTGCATAAAAAGATCTGCCCTTAATTCTCCATCAAAGATCAAAAACGCATCTGAGCCTCTAGAGACAATTTCGACACAAAACCGACTCCGAATTCGAACTTTGAACTCACCGACATGTGTTTATATCGATTTTTTTCCACATTATTCTTTGGTGCATCGTTTTTTCTTCACACCGTTGTGTACTAGCCCTTTCGTTTGTATATTCGAGACACCTCTTATCGATTTCTCAGAGTCCTCCCGTTGCCGAGACGTCACTCAGCGTCTTGGCTGCTTCTAAACTAATTTCCGCCGTGTCAATCGACAAAGTCACCCCGAGAAACAACCCACAAAGGGATGCTGTGGACACTGAGGGGCTTCGCCACCCCCAATTCGCCCCCCATCGATGCGATGGTGGAGGCTCGAATTTCGACGGAAGCGCATTCGCATCGCTGGACCACTCGACCTAACCTAATCGAACCTAAAATGTAGCATAACCTGATCGAGTTTGGTCTTACGTGAAAAAAATAACAATAATCTAGCCTAATTGGACCTATGGTTATGTTTGTCGATAGTGTAATAGAAAATAAGCGATTGATTACTATGTATTTGTATTAATTTACCGTGTAGTGGAAGTGGGGGATGATTGCAATAGGTAGAAGATTGATACAAACGAATTAAATAAAAAGCACAACCCACTACATAAATATGCTTCAAATAGCTAATGCATTTGTTCAGTTATTAGAACTATATTTTGGCTATATTCATGACTTCAATTATGCATTGTGTTGTGTTTTTTAATTCGTTTGTGTCTATCCTTCACCTGTAACAATTCTCCCCCATTTCCTCCTAAGAACTTGAGCACAAACCATATATTTATTTCATAATCGTTTACATACTTTTGGAAATCAAATTATTGGACATATTCTGAGAAGATTATGCACTCAATTCCAGTGATTTGAAAAGTTCACTAGGATTTTTCTGTTATTCAATCAGGGAAACACTTAACGATTTCGTTTAGGTTACGTTGGGATAGATTTAAGGTTAGTTTTTTCAATTTAGGTTAAATTTGTTTAAGTTATGCGACATTTTAGGTTGAGTTAGGTTAGCTAGAGTATTTCATCGACTGTGTAACAGATAAGTACTTCATCACAAATACTTATGACGAAACGTAAACGAAGCTTCATAATATAATACTACACATAGAAAAGATAAAAATTCATTACACATTTGTTCATCTAACATCGAAATTCCTCAAACTGACTATGTTCAGCAACTCTCTATCGTTTTTTCCCCCTTCAAAGACTAGAAACTCGCAGCGTCAAGTGTCGTCGTTAATACACGCACTTTCTCCAAGTTTCAAATTTACAATCGCGATATATTTTGATGCACAACACTAGGCTTTCGCAATTTTATGGGGTCACCGTTGTTGAGCGATCGCTTGCGAAAGGTAGCAGTAGCAATGTTCACCGGAACACGACACTCCCGATGAGAGTTGTTTCAACCCCGTTTTAAGCGTACATTTCCCTATGTGCATATCTGAAGTCTAGTGATCCGAAGAGGGAGAGTGCACTGGTTTAAATGGCTTCGAAGCGCAGGTCTGGTTGTTGAAGAGTATGGAAATAGGGCTGTGGATTCGATGAAAAAAATACGACTTCGACTTTGATATTTATCTGCGATAAGAATTCGACTCTATAAGTCACTAATCTGACTCCACAATTTCGAATTGATGAAACTAATACAATACCTACGACTCTAATTTACGAATCCGATTCTGACTCCGACTCCTCAACTTCGAATTAAGGAAATCAAAAATTTTGCGTTGACTTGTTCGCATTAAAGCTATTCACTATTCAATGGATCGTTCATTTTGCCGATCGATTACCTAAAATATGTTTTTGTTTGGTTTTCTTTTCTATTAATATCCATTCTAATTATGTACGTATTTTTTTAACAATAAACTTTTTTTCAATTGTTTCATACATCATTACAATAAAATAAGAAGTTTTTATAACTGTAAAATAAATATTTGGCTCTTTCAAACTCCCCTAGCAGACAATTGAATACTTTGAAAGTAGAATGTTTAGAATAAATCGAACAGACAAATAGACTAGGCGAAAAAGATTTCGTATAATGTTAAAAACTAGTCGAAACTTTATCGATCACATTCTGTTAAACGAGATGTCTAGAAAAAAACTGTTTTTAGAATGGTACGGGAAAACAATAGCAATAAAAGCTGAAAAGTTTCAGCCCAAATAAAACGAAACATGTACATTGTATGTGTGTTGATATTGATTTTATAAGATTTCTAGGAAATGAATGATTTCATAATTTTACGAAACGAATTTGCTGCTAGTAAAATACTAACAATTTTGATGTGCATTTCACAAATATTCAAATCAAAATACGATATGATATGAAGCTCATTTAATTATGTGGTAAATGTCCAATAAATGTTTATTGCACAAAAGGGTGTACCATAATATGGCATGAAATTCCATTATTCTCTTCTATGAAAATCATACTAGCATCAATATTAAATTGCGGTTGCAGTGAGCATAGATTATTTGCATTTTGTAATTCAATATTAGATACGATCAAATAGTATATATAAGATCAAATAATATAATAATTAATATAATATTAATATTGTATAGTTAACGAAGATCTTTATAAGTTGAGCATTGAAATTTCATATAAAATATATTTAATTGAATTTGAGATTAAAAGCCCCACTTTGAAATTAAAAAGGAATTTATAATATGAAAATCTGTTTATATTAAAAATCTTAAAGTTTGTTAAGCAAAAACTTTTTCTTTTAAAACGATGCATAATTTTTTAAAGTTCATCGTTTAAAACATCATACTTATAAAAAACTAGCGACCAATCCGTTGAATATATCAACGCAGTTTTGGAGCGTGACATGGACACACAGCCACACACAGAATAGCACTATTATATAGTTAAGATCTTCTAAAAATACGAAACTAACGTTCGATATTACGAAACATCTATATTTTCCAAGCTCGTTTGAAAATGGAGAATCTTTCGCTCAAGATTCCAGTCCAAAAGCTCAAGATAGAAAAGAACGGACTGATACGATATATCTTAAGTCGAATAGAGACAGGCTTATCGAGATGAACGTCTAAAAATTTTCCGACGGTTACCCTTTGTGAAATCAGCTGTGAACGCTGGGTGCACAAATTACATTCCCGAGCGCTCCGCCAAAGCTTTAACCCATTCTTGTGCTAATATTTAGATAGTTTCACTATTATTGGAAAAGCGTTCACCGCTTAAGCATCGTAGTGTTATGTACACAATAGGCAAAGAGGCTAAATCGAGCCGGATGCGCTAAAGCGTCTAATGTTTATACGGTGTTATGAGGAATTCTTGACGTTTTTCAATGCGTCGATTGGTGTTTTGATTCGATTTATATGATTGTAGTATCGTTTACAAGGAGAGGAATCATATGACGAATGTAAAGGCCAAAGAGTACAAGTGACTTTGCGACGATTTTTATGTATGAAAAGTATGATTATTATGAGAAATAAAAATGTGAATTGGGACTGGTGCCATAACAAATGTTTTTCGAAATCAATACTATTTTTAACGATGACTGTTGAAGTGGATACTGCGATTCATACATTTCATTCTATTGTCTTTTGATTAATGTTGTATTTTTTTTTAATATTTTCGCTTAATGAATTTGTAGTTTCATTTACAATTTATAGACTGATCAAGTAAGGTTCTAAATATTGAATTTAATACTGATATTTGGAATGATTTTAATAGGAATAAAAACGATTAATTGAAAACATCACTTAGAGAATATTATTGTTGGAGCGTATGAAATAAATATTTTACCGAATAACTTATATTTTCATATGTGCAATGTTTCGTTTCTACGTAATGTAGAGTTAACAATAGAATATTATTTTCATAAAATTCGACAACTGTTGAATAATAACCTCTTCCTAGTAATGTTCCCATTTAATCGAATTTTCCATGAAAACCATTTCAAGCGCTGCATTGGTGCAGAATCTATTAGTAAGAACCGTACTTGATGAATATTTAATAATAATCAAATATATAATATTATAAACCCATTTAAAACAAATTTTAAGAAAAAATGTAAAACGTCACAAATTCAGTACGAAAAATATCTTGAATTCCTCAACGCTGTATGGCACACGTACCTAATCATTCAATGATTGGATTATTACATTACGTTTGATTAATTCAATGTTCGATTTGCATAAATTTTCAACGAAAAAACAATATTTCTTAAACATTAATAAATTCGATTACCATTTTGCGGTTAAGGTTTCAACGACGGCAAACCGCGATCCGTCCGTCACTTATTGAAAACTCATTATCGTCGAGCAATCACTTGAAAAAAACTGTTGAAAATTTCCATTTGCGTTGTTTCCCGCTTAAAAAAAAGTACATAGGAAAATGTTGATTGAAAGAATTCATTATATGGTAAAAGGGAAGTGTAATTGGTCCTGCGAACTCCTGCGGGCATGTCCTTGTAAGAGGCTTGTCAGATACACGAGTTGCTCGTTGTTGTCTTCTATTTTATATCATTATATTGTTTTTATTTTCAGTGAATGAAAAACGTCGTTTTATGAAATTTTCTATAAAATCAGAACACGTCGATTAATTCGCCGCAGCCGAAATTAATAAAACGATCAATTTCATTCGATGAACCCGACCGAAAATACAATCATACAAAAATATACTAGACGAGGACGACACATGACGTGCACGAGCTTAATTCGCAGCTAAATTTCAATACATAATTGAGTTATTGGGTTTCGGCCATGAATATCGGCAAAGCTATAGTTGACGATCGAATTTGCATTCAAAATCGATCACAATCACAATTAACGTTGAACGCGGCTCGGAATAAATGCGAGCTCATATCACATTATAATATACTAGTGATCAGGACGTTAAAAATATCAATGCATAATTTGTTAGAATAACGCTATTTTACAGTTTTTACGAATTTTTAATAAACAGTTTTAAAGCGTTACACCGGACACAGAATAGCACGATTATATGGTTAGGTATGTACATGAAGGTTGACAAATATGGAAACATTTAAGTTTTAAGCGTGTATCTTCTATATATGAAAAACTATCAAAGTTCTTGAGAAATATGTAGATTGAGGTATTATATACTTCATTATATGTGGATTATTGTAGAAGGAAGAAATAATCACTCAAATTTGAAAAAAAACGACGATAACTGAAAAATGTTTTTTCCTCATTTTTTCATATGTGTATCAAATATGGAACAGTGGTGTTTTAAAATACAAAATAGTCAAAGGGTGTCAAATATTGAATACTGAATTTCATTTCAAATTAACGCATTTTCAATCCTACAAATCGCCAAGGAAAAATCTTATAACGTATCCTAAAAAAATATCACACTTCAAAGTTATAGCTGATATTGTTGAAAAAAACCTAGTAAAATTTCAATCCTCAATATTTTTAGTCTCAATATCAACCTGTTATTTATCTTTTCGAAATCTAACAATAATACTATTAGTGACTGATATTATGCAAAATTAGCAGACGGTCGAAACTGTAAGTAATAAATATTGCGACATTCCATATTTGTCGCCCTTCATTTACGTATATGAAAATAGACAAGTGCTGTAGTCGTTTTCGGGGAAAGCGAGCGAAAAATCATTTCGAATATTTTTTGACAAAGTGTTATTGTTTCCAATAACGGCTTGCGGTTTTCACGCTCGGAATGGAGTTCGCGTGTTTTATTTCGGAACGTTCGAGACTTTACTATCAGGTGTGATTGGAACACGTACGAAAGCGCGTTCTGGGACAGATCCTTGCCGAGGACATTATTTCAGATGGTACGCATATGTAACATACGTACATTATTCATATTGTTCGTGTGTGGCTGTGCAGAGCTTGAATTTTCATACGTGCCAAATTTTATACGAAGAAAATGACGATGGGTAAAAATTTATTGACCGTAGAACCCACTCCGATACTCGAGATTCGTGTATAATTAAAATAAAAATTGATGTAGAAAAACGTTTGCACATGACGTTAGTCACAATTCATGTTATAATTTTCAATTGACGACTGAAAAGTCTAAGGGTTTTAAGTGAATTTGCGGTGATTTCAAGAAAAGCGCGTTCAAAGTTGACCATGTAACTACATGTATTAGGAGTGATTTGATGATATATCTCGGCACCCGTTCTAAATTCGTTTATATCTTTATGCCACCAAATAAATGAGCCAACAAATGCCAAAAACCATTTTAATTAATTCTGTATTCTAATGTAAATTGACCTCATCCGTAACTTGTTATAAGCAAAAATTGTATTTTTATGATATTGGAAAAATATCGAAAAATACATTCTACACGTTTTTTCGACTTCTCACTAAATAAAGTTTGTCACCTTTAACTTTGAAAAGCTCATATTATATAAATTTAGATACAGTAAATTTATGCATAACGCGTTTTTCCGGCATAGATATTTCCATATGAGAAACAATTACAGACGAAAACAGGAAAAAGGTGAGAAACATCCTGAAAAGTTGGCGGCGGATACGAAAACTAGGAATGAATCAATTTAACGCGTTCGCTCCTGGAAAACGAAAATCCGTTTAGCGATGGAAACATGTTGCGCCGTTTCCTACGTAAAGGACACACTGCCGGAGGCCGTTAAATAAAACAAAAAATAAAAATGTATGTAACGGAAAAGGGACGTGATGGAAAAGACGAACAACCGTCGAGTAACTTTTTCCATTTTGTATCAATCATATACGTGTTAGGGAAGAAGGGGAGACGCGACACGTAAAGTTGGATAACGCGCTGCTGCTGCTGCTCTTTTTTCCCTTTTGCCTGAAGATGGAAAAAAATATTTTGCTCCTTTGCGGATATCCTCGACTTTCTGTTTTCCTTTAAGGGGAGAGCGCGATGATGGGTCGTAACCAAGTTTTATTAACATTCAGTTAGGTCACGGGGTTGGGGTTGAGTGTTCGAAGAGACAATGAGGAATATTTTCGTTCGAGGTTATTCGAGATTTTATATCGATTCAATTATTGTTCTATGTGTATTTTTTCAAAATATTTTATTGAGTGAGTCGTTCAGGGCTGAGAGTGACTAACTCGAGTCGAGAGAACGTGACGAATGTGTTTGATGCGATATCGAAAATACTATATTTGTCATTTATTTGTATTTATCTACTTAATTCAGAAAAAATATTTCACACGTAGAAAGTTATGACTTAACCAAGTCATTTGACACTTAAATATATGTACGTTTTATCAAAATATATAGTGTGTCACGATTAGCTTTGAATGGCTCAAGTGTAAATCGTGAAAAGTGAAAAAAAATTGTTCTTTAGCAAAATTATTGTGCGATTGAAACGATTAATATCCTTAAAGTTTGTTGTCATATTATCACATAGCAAATGATTTAATATTATTATACGATTTATATATAAAACGGTAAAATGTCAATAAATAATTTGTTCTTCGATGCGTCTTTTGGTTATACTGTATGTAGTGCTTTACGAGCATCTGAAGGAATTATGGTAGCAGATAAGTTGGCGAAGTTATTTTAGGGCGTTTGCGTTAAGTAGAAACAACAATGAAATCTGAAACTTTCTCAATAATCCTTTTCAACTTCGGCTAATAGAGTTGTGAAGATATTAAAAACATCTTGCTCATTTTTGTTACTTCACAAAGCGTTCCCCTTGGGCAGATCCATGGAATTTTATTCTGTTTTGTTTAATTATTTCCCGGACCGGATTTTCCTTCTACTCCCTCTCTCGATTTTCTTCTTGAACCCCTCGGGGAAAAGTTGCGGAATGTCAGAAAGAATTTCATAAATCCATCGATTTCTCCCATCGCTATGTAGTCTCTTCGCAGAATTTGTTTATTGAAATATTGATATAAAATATACACATGTATGTATGTATGTATACATATGTATTAGTCACAAATAATGTATTATTAGAAAAATAAAATTACGCACTTTATAGAAAAAATGTGTATATACACTCATATATTTATTTAATGGAACAATATTTAATCCGAATCTAAAATGAGTAGTTAAAAGAATATACATAATTTCATGATAATCTTTCCAAAATCTTCACTTTACATTTTTTTATTACTATATGAGACTTTCAAAGCTGATTCTGATTGATAAAAATGAGATTTAATCATTTGATTTGATCATAACTTTCTGTGTGTGAAATATTTTTCCCGAATAAAAAAGATAAATATCATTGAATGCCAAAATTTGACTGGATAATAAATGATTTATTTCAGAAGCTATTTCAATCAATTCTATACTCTAATGTGAATTGACCTCATTTGTAGCTTATTATAAACAAAATTTTGTATGTTTACAATTTCGTAGAAATTGAATAATGAAGGTAATTTTAAAAACCGTTTCAAACACATTCGATGGTTCTTCTTGACTAATTGCTTCATGAAGTTTGTCACGTTTAGCTCTGAACGGGTCATATATAAAACTTTATTATTAATATATTTATTTATCATTATCATATACGACGAAGATAATAACAGATATATAGATTTTAATATGTACAATCTTTGACTATGTTAAGTGCTAACCTTTACTCTTATCAAATTCACAACACGACAACATCGTGTACGACGCTCTGATTAATTAATCTTTCCCTGGGATTTTCGTTCGCAAAAGCTTCCATACATCGACACACAGCCAGAAAGCGATTCAATACACACAATATACTGTATGAGAAAGCATTATCGGTAAAGCTTCGCATTAAATGGACCACTAAAGGCAGTGTCGAGTGTAAAAGCACCGTAGTGTATCGCAGCCTCCATTTGGAAGTCTGAAGAACATCTGGAGAGTGAGAGGGTTGCATTGAAAAATATACAAACGCGTATGTGCATTAGGTTTGTGTGAGAATTTTTCAGGAAAAAATGGATTTTGAGCGTTTTTTTCCTACGTGTGTATGTGAGAGAGAATTTCAAAAGGGATCGGCATTAAAAGGTTTATGATTTATCGTGCGATCGAATGTTTCGTTTGAATTTATTTTTAAATGTGTAACTGAATCATACAATAAAAGTATTATATGTTACCTATGTTGTAAAATTGGTCTAAGTTCACCTACTTTTATTTTGAGATATTGAAAGGTTTGTATTTTACTTTCATATTACACAGGAGTGTTTTATCATTTATTTCATCTTATTGATTCAAATATTATTTTAAACACATTCAGAAGCAAAAGAGGAAACAAAAGCTTATAAGTATGGCATCGGGTTTCTAGACTTATAAAGAGAGACTTTATAATGGTCCTTGGCGCTTTCGATAAAACATTGTAGAAATGTAGAGTGAGTACAGACGTGAAATAGCTATGAAGATTAAAAACGATACATTCAATAATTCTTCAATTATCTCAGATCAAAATTTAGTATATTTGTAAGGTACACTGGCATATTTTGACATTATTTTTTTGCTTAGGGAATCAAAAAGATAAGGCTCATATTTGACTTTCAATTCGGAGATTAGGAGTCAGCTAGAATTACGAGTCAAAAGTTAAGAAAGCGCAAGACTAAGCATAGCTTTGTCAAATGACGTTCGTAGCACTTGCTTTAATGAGGATTGAAAAGAAGGGTGCAATAAACGATGAATTTGACTCAATCTATACTCACATCAATCTAATTCTTAATGCAGCATAAAGCTAAATATCTTAACCATACAAATCTAAATGACTTTCGTAGCATTTGCTTTAACACGATTTCAAAAGGAAGATGCAATAAACGATGATTTTGAACCAATCCATACTTATATCGATCTAATTTTTAATGTAGCACAAAGTCGAATATCTTAACCATCCAAATCTTAACTTGTCAATCTAAACGCACCTTGTATATTCTATCAACATCGACAAAAAAATTCATCTATATTCAAATACAAAATACCCAGTCACATCCGAAAATACATAATAGGCACACACATCGGACGAGCGAGGAATTCGTAACGACGAAATCGGAAACGATCCGCAACATTTCCGCGGACGTTTCCAGCGGCTTATGCGAAAAGAAAACAGCCCCGAGGCCGTTCCAGCTCAAAAGGCCAAGTGGACTCATCGCGAATTCAGCACGTCGATGGCTTCGGACCTGGGCTGGTGTGGGTTGACCCTTTGCCTTCGTCGTCGACGTCGTCCGCCCTCTGTGACCCCGTGAGGGTGTGTTCACCTTTGTACGAATGCGAGCTGTCGAAAATTCACGTGAGGGACGATGAGGCAGAAATGGATTCGTGATGGATGTTTCTTCAATCGAGTTGGCTTTTTGATAGTTTGTAGTTGGAGGAGTGGTTGTATGTGGTGGTTGGAAAGGACAAGGGGTATTTGTTGATTTTGAGAAAAGCACTTGAAGGACGATGAGGCAGAAATGGATTCGTGATGAATGTTTTGTCGCTCAAGTTGTTTTTTTGATAGTTTGTAGTTGGAGGAGTGGTTGTATGTGGTGGTTGGAAAGGACAAGGGGTATTTGTGATTTTGAGAAAAGCACATGAAGGACGAAAGGCAAAAATGGATTCATGACGAATGTATGACTGTTTCGTTGCTTAAGTTGTTTTTTTGACAGTTCGTAGTTGGAAGAGTGGTTGTATGTGGCGATTGGAAAGGACAAGGGGTACATGTGATTTCGAGAAAAGCATGCACCTATGTATAATATAATATATGTATTGGGAGGAGGTCGAGTGATTTGATGATATATCGAGGTACACGTTCCAAGTTCGTTTATATCCTTTTGCCGCCAAAGATATGAGAGTACATAGAAGCGAATATTGTACATAACTTAATTTCGGAAAAAAATTCACCTGTACCCCTTGGTCTTTTCAGTCGTTATGTGTAATATTTATGATTTAAGTAAGGTGGAAGCTCGCAGATTGGTCGACTTGGATTGGATTCAAATCTTATCGGTTTCTAGCGAGAGTTTACATGACGTTTTTATTGATCGTTTTTTTTTTAATATGGATACTATATTGTTTCTTTCGAATATTTCGATTTATATGATTCAAAAAATGTGTTTATTTAATGTTTTACGAAACAAATCTTAAAAATGATCACAGCCCGCCTTAACTAAGGCAATACGAATAGTGATAGATTATACGGAGAAACGTTTTTCATTTTTTTTCGATTTGTCGTTTTATTTGTGAGATGGAAAATCATTGACTCTTACTCCAACTTTTGCATATATCCTTTTTTTACATACATGAAAAAGATCTAGATTCAAACAGAACACAGTACGAATTAAAGTGGCAGGATGTAAACGAACATCAAAAATAACACAAATTAACAAAAAATGAAATATTTTTATCCAAATAGGACCTAAAAAAATATTTGGTGAATATTTATAATATTTTCAGTATAGGCGGCAGCGGTCGAGAGCAAATTGGCTCAGACCACGCTAACAATTTTGACCCCCGCGAGAGCTGACAGTGGGCGCTAAATGAAAGGCGTAGCTGACGCTGTCGTGACTAATGTCGTCCATTAATAATAGCCGTAATTAATCGGAGGGTTGAGGGGAGTTTTCCGGCGACGGGGTAAAACCGCGAAAAACTCATCCTACACCCCATAGAAGCGAGTCGATGGAAAATCTGCCTTGAGCCAAAGTTATTCCGGTTTGATTTTCTTGTTATTTTTTTTTAATATTGGAAATAATAATTTGTAAATTATCAGTTTTATGGCTCGAAGTTGCTCGAGTTTTTTTAACTTCAAGCTGATTGTGTGAATATCGTCGCGTGTGTAGTTCGTGCATAATATTTGATACGTCATAGCTACGGCAAAGGTACTCTATCGCTACATGAAGAATCATAGTTAAAAGGGCCGTTAATGTTAAAATGTAAAATATAATGGCGTGGAAAATCTGAAAAACTCATACTACACCCATAGAAGCGAGTCGATGGAAAATCTGCGTTGAGCGAAAGTGATTCCGGTTTGATTTTCTTGTTATTTTTTTATAATATTGTAAATCATAATTTATTAATTATCAGATTTCGCGGCTCGAAGTTGCTCGAGAATTTTTTAACTTCAAGCTGATTGTGTAAATATCGTCGCGTGTGTAGCTCTTATATAATATTTGATACGTCATAACTACGGCAAAGGTACACTATCGCTACATGAAGAATCATAGTTAAAAGGGCCGTTAATATTAAAATGTAAAATATAATGGCGTGGAAAATCTGAAAAACTCATACTACACCCATAGAAGCGAGTCGATGGAAAATCTGCGTAGAGCGAAAGTGATTCCGGTTTGATTTTCTTGTTATTTTTTCGTATTATTGGAAATCACAATTTATTAATTATCAGATTTTATGACTTAAAGTTGCTCGAGATTTTTTCGACTTCAAGCTGATTGTGTAAATATCGTCGTGTGTGTAGCTCGTGCATAATATTTAATACGTGTCGTTTTTACGGCAAAGGTAACATATCGATCCATAAAAATCAAATTTAAAAGTGCTGTTGATTGTAAAATGTAAAAAGGGAATCGTAAAATATAATGATGTGGAAAATCTGAAAATTTTCACTGCTAAAGGATGAGTCATTATGGAGTCTATCAAGCTCTGTCAACAATCATACTGTCATTTTTACTTTTATAGATAAAATTAAAATCATATGACGACTGAAACGCTTAAGGGGTACAAGTGAATTTTTTGCCTAAATTGAGTTATGTAAAGGAATCGCTTCTATGTATGCTCATATATTTGGTGGCAAAAAGATATAAACGAATTTGGAACGTGTGCCGAGATATATCATTTAATAACTCAACCTCCTTCTAATACGTGTTGGTATATGCTCAGTCACTTGTATTCCTTGGACTTTTCAGTCGTATTTTCCATTTCTAAGAAATGAATTGAAATCGAATATTTTTCCAGATAAGGAACGCATCGAGCTCATTTCAAAGAAAACTTTGATGTCCGATAATGCGTAAACCGAACTTAAAATTTTCAAAACCCTCTTTTCTTCGAATGTCGAATAATAAAAACACACGTGTTATACCATTTTTTTTTTTTGATCGGCATTAATATTTCAAAGGTAACGTATGCAGATATCGGCAGACCGATTCCGAGGAGAGCTCTTATAAGGAGAGGAAAAAAAGGCAAGCAAAATACATACACGTAATCTTCTTTCATCCTTTTGAGAGAAGCTCACCCCTCGATCGTCAAAGATATCTTTAAACGGCTTATTTTATTTTTTGTATATTTTATACCGTTTTGCATCCACCAAAAGACGGAAGCGACCGACAAACTGGGAATTTTATTGGCTGTTCATTGTTTCGGTGAGAGTGTGTTTTCTTCTTCTGTGTATCATATAAGTCGTTCATAGCTAAACGTGATTAACTCCACTAAGAAAGAACTAGAAATGAACAGTCGAACGTGGTTTATGCATTTTTAGACTAAGAAAGAATAAGATAAATGGTCGAATTCGTTTGATGCATATTTTCAAATTTCCTTTAGATATTTCTTTTCATTATTCTATTTTTTAGATATTATGAACATACAAATTATGTTTATAATAAGCTACGAATGTAGTCAATTTATATTAGAGTACAGAATTAATTAAAATAGTTTCTGAAATAGATAATTTATAATCCGGTGATCAAACAAATTTTGTCATTTAATCGTATTTATCTTCATTATCAAGGAAAGATATTTCACACATAAAAAGTTATGACTATATAAAGTGAGTTAATATTTAAATATGATATTTGTTAAAATTTAGAGTTAGTCATGTTTGGCTCTGAATGGTTCATATGTGTATGTAGAAACGGGCTGCCTCTTTTAAAGGCTAAAACCATAAACTGACTCAATATTTATTTTGCCATAAAACGTGTTTTTCTTGCCGTTGTTTTGTGTATTTATTTCTTTTTTTTTTTCATAAGAGGGAATGGGAATAAATTCGCGGATAAAAAAATTGTGATACGTTGACTATTTTGTGTATTTTTCTTGTTTGATACTTGAATGTACCGTACAATACATACGTGTATATCAGTTAGTACTAACATATACATATGTATGTACATAAGTATTATAATGATAAATTATGATTTTTTATTTAATTATGTTACGAATGTTATGAAACGAATCGCATAAAAACAAAATGATTTTCCATAAAAACGGTGGACATCAATGGGATTTACTGTACTAGATGAAAACATTTATAACGACTTTTTATTTTTTTCAACATTTTTTTATTTTAACATATAACAAGGTATATGTGGCCTTAATCTATTTCTCAAGAACGTTAATTATTTTTCATACGTGGAAAACACACGCTTAAAACTTAACATTTCCATATTCGTCGTGTTTCCTATATAACATTTCACAGAATATTCCATCACGCATCTTAAAAATCGAAAATAGCGCCGCAGACATAAACTTTTTATCCACCATTTCTAAAAATCATCGACACGTTACCTCCAAAAACCATAATTTTTTTAATATATCATATTTAAATAATTAATTCGATACACACATGCATGTGTACACAGTTTCGCATACATTCACTAACGAATACACACATGAAAATACCCATTTATATACACCGAACGAGATGCACTTTCAATTGCGCCAGGCAGAACTAATAGAACGTACAAGTCCAGAACAGTAGTCGTGCATTTAATATTTAAGTCGTACGAGTTTCGGCTTTGAGAGCCGCGAAACGGAGCGCGATTTTCGCGTATGAAATTAACGAATGCAGCCGGCTTCGGGACAACGTGTGAGGGTTGTGTAAGTGACGCGTCCCGACTGCGTTCTAAAACCTGGCAAGTTTTAATTGAGTTTAGCTTCATTGACTTTGGAACTGTCTACATAGTCGGGCTTCCTCTCTTGCATCGCGTCGGGGAGATTTGTTACATGCCCCTCGGCTGCTTAACACTTCGAAGGCGCTGGGTAATTTCAAGACACGCTCGTGTGGAGTGGGCGATATTTAAAAACTCGTAATTGAATATTGCGATTTTGTATCATTTTTGATTTTGCGTTTATCTACAGAAGAATTTGATGCTATATAATCGAAAAAAAAGAGCAAATTTATTCGGAATGAAATTAGTTTCATTCGTGTAGATCCGCTTCAAACTTTAGAGTCAATTTCTGCAATATTTGAATTCTATTTCTAAGGTTTTTATTTAAAAATTAACCCAGGTTGATGTCTTTTGAAATTAACTCGTTAACTCACTTTGAAATTAATTAATAATAAAAATCTCAAAAATGGATTTAAAATATTGCAGGAATCGACTAACGATAAGAAGATTGAAGCGAATCTACAAACGAATAAGATTTCATTGTGAATAAATATGATGCATTTTCCTTTCAAAAGATGGCACTGAGTGTGATGGTATACAAATCATCAAAGGCGGGATTCGTTTTACGTGTATGAATATTTGTACAAAATATTTTAAGGAAAATTTCAATGAGTGAAAAATATGTTATAGATGGGATTTATGTTAAAGAAAATCACCATCACATTTCTTATAGGAAGGTAAGTTACTGGAGAGTTTACTGTATATTCATATATTTGATCAATTATATTGAGTATCGAATAATAAAAAAAACGGCCTCCGTTTAAAAACAAAGTTTAGAAATCATAAAGTACATGTACATATATCAATAAGAATCATAACACGAACATGAATCACTCACTTCTTGCATCGATCTTTCAATCGAACATCACCAATCATCTAGCCACAACAACTATCTGAAAAAAAAACTCATTTCTAAGCACCTCACCACCCGATTAAAACATCGACCAACAATTCCACACGACAATCAACTAATCAAAACTGAAACCGAAACAAATCTAAAAAAGATAAAAAACGATCCCACAATCAATCCGACCACAAATCCGACACGAATCCTCCGACCGAACTATGACCAGAAACAATCAAATTCGATTCCGCAAACAACGATCCCCAAGCGGCCTAAATCGAGCGTCCCGAAGCTCACTGGGCCGCACGGGGCCCCGGGGTCGCTGCGTTTCTTGGGCGTGCATATCTGTGGGGATTCGCGGGAATTTTAATGAAAATTCCATCAGTCTTTAATGTTTGCCCATTCGGTGTGTATATCCTTTGAGGTCGCCTTTATTGTGGTTTCGCTCGCATAAAACGCGCCGTTATTGCCGCTCCCTGAGCCGGCCCAGAACTCGCGATTTGTTTTTTTTTTCGCCGTTTTTCGTTTATTTTTTGAATTTGTTTTCGTTCTTGTTTTTGGCTGTTGAAAAAAAAAGTTTCGATGCGATGTAGCGGATCGCTGTTTAACGAATACAGTTTTCGATACTGCGTGAGTTGAGGAATTTTTCGTGTGTAATTGTTACTGCGAATATGACGATAGATTTTAAAAACAGCGCGAGTGACCTTTTTTTAATCGATATTGAGTTAAGTATAGAAAATGGTTCTAAATATGATACAGAATCATTTTAAGTAACTTAATTTCAATAAAAAAAGGTAACTTGTACCTTTAATAATATTTAGAGTTTGATATTGTAAGATGCCGTACGATAAATCGTATACGTGTATGGAGGTCTTTATATTAATTTGAATATAACAATTAGGGTCATTCCGGGAGAGATGGCCAGATATTTAACTTGAATGGAAAAAATAATAATTGTGTCCAATTTTAGGACAAAAATGCCTATCTTTCCATGAATTATTCTTGATAGTTTGAGATCGATTACAAACATATGCATTTGATTTCGACCGAGCTTCCTAGAAATAGTCGGTCTATTTTTGAATTGAGAATTGATTGTAACAGATATAAGATTAATCAGTTTAGTATACACTCGAAATTTCGTTAACGAACTGTCGAAAAAATACGCCAGTGCCTTACGTGAGCGAAAAAAAAGACGAATGTATGTGCCAAACATAATATCGAAAATTTATTGAAATTATGGTCATATCGTATGTGCACATGAAATAATAGATACGTAGATACCAAAATAGTAATCACATATGCATATGTTACAACAGTTAGAGCAGAACATTACAAACTAAATTCGATAGACACGAATTTGGGTCAGTTCGGTTAGGACGATCTCCTAAAACACCAACACACAATATCCTCAAAGGATTCGTGCAAAATTGATCTTAGTTTTCCACTCGGCAGACTAGATTTAATAGTTTAATAGTTGCGGTCGACGGGGAAACGGACCACGGTACTCGAAGATGAATTAATTTGAAACGAAACAAACATCTCTAAAAGCTAGTTCTAATCGTATTTTATAGTACAAAATTTCGTAATATGTGTATTTTGAAAGAAATATTTAATATTATATTTGGATATGAATATTTTTGAATATCAAAATTCTTTTGTTTAGCTTTTAAAATGAAAAATTTCAATTGTCAAATCAAAATTCGATATTTGAATCATCAAATTTCAATCAATTAGTTGTATTTTTTTTCCTATAAACAGTTTCGGGAACTTTACATATTGACATATACATGATGACTGAAAAGACCAAGGAATATAAGTGACATTTTTGCCGAAATTGAATAATGTACAAGAATCACTTCTATGTACGCTCATATGTATATTTGGTGGCAAAAGGATGTAAATGAATTTGGAACGTGTGCCGAGATAAATCATCAAATCACTCGACCTAACGAATATCGAGAATATCTAACGAATTTCTAATTTTTCTTTAGTCATATTATAATAGACATTCAAATATGAACGTATTTAAGTTTTCAAAGATTGATCATGTGTTCTTAATTGAAAAATTATATTGAACAAATGAATCAATTATGTAAAAAATACATTCAAAATCATAAATCATGGCCAAGTATTAGTGTGACGAACAAAATTCGAAACTATCCATCACTCGTCAGAAGAACAAAACACATTCGCAATTCACACTGGCCCTAAAAACCCATCCATTTCCAACTTCGAAGAATGCCCCGATCGCCTGCAATTAATGGAGCGGCATATTTCAAGACTCGAAGGAACCTTAAAAAAATTGAAAGTCGGAGAACACGAAAAACTTTGCGTTTCACTTTCTCGTCGAAAAGGCTTCTACAATAAGGCGTTCAATCATGGTCTACCACAAAGACTGGATATCCGGTTGTGGGCGGAAGTCTGACCTTCGGCCTCGTTCACACGTGATGTTAAGCTGGCTGTTCACCATTCGATTTGACGTCAATTTGATGGTTATAGGAAGATAAATTATTCTGGGGATACCTTGGCTTTATAAAATTTATTTCAGGTATTTATGTTTTGATGATAATAGCTCTAATTAAATCAATACAATATACATAGTTTATGCTAGATCGGGTTCATTTGAAGCATACGAGAGACTTGGATCATTCGAATTGGTAGTCTATGTCATCTTTTGACTTTTGATAGTAGTGGAAATTTCCAGATTTGAAAGACAATCAAATGTTTAATGATTTTTTTAAGTTCTTGAAAGGAAACGAAACTTATAAAATCAAAAGTATCCCCGTTCTCTTTTCTCTTCTCATTGACCATTGAATTGGATGACAGATCGAATAATGTGTTTGGACTTTTAATTTCGCTATCTATTACACGTCATGTTACATCTCGCACATTCTATTTTCTATCTATCCCGTTTAACGGGATTCGTATCGTAAAGTGGAATGGATGAAAATTAGAGTAGAAACAGGGCGCAATAAATGACGAATGTCCAACATATCGTCACGTGTGAATGAGGCTTTTCGTACTCGGACGGCGCTTACGACGTTTGTTGAATCGGTCGAAGGACGTGTTATATTGCCTGTCTGTTCGACAGTTCTCATGAATAAGGTCCGTCGGTCGAGGAGGCTTGTGAGGTGTTCTGAGGTCTAAAGTGGGAGAATGGGTTAGAAAATAGGGTTAGGCACTTTCCATTCTCTCAAATGATTTTTCATAAATTCGATTTGAATACATTCATATTTGTCTTTGCCATAACTTTTATTTAAGCTTCCGCTTTTAAGTAGTAAGACCGAAAATATTCAAAACACAATTTCTGTACTCGACTTCATTGAATAAAATTTGTCACTTATACCCCTATCGAATGATCGAATATTGTTAATTTGTCAATAATTCAGTTGAAAACCATCGACTTTCGCCATCCCTAATTCTCGTCTCACGCACCGAAACTGAGTGAAAGTTTACGTACGTTGCCGACAATCTCCCCATTGTTTGTGTTTCTGGCTGACGTGTCGATTGATGGCGCAGTTCGATTGCCACCCATCAGAACCACCCTCTAGCTTCAACCACCCTCTCTAAGCGCCCCCCAGAGCCTTCCCTGAAAACTGCTAAGCCGATTTAATTGTAAAAACTATGTATAATAGCTGAAAAGAAATTCTTTCCGATAATCCAAACTTTTTACCCTTTCAATATCTGTGAAGGGTGGTTTTTCAATTGCAATGTAAATATAAATTTTGATAGTTACCTATGACTGTATTAGTGAATCTGAATCTGTTAAACTTTTTAAAAATACTTGTTTTATCCTGAAATTTAATTTCGATACGCTATATTATTCAATAACGTGTTGAAATTGTTAAATTTTATTATTAAAATGAGTGCTTCGGTTGTCTAACGTTACGTGGGCTACGTTGAAGGATAATGTGTAGTTTTCTATGTGTGTGAAACCCATCTTTTAACACATTTAATTTTGATAATAATTAACCCATTAAGGTCCTGAAATATTACTATGATCACATTCAATCCTGAAATTAATGTAGTTCGTGAAAAAATTAGTTTGCGTCCATAGGTTTCATTCGCTCGTGATCGAAAAATAGTATGATTGAAAATCGGTTTTCCATGAAAACCGCAAATCATAAAATCATAAAATTACTAATATCTATCGATTGAAATATATTTTGAATATGTTATGTGGAGAGGTCTGTTATTAAACACCCTCCTTTACAGAGTTTATATTTGTCCTTCAAAAATCAACAATTCGTTGTAAAATTATATGAAATTTGAAAAAATCTGGTAGTTCAAGGATAAAGGATCAATCCCTAATTGAGATATTTTTTCAAAAGCTGAATTTTGGTGATCATATATTTAGCCATTTATACTTTTTTATATTCTGGTATCAGCTTTTCAACGCGAAATTATGAAAATCTTCATCACATCAAAATAATTTGACTAAAACAGCATTTATCTCTTCACAACCCAGTACTAGATCTCAACCCATCATTTCGAAAAAACCCTAATCTAGCGACCATAAAAGTACATTCCAAACACCCCTCTCATGCACAAAATCCGACTGTCCCTCGACAAATCATCTGTTGATCCTCAAAACGCGCAATAACCTCATATCAAACATCCTGGAAAAACTTTCTCGATTGAGGCGCCATAAAAAGTCGGACGTGTCAAATCCGTTCCGTTTCACCGTCAAACTGCGAACCCCTTCGGGATCCACGGGACATAAACATATCCGTATAAGCACGCATGGGGTGTATGTGTGCCCCTCGAAATTTACGGTTCAAACCCCCCATAAGGTGGCGCATTTGAACCCTTCTGACCCAGAGCGGAGCTGGAGAGTGGTGCGCGCTGATAGAGGTGACTTATCACGCGACCCTCCTCTATACGCTCACTTTCGATACGCACAGGCTCACTGTGAAATATCTGCTTTTCGGTTTCGATACGCTTTTATTATATATGCGGCGGTTTCTTCGTTTGGTTTTATGAGCGAACGAGCACTAGATCCAAATATCAACGCGCGCCTTGTTAAAGTGATTTTTTTTCATAATAATGGCCGGTTTTTTCACTTCTGGTTTGAGAATCTGGTCTCTCCGCCACGGATGGAAGAAAATGGAGGAGGCCTACACCCGAGCCAGGGTTGACTTAGGCTGAAGAAAAAGAAGAAAGTGGTTTCTCTATTTATGAAATATAAAAAAAAATTTTGAAAGAGGCAGACATACTAGAGTTCGTTCAACAATACATACATTCATCTCCTTCCCTTAGATTTTGACAGATCATAGTTGGAGTAGTTTAAATTCGTTTTATTCTTAAACTAGAGGTGAAAAGAACGGCTCTAAATCGATTTAGTATTAGTTTATGGGTAAATTGACAATCGAGCGCAGTCACAAGTTAAAAACATCTATCGAGAAGTTTATCTATTTAAGTTCTCTGATAATTTTAAATGGAATTTACGAAAATAGTCTCGCATTTTCCATATTGAATTCGATCGAAATTAGTTGTTTCGTATTTTTAAAGAATAAATTTGCAGCTACGTGTATGATGTAAAAAATACAGGTAAGTATGGCCGAAAATTTTGGTCTGATAATATGATGTTGATAATTGAGTGGAAGTGTGAGATAATTTGCTCTCTCGAATGTGAAGGTGGTTAGAAAATAACAGACTGTATACATTTATTATATCAATAGGTAGATAGAGTCTGTTTTTGCCTTATTACATTTTCATTTGGACAATATTTCACATTTCCATTCAGGAATTGATGTGTAGGTAGTTATATTTTGGATGCATTTGTTTTCAATTGTATAGTTGAGCGTATTTTCAATAATTAAAAGTTTAAATTATTTTCCAAATTACAAGCTCTACACAATAAAATATGTAGCTCATTGTTAAAACTTCGATTAAAATCGTTAAAATCATGAATGTGATGTGACCCAACGAAACATGACAAAAGCCAAATTCAGTATCGCAACAGCGACCCCAACACATCATTGTGCTATCAACTGACTAATAATATATTTCACAGAAGCCATTTTCCATCGAAATTTATAATATAACAATCAATTAGCACACAGCATTCACGAACCGCACCGCCCACACCCTAATTGAATTCAATTAGCTTAAGCGCGAATAATTCACACAAAAATAAGTCGGTCCGAAGGAAATAATAAGGATTAGACGGGTGAAATACATTCGGCCAACCCTATCCGGGGGGTGGATAGTCATTAACGTGTAATCCTCAAAAATAAATGGGACACACTCCGCGGGTGTCCCATAATTGGAGATGCCATTTTTTTCTGACCACCCTCGGGTATGATTTGTCGTCGGGGGATGAGATCGGGAACTGGCCGGCCACCATTAATATCGTATTTTCCGGGTTGTGTTTTTCGGTAGGGAGAAAATTCTGAAACTTAATAAGCCAGCTGTAAGTGTGCTGTATGAGACGTGAGGCTG
The DNA here is from genome assembly GCA_024721215.1 of Cheumatopsyche charites. Lineage (NCBI taxonomy): Eukaryota > Metazoa > Arthropoda > Insecta > Trichoptera > Hydropsychidae > Cheumatopsyche > Cheumatopsyche charites. The sequence continues at coordinate 3,473,552 of CM045587.1, forward strand.
GTCCGAGTGTTGCGGGAAATATCCCGGGAAAATGTTCGAGGTTTTTATGCGGTTTTTTTTTTCGTTATTTTGTTTCTGGTTGAATGGTGAATGGTTTTGATGATTATGTTGAAAATAATTGCAGTGAAATTCCGATATACGTAATCCTCGATATACGTACTCTCGAAATAAGTACGTCTTGACTTACGCATGCTTCGACATACCAATGTATAGGCATACGTATAAGTAAATCGATATGTGTACGTACAACTCGATACACACACAATTCAACAAACACACAAGTCTACATACGTACAATTTGACATACATACATACAATTAAATATAAGTACAATTCGACACACATACCCCTTGACTTACATACACACGCCTCGATTTTCTTGCATCTTAATATACGTAGACATAAGTGCAATTCGACTTACGTATCACTCGACATTCGTAAGACTCGACACACGTACAATTTTATTCTAAAAGTTAAAGGAAGAATGATTAACTGTCCCCCTGTTGGTTATTCAATTGAAGCAATAACAAGACGGGCCCTAATTATTTGAAATAGTATCAAAAATCGAACACCTAATCTATTTTTCAGCTATGAATATTACTCATTTATTTATTAGAAATTAATACGAACGTAAAATCAAGCATACCTAGCTGCCCACATACAATAATATGTTCATTTGACTTAATTAACGATAAAACTTCTTATCAAATTAGCGATAAATGTTACAGAATTTGATCAATTAATGACAAACAATATTTTCTTAAATATATTTATCGATTTTCATACATCGTTAGACAACACACTATCGAACCCAAAACAAATCATATAGGCATCTATACACATAGTTGACACGGATGAGAGAACTACCGTGCATGAACAAAATAGGATGAGCACGGTTTTTTTAATTAAAACACGTGCAGTAAACAAAGTTGGATGGTCACCGTCCAGTATTTAATCAGAAACAAAATGAAAAGTAAATAAAAAGCGGCACGTCTATATGGAGAATTTTTCGAAAATAACATTACAGAAAAAAAAATCAACGCCGATGGCAAAATAAAGTATGCAGCTTCCCGGAATATTTGCACAAGGATAGTCCCGGGCATATGAAAAGCATACATCAAAGTACAACCGGGGTAATTTTTAATTTATCATTTTATCGTGGCGCGCGAAAAATCGCATTCGAGTAAAAGGAGGGAAAAATGGTCCTATGTATGTATGTATACGAAATTGGATGGTTTCATGGAACGAGAAAAACGCATTCCTGGCATAGTCTTTGAAAATTGTGAGTTTTTTTTGTTTATCAGTAAAATACATACATAAATTGCTGGACGAAAAAATTGGGAGAAGCTTAAGTTCACAATATTATGAACTATAAGTGGGCACATTATTATATTTTGAATTGAAATATGATGCTCATTGTGTCGTATAAATTTATTCAACATTTACTTTAGTACATAGTATTAAAATATTCAAAAAAATCAGACAGTGCAGAATCTTTCATTAGGTAGATAAGTAATGTTTACTTTTTGGCTATTATCCAGTCATAGAATGTTACTTTAACAGATTTTCACGAATGTAAATGCACCGTTTTTTCTTAATTGCATTTTCGACTTACAAACTTCGCAGAACGCTATGCAAAATTTTCGCATATAATAATAAAGCATATGATTTGCGAGAGAGCGAAAATAAAAAGATAACATTTTTTCGTTTAGTCGAATGCGAAACGTCTGCGGAACTTTTCAAAACTTGCAGCAGTGAAAGCCAACTTTGAAATGTTAAATTTCGTTTGTGTTTCGCCAAACTTTATTCATTCCATTTGTGAAGTTCTGCGCTGATCAAACGTTTATTTTTTTCACTATTTACACATCCACGACAATTTTTATATTAATCAGACGATTTCAGTTCGATCCGAAACTATCCGTTTTTGAGACATTTGTGATTTATCGCAGGACGGAACTCATTTTATACGAATAGATATACACGTTTGTGAGCTTTATATTATTTGCAAGGGTAGTTTTGCCCCTATACTGCGGCTCACATAAATTAGAAAGACGCCACTGTCTACGCACGCTATGATAATTTTCTCTATATGCACTCCGCCGCATATTTGTTTGCATTGTTTGGACTGGGCGTTCAAATGTATTGCATACAAGTTTATTTTTTATTTCGTTTTATTTCACTATCTCCCCCCCTTAATAGTATAATATTATACAAAGCTGAAATAGCGTAGAACATAAATAAACTTTTTAAAGAGAAAAATAAGAATATTGTTTCGCACGAGACATAAACACATAACTTGAATGGGCAGAGAAGAGCATTTGTGTGTAATTAACAGTTGAAGCTGGATTGAAACTAATTTTTGTGAGTAAATCCTTATATAATGTAGAGATAGATTTTTTTAATATAAGGTTTTTTAAAAATAATTATTGATTTGAATTTATTCAACACGTCAAGATGATCAAAAAACAAAGAGCTTCTGATATTTTTCTAACAAATATATGAATATAAAATATCATTATGAAAATTCTAACGACATTGAAAACACGTTATATGGGAGAATTTCCAATAAGGAGATGTATTTACTTGCCACATTTCTATTAGTTAATCACGTTATAGGGGAGTTCGATGTATTTTATTCATTAAAAAGCGTTTCATACTATTGAAAACTATATGAATGTGTACATGAAATAAGTACAAAATTAACTGAAAATTAATTGAATATGTAACGAATTACATTCACTAAAATCACACGATTCATCGTTTTGTTTCGAAACGAATTCATGCACAGACACAAATTCCAACATATGCACTTTGAAGCCGACGGGAATTCACTTTATTGCAATGTCGCCGACAAACAAAAACGGTATTGCGGCAACTTTCCGAATTAGTTCTTGCCATAACATCAGTTCGGAGATAGTTTGCGTTATTATATTCCTTATCCGCTTGTTAGCGTTTTCGTTGCGAATGCATTTCCCGTTAACACACGGTGACTATATTTCCCGAAACTCATAACGGGAAGACTAAAAAAATACAGTCTCTTTTACGACAAACGGAAATTATTCTCTTTTTATTCTAATTCGGAATCATGAATGCGTATATTTGTCATATGTTCATCTTTGTCATTCGATACTCAAATGGATTTTTGACAGTTATTAGTTGGAGGACTGCCTGAAAATTCTGAAAATCTAAATTCAAAATCTGGAAATGGGTAAATTCAACGAAAACGACGGGACCAGAAGACACGACAAATACGGGACTGTCCCATCAAAAACGGGACGTATGACCACCCTACATTAGCATCAGGCGAACTCGGCATTTTGTATTTCCATTTCTGAGAAAATCGTGTGACAAATTCACTAGTTTTATTCACGTTCACTTTTTTTCCTTTGCACAACCAAGACCTTTGCTTTTTCAGCAGTTTTCCAAACCTTGGTTTTCTTTTTGATGAGGGAAGGTTAGCCCCTAGATCGAAAATATATTGAGCACAAATTGTACATAATAATCATAACTGTCCATGAGGAAATTTGATGGATGCCTATGGAAACTATGCCTAAACATGACCCGAACCTAGCATCAAGAGAACGCTGAGCCCGACGCGGCCCGCACAAACGCTTCACACCGCTGCACCAAGAGTCGACTATCGCATAAACTTCCAGAGTCTCTCATTTTTCTAGTTTGAAGAATGTTCTCGGTGAAAATGCGGCGAACACGTATCGCAGGCAATAAAAAGGGGAACAGACTCATCCCGCTCCCGATGCCGGCTATACATATAAAAATATTTTCACTCGCGCCGGGTTAACATATTACATTAGCATATTTTTAAAATGAAGAAATCCATATATGTCTGGGAGGCTCTTTGTTTTTATTCCTCGCATTTTATTATGTTCATTGCCGAGCGAGGACATTGCAACACGCTCTGCTCCAGCTAGGGTCGAATGGGATGTAATAACATATTGTATGCGTATTGCTTCCGATTCGGGACGTTGTTAAGATGAAAATAAAATTCTCTATACTTGTAGCTAATTTTTTTTATACTGGACGATAAAAAAATAAGTGTTGCGTGAATGAAAATTAGCAACATTTCTGTTTCATATATGTCTGTAGATATCATGAAATGATACAAATGAGAATGGTATCATAACGATGGACAAAACATTCGATAAAATTTAGGGAATAATCTTTCTATGACCAAAATATTGCCTTAAAATTACAGTAAAAAAACATTGAATTTCCGAAACCACACTCCGTCAATCCAAAACCGAAACGAGTTACCTATGCAAACGGCAACACTGAAACAATCGTATGCTCGAAAACGTCATAATGATGGATGAAACGGCCTGGTTCGACACTCGACCTTCGTCACGCTGGACCAGATCCTCCAAGTCCTCGTAGGGCTTCCACCCACCAGCCACCCACTAACCAGAGGTTTTTCAACTTTTCTGACCCTCAATACTAGTCATGAACACGTACGAGAGTACATTTTATATAATCAAGAGAATTTGAATCGATTCGAATTCTGTATCATGAAAAAATTGAGCAGATACAATGCATATAACCATATATGCGGTTCAGATACAGATGCACAAGAGAGACAAATAAAATTTCCTTTTTTGCTATTCGAGAATCTTGCTTCCGATCTAAATTAGTGCATCGAGGAAGCAAAGCGTGTTTTGCGACCCTCAGCTTGGGATGCTGTGCACCGCATTCACCCACCAACTAGGGAATCTAATCCGGAATCCCGGGATCCTGGATGATTTTTTGGCTAATTTTCATTCCCAAGATTGAAGAAAATTTTGGGATTGATGATTAAAAAAAAATACCAATTTGATTCATTATGAAACGATTCCTAAAAAGGAATCGTCTGTGTTTATTTCAAGAGATTTGAGCGACATACATTTATCGATAGCTGAGACTTCTATAATACTCGATGAAATGATTAACTTCTATCACATTTGCTTTTATGGGTTGTGCCATTTATCAATTTATGGCCAATATAGGATTGATCTAAGGACTAGTCATGGTCAAGAAATCATTGAAAAGCATAAACCTTAGTGAGATTTAGACCATAGAGCTTTTAAAAAAATATCAGAATACTGAAATGGTCAAATAAAAATCTTAATATTGCGACTTCGATTCGAGATCACATTATCTATCATTAAAAATTGTTTGAACTGTACAGCCATCAAAAAATGTCCCAGAAACTATGTATATAGCTAAATCTATGTCCAGGGATTGAAATTGCTTCAAGATCGGATTCTATAAGACCATTAAACCACTAAAAAGAGTTCCGAAACCCGAAATTGGCAAACCTAAATCCCTGTATTGAAATTTTGGTCTCGGATCTGATTCCCTACCCCAAAATTCCTTCGAAATATAACGCCATTTAAAAACTTCTAAAATCCCGGTATTGCTAAATCTAAATCCCGGGATTGAAATTTCTGCTTGAGATCTGATTCCCTACCCCCAAAATTCTTTCGAATTAACACACCATTAAAAAAATTTCAGAGACTCCGGTACTGCCAATTTTAAATCCCGGGACTGAAATGGTCCCGAATCTGATTCCCTATCCCAAACATTCGATCGAACTATAATACGATTGAAAATCTTCCGGGATCCCGGTACTGCCAATTTTAAATCCCGGGTGGAAATTTTGGTCCCGTATTTGATTCCTTATCCCCAATATTCCATCGAACTATAACGCCATTAAAAATCTCTCGAGATCCCGGTACTGCCAATTTTAAATCCCGGGTGGAAATTTTGGTCCCGTATTTGATTCCTTATCCCCAATATTCCATCGAACTATAACGCCATTTAAAAAACTCAAGATTCTGGTATTGCCAATTTTAAATCCCGGGTAGAAATTTTGGTCCCGAATCTGATTCCCTATCCCAAACATTCGATCGAACTATAATACGATTAAAAATCTTCCGGAATCCCGGTACTGCCAATTTTAAATCCCGGGTGGAAATTTTGGTCCCGTATTTGATTCCTTATCCCCAATATTCCATCGAACTATAACGCCATTAAAAATCTCTCGAGATCCCGGTACTGCCAATTTTAAATCCCGGGATTGAAATTTTGGTCCCGTATTTGATTCCTTATCCCCAATATTCCATCGAACTATAACGCCATTTAAAAAACTCAAGATTCTGGTATTGCCAATTTTAAATCCCGGGACTGAAATTTTGGTAAAGAATCTGATTCCATATCCCAAACATTCGATCGAACTATAACACCATTAAAAAAACTCGAGATCCCGGTACTGCCAATTTTAAATCCCGGGACTAAAATTTCGGTCCGGGATCTGATTCCCTACCCCCCAGCCTTCCCCCCAGGCTTCGGCTTGGTCCCGGGCTGCAAACCTAGTTGCCGCCCGCCACCCGTCGACTGTCCGGCAATAAATTAACAGTGGCCGGCTCGCGGCCATCCCCTTCGCTGTAGCACATTCCGGCTCCAGATTGAGGGGCGGCTCCCTCGCCATCATTTCACTGTCACTTCTGGATGACTGTGGAGTGCGCCGCATACCCACACTCCCCTCGCCCTCTGCAGCGGCATTAACATATTTGTTTTTGCGCGCCGTTTGAGCGCTAAGCGGGGAAAAAATCATAATTCCGATGCTGAGCGAAAAAAGACGTCCCGATGATTAACGGGCCGCCGTCGCAGTTTATCAATTTTAAAGTCAAATTTTCCGAGAAAATTGTGCTTTTGATATAGGGCACACTTAAGTCCGCGCGCATAATTTCGAGCTCGCCTCGCGCTAGTGTATGCTAAGTAATTTATATAGCGCGGCTTGATGTGTTGTGTCGGAATTGGGAAATTAGGTTTTGCTAATAGCCGTTATGTAAGATCGATACGTATTCATTTGTTTGAGCTGATTATTATTTAGTTTAGTATTTAAACAAATGAAACAAATAAGTCGAATTCAAATGAGGATGAGTAAAAATGGTCGAATAGTGAAGTTGACTAGACTTTCAAATGTATCTCGATTGATCGATATAGATAGCCTGATGATTTGTTTCATCTATGTTCAGAGCTAAGGACAGTTGTCATATATTTTTTCCCATTATTTTTTGAATTTACAACGATTGTTGTATAAGATTGGTATATATGTATCTATGTATGTAAATCGTACATAATTCAAAGGAGTATCAAAAAAAAAGTATGACAACTGTTCCCACTGCCAGTCATAGATGAATATGGGATTGATTAACCCATAATTGTAAGGTAAGTTCAAAAATATTTTGAACTCCAAAATCATTGGGGTTCGTGAATAAACGAAAATTGGTTATAAAAAGTAAGATAAGACTTAACGAATGATAAAATTCGATATTCCATGAAAATTCTATAATATGTTAATGCTAAATATTGCCATAGAGAAAAATCATCAGACTATCGAACGTTTGAAATCTGTCTATTCATTATTTCTTGAGAACGCTTTCACCCATCGATACCTTCTTCGACACTATAATATAATGAATACAAAATATAAAATCTACAACATATATTAAACCTAGTATTGATAGAATCAAACGACTAACCAAAAAAAAAACTTGAATTTTCACAATAAACAGAACCTTTACTGCCAGACGATGCAATTTTCATTCATATTCGATCGAATCGATTTTCCCCCTACACACATACACATTTTCGACCAGAATGGAAAGTGTTCGGTGCCGCTTTTAAGGGGCTTTTGTGCTACATATAATAATACGGCGAGGGTGTTTTCGAGGTGTGCAATCGGAGTACGTATCGCAGTCTTCACCTCTTGCTTATATTATAAATAAACACTTCGCCATTTACTCCCCTTCTTTTCGCCGCCTTTGTGTTTCTCATAAAGTGCGAGTCTTGCGTTATTTATTATGTCTATTATTTAGCCCGTCTTACAATAAGCTTTGTGTACTCGCTCGGCCTTGGTACAGTCTCGCTTGACGCCGAATTGCGCTGCAAATGGTCGAATATTTCAATTTGAAAGTGAGAATTTTCTATTAAATTTGCTTGTTCACTTGTCAGTTTGTCTAATTTAGAGCGTCGAGTGCAGCTCTCGTTTAAATTTTCAAAATTGAAGAAAAATTACATCCAATTAACGTTATTTGTATCGCTAAGAATTGAAGAAACTTATGTAATTGCTGTAAACTGCAGCAAATGAGAATTGTTTTTTTAAAAAAGATTGAGAAATGTAACTATCACGTAAAATTTAGGTCGAGTCTTTTTACTGCTTTAGTTAACTAACCATATGGTTTACTCACAATCAGTTCTTTAGCTACGAATTGTCGAAAATCCACAGATCAAAGATGGATTTTAACAGTTCGTAGCTAAAAAAACTCACTACAACTTTCTAGTTAATTAACTAGATGAATGAAAAGATTGGTTCTTAAAGTGCAGTCTTTCCATGACCAATGTATTTCCAATTAAAGTATGCATTTATTAGACGGCTTCAAATATTTTTTAAAAGCTTTGTGCTTCACCATGATACCGTTCTCATTTGAGATATTCATTGATGGAATTATCATCAAATTGATATAATAAATAGTTTTTAATTTCTATTTCAATCATATGATAATAGATATAAAAAAAATATTGCATATTCATTTTAGTGGTTTAATTCAAAGTCAATGGAATCTTCGCGTTAGCCAGACTGTACAAGGCTATGTAGCCTTTTTTATTTATTCCTTTTGCAAGAGTCGATGCATAAAGTGGTCTTTAAATCGTACTTTAAATGTCACAATAATTGAAATCAATGGGCAGTCGTTCAAATACGAAGAGAGAGAGATTTTACGACTTCATTTATTCGAGTCGAATTATTATCGCTGTGCGCTTTTGCCTCCTAATAAAATGAATTTAATGTGAATTTATCGCTGAGCTCAAAGAGAAGAAAAAAAACACGAAGAAAAAAGGCATTTTTTACACAGAGTTTTAATTTCGGTGAAAAGGTTCATATTTCATCGCTGTTTACGCGCCTAAGTAATGTTGCTTTATTAATGTATGCGACGAGAATCAATTCTGACGTTCCTTAACTGAATTTTTAGACACTTTTCGATTGCCTTATCTTTTTTATGCTTGAAAATCTCTGAAATATGTACATGTTATTGTCAAAGTATCACATCTATCATATGAGAAAGTAAAATTATTTTAGCTATAAAAAAACTAGGATTTGTGCCTAACTCATAATTTTAATATTCGTATGTGTATGTCATATGAGTTTGAAAATACGACCCTAGAGATGAATTAAGTTTTGCCCCTTTAGATGGCTTACTCACATAACTTTTTTAGTGTCATACATGACGTGATATTCACCAAATCTATTCTTTTGAATGAAAAGAATTGAGTCAGTTTTCAAATACGTGAATCATCGACCGAAAAAAAATCATTTTGAATCTTACGAGAATACTTATTTTTTGAGAAATAATCAAATAATCACACTGAAATGATAGAGAAGTTTACAAAAAAAGTGTGGAAACATACAAGAATTGATTTTATTAAGTTGAAAAAAACACAGTAAAATCGTCGAATTTCATCATATTTTCAAAAACGAAATAGTTATAAAAACGTGCAAAAATCTAATCAAATCGATTCATAGTGCTTCAGGTCTTTAGAAGGTTTCATTAATCGTTAGATTTTCAATATTTTATCAAAGTACTAAATTATTTGTATTATTCTGTAATTATGAGTTCAAATTTTTAGTGCAATGAATGTAGTCATTTGTTTATCTCGAAACACATATAAGATTTGAAACTAGCAGCCTTAATAAATATTCTTCCTCCTACTAAGACATTTTAAACGACACTTTAATTATATCAATAAGAACCAAGTGCCAATATTTTCATTATAAAAAATAAATTAATAATGATACAATACAGAACAAAAACGAAAATAGTACACGATCAATCGGCCGATCGTCACCGAATCTCCCATACGTTCTGTCTAGGATCGAGCACGACCTCGATGTTTTATGGTGGTCTACCACCCCAGGGACCCAGGGGGTGGGTTTTTTGATTCGGGGGTCCATCGGCGGGGCGGAGGCTCCGGGGGCGCCGGCGCGAGATACTGCCCCCCAAGGCGCAATATAGTTTTGCTTCGTCCCTTCGCCCCGATACGGTTTCACTTTCTGGACGAGGAGAGCCCGCCCCATCGACGTGGTGTGGTGTGACGTGGCCCTTAGGGACGTGTCGTTTCCGGAAAATCTGTCGCGGTCGGAAATCGGTGGGTTTTCTTTGAGGGTTTTCCGCGAGTTCGATTGTTCTGCTGCTGCCGGTTGATTGGGTTCGTCGGTATTGTCTGCTATGGATTTAGTCTCGTTTTTTAAATAAGTACACTAGATCCTCTAACTATAAAGTGTCAAAAATTCACGTGGTTGACAAATAAAAGAGATGTACATACTTATACACTTGTCTGTCTTTTGTCACTCATGAGGGTTTTCCGCGAGTTCGATTGTTCTGCTGCTGCCGGTTGATTGGGTTCGTCGGTATTGTCTGCTATGGATTTAGTCTCGTTTTTTAAATAAGTACACTAGATCCTCTAACTATGAATTGTCAAAAATCCAATTGAGTGAAGAAATTAATATATACGTCATACATTCGTCTCTTTTTTCGTCAATCGAGTGGGTTTTCTTTGAGGGTTTTCCGCGAGTTCGATTGTGCTGCTGCCAGTTGATTGGGTTCGTCGGTATTGTCTGCTATGGATTTAGTCTCGTTTTTTAAATAAGTACACTAGATCCTCTAACTATGAATTGTCAAAAATCCAATTGAGTGAAGAAATTAATATATACGTCATACATTCGTCTCTTTTTTCGTCAATCGAGTGGGTTTTCTTTGAGGGTTTTCCGCGAGTTCGATTGTGCTGCTGCCGGTTGATTGGGTTCGTCGGTATTGTCTGCTCTAGATTTAGTCTGGTTTTTTAAATAAGTACGCTAGATCCTCTAACTATGAACTGTCGATAATCCACTCGAGTAAAGAAATGAATATATGCGTATATACGTCATACATCCGTCTATGTCTTTCGTCGCTCAAGTGGATTTTATTTGAAGGTTTCGGTGATTTCGAATATGCTACTGCGGGTTGCTTATGTTCGTCAGTATTATATAATTGTCGGTATGTATGGAATAAGTCTAAATTTTCAAATAAGTACATAAGATCCTCTAATTATGAAGTGTCGAAAATCTACGTTAGTGACGAATGACAGATACACACACATTTATATGTATGTAAAGTGTTTATGTATATCGTGTCGATTCAGCAAATTTGGGATGCCTAAATTCGAATCTTGTTGGTTCTATTGAGAGTTATATATTTTGAATTATTGGTATGAAAATTCATTTGTTTCTTTTGAATATTCGATCCATTTTTTTAAACCGATTAAACATTGAATTATTTAGGTGTATCAATAAAATAATAATGTTGCAATTGAATTAAAAAAAGAACTGTATCCAATAAATTCCATCTGGAACGCCAATGGTATATCAATTCCCAAAGCGAATTGTATTCGTATAGCGTGGTTTGTAGGTGAAATAAACTTGGCGATGTTGATAAAGTTGTCAGGACAAGTAAAGAAGAAAGTAGCATCACAGAATCACACTGGACACTATTGAAGAAATTCAGAATATAAACTATGCATATTTTACACCAATCCTAAAAACAAAAATAGAAACAACACTGATACTGCTTATGATACAAAAATTCTTAATAGCATTTAATTCGATATTGTATCATTTTCGACTTTCGAATTAATCAAATTATTAATTTTATTATAATATGTAACGACTGATTCGACAAAAGGATAAGTACTATATTGTGCCACCATACAAGATGTACCGTTTACATTTATCATGTATATTAACAAATCACCAATTGAAACAATACGTACACAATTCACATTGACAATCCTTTCAATTTTTTCAGAAATACATGAATATAAATAGAATATCTGTAAAAAAAACCCATATACGTTGATATACCAAAAACAGATCCAGGGTATATTTATGTGCTTGCAAAGCAGATGTGTGTATGTACAATAAATATAGTGGAGAAAACGGTCGCAAAAGTGGGCAATAGTTCGGGAGCGGGTCCCGTGGGCTGTAGCCTTCCGATAGCGCATTATTTATGGTCGTATCTGGTCGGTTATTAAGTGGAACATCCCAGTAAAAGCTCCACTAGGCATTAATTATTTTTTAATCAATAATTCTAATATACGGTCTTCATATATTATGCGTATAAACCTAGTTAGTGAGAACTGGTCAGAGAGATAATTATATCTGTCATATTTTTATTACATTTTTTTAGTCATCTAATCATTTGAATTATTATTTCTGAGGTGATAATTGATTTGATTTCATATTGTTTCTTATGTGATGTTGCTCTGAGATATGAACTGTTTAAAGATAAACGTGATTAGTTTTTTGAAGAAAAAGAAAAGAGATTTAAATGTCAAAGCAATTGGTATAGTCATAACTTTTTAGGTGTGAAATAATGTTTCTGAATAATAATGATACATAGATAATATTGAGTGACAAAATTAGTTTGACCACTAGATTATAAATAATTTATTATAAAAGCTTTTTTAATTAATTCTGTACCTTCATGTGAATTAACTATGTATATCCGTAGCTTCTTACTTTATAAAGTCAGTCACATTTAGCTCTGAATTTAGCTGATATATTATATATTATATATTATACAAGTAATTTCTACCCAATTATACACAACTATCATTGATTAATATCAATCACTATATAGTGAAGACAATTAGCCACTAGACAAGAGTCCGAAGAGTAACAACGAAAACGCATATTTTCAAATATTAAAGACGGATCGTTTCACTACTTTAGTCATCTAACCATAGTAAGTCCTTCTACAAAAACGAATTTTCCACACTTCATAATTAAAAAAAAAAAAACAGATTTCAACTCAATAGTTAGTTAACCAAAGCAATGAAAATACCGATTCTAAAATTCTTAATCGACCAGGAGAGACGGGCGTTCGTGGAAATTTTCAAACCCCGACACGTACTAACCACTGTCATGGGTATACTGCGGAGTCGCTTTCGTGGATAGAAGCCTTCGTCTACCTTCGGTGTGGAATATCCTAGGAGGCAATCAGCAGAGGCGTCTAATTGCCAGGTGCGGTCTGCGGCAGTTTTTCAAGTGTGAAAATACAAGGGGCCGATGACTGTGTTTGGACAGAAGGAAAGTTGCCTAGCTGTCGAAGCCAATCAAGCGTGTTTGATCTCGCGGAAAGCCACAGTCAATTAACACTTGTGTGCGATGACAAATTGCTATGTGAGAGGGTTGTGTTTATTTAACTGCGTATAAAAGTATACATTTGGAATTTCGATCGGAAATTTTATTTTTTTTTTCACTTCCGAATGGTAAAAAATATTATTTTATTACGAAAAATATTATAAACTCTTATTTAAATTTAATTCGATTCGAATTTTAGAGTCTTTATAGATGTTGGTTTTCAACCGATTGCGATAATTAATTGCCTTCGTACGTTCTTGTCTATTTTTATTACGGAGAACGTTTCATAACTCAATCTAGAAAATGATCAGTGTGTTCATAGACATACATATCTATTTGTATTATACTGAAAAATTCGAAATGTGTTCTGAGTTTTATTTCAAAAAATATACTATTTTTGTATCATAGGAAAGCGTGATCCGAGAGAACAATTAAAACAAATTCTATGTTCATACACGCGCATGCGAAAACATTTGTTTTTGAGCTGTTCAAAGATAAATGTGATTAATACTACTTTTTGAAAAAAATTAAAAACAAATCTTAATGTACTTGGTATAGTCATAAATTTTTATGCGTAAAATATATTTTTAAAATACCATCAAATGACAAAATTTGTTTGATCACCAATTAATAAATCATTTCTTTCAAAAGCAATTTCAATAAATTCTGCACTCTAATATGAATTGAATACACAAATAGTCTATTATAAACAATATTTTCATGTTTACGATTTCTGAATAATAAAGGAATTAATGAAATCTCGATCAAACACAATCTTTCAAATTCTTACTCGAGAGTAATTCACGCTCAATTCTGAACCGCTCATTAGACGCATAAGCTTAAATCACTATTCGCATTCGCCTGTAAATATCCCAGCACTGAAATCTACATCGACATACATGTATCCACATTTTTTTACATAAAAGACCCAACTAAAAACGATCCTTAACATCTTCGAACTCGCACCGAATCCACCCGAACAAAGCATAACCCACAGCTCGAAACTCATAACGACACAGCAACGTCTCGACACCCCGAAGAACGACCTCAACACGAAACTCTGCTCTGCATTCTGCAGCACATCTCCTCCCATCGTCGACTTCGGCCACGTCTCTCCTCAACCCCCATGGACCTCCTCAGCCCCATGGACCTCCTCAGCCCCCTTGGACCCCCATGGACCACCCTCGTGAAGCTCGCTGCACTGAAAAGAGCCAGGGTGATTGCGATGCTGAAAGTGTGCTGCCAAATGAAGTAACTTTCTGTAATTTGGTAGCCGCCGTTCATACTAATCAATTGGCTGAGTGTGCTCGGCTTCGATACTCGGCTGCATTCGGATCGCGAGATGGATGCATCTCTAAGGGGGTTTTAATTAGGGGTGACTTTTTTTCGGTGGAGCGATTTGATTTTGTTTTGGTGTTTAAAGATTATGGCAAAAAAAGAGATTTAAATTGAATAAAGTAAACTTCTCTATGAGAAAACCTGCAAAAAGCAATGTGACACTTTTTTACCGTAACCTAAATCTTCTCTATAACTATTTTTTTATGTTCTTAAGAATTTTCATAAAAATATATTATACAAATATTTATTTTAAATTCATTTAGAAAAACGTCAGTAGCTCTTGGCCTCTGACTAACAATGACAATGATATTAACGACTTAGAAAAAAATGAGATTTTAATGTCAAAGCACTTGGTATAAACATAACTATTTATGTGTAAGTGAAATATATTTCTTGGATAGTAAGGATAATTTTAATCAAATGAAAAAAATTATTAGAGAATTAAGGAAAATTTTACAAATGCATCAAATACGATTTTTACGTTCAGAATTATATCAATTATTACGACAACCGAAAAGGCCAAGAGTTACATGTGTCATTTTTGTCGAAGTCGAGTTATGTACAGGAATCACTTCTATGTACATTCATAAATTTGGTGGTAAAAGGATATATGTACATGAATTATGAACGTGTGCCTTAATATATCATCAAATCACTCGTCCTCTTCTTAATACATGTAGGAACACATTTAACATTGAGCGCGTTTTTCTCGAAATCACCACAAAGTCACTTACATCCCTCGGCATTTTCAGTCGTCATTCAAAACCACAAATACAAATGAATAAAATACACATCACCAAGTGTCATATCAACCGAAACCAAATATAAACGACACGAATGATATGTATACCAATTCGATCGATGGAAATGACGAGCGAGCCTCGAAACGACCGTATGTTCGAATCGAACAGAGGTTTACAGTTGAACATAATATCCATTAGCGATTTCTGTAATTGTCACATTGATTCGCGGAGAGCGCAAATCGGCGTAAAGCGAGACAAAGTCATTACGGACAATAACAATTGACGCAATTGGATTCGAATCTAATGACCATGCATTTTGTGCTAAATGCGCACACACATGCGAATTTACGCTCTTATATGGGTACGTGTGTGCGAAAAACTATTGAATAGATAATAATTTTATAGTGCAGTCGGTATAAAACGTTTGTGCACGCCGCTTTACTTTCAGTGTTCTCATAATGTTGGGTTCGATTTTTTTCTTTTTAATTAACGAGTATGGAAAATCTTTTATAGACATTAATGTGAGATGAATTCTAGTTATGAAGAGAGTCACATGTCGTTTGCTAAATCGATTTATTGATATAAATCGATCGTTTTGTTTTTATGTTAATTCTGTTTATTTAAAAAGTGATGATTTGATGCTTTTTGAAACGGTTCCTCAAATAGAATCCAAGTTTATCAGTGTCTTCGAATTGTTTGTGCGTTCATGTCGATCGATTCGTGTAACATTTATCAGCAGTCTACTTGATTGATTGGATTTCACCTTTGCCCTTATGAGCTACATTCATGTCCAATATATGGTTAATCTAGAAGTTAACCACCCATAATCACAAATAACTAACTTGATTACGAAAACGCTGAAAAAAAGTCCAGGCACGATTTAAAATGCAATCAAACCAAACGAAACAGAAACCGATGATCGAGACACACTCGTACAGCTATACAGCCATTTCTGTCCTTAACAGAAAGATATTTCTGAGAGGTAGAGGTAAGGCATATCTTTCTGAAAGGGACAAGGATGGCTGTATATCTGTATAAGTGCGTTTCATTTGTCAGCATCTGCCCTGTTTGCATTGCAAGCAAACCAAACGGAACAGAAACTGACAAACGAGACACACTCATTCAGCTATACAGTCATCTCTCTCTCTCTCAAAAAAATATTTCTGAGAGGTATATCTTTCTGATATCTCTTTCTGAAATGAAAAAAGATGACTGTATAGCTGTATAGATATATCTCATTCGTCTACTTTTGTCCCGTTCAATTATCTTGCAATACAAATCGACCATTAGACTGCAACACTGAATGAAAAATATACACTGAACCGCTCAACTTTGCATAACTTCAACACCGTATTAGACTTCTAACACAGACTAACAACCCGATCGCACACTTACACAATCAAACAGAAACTATTCATTGTGCTTATGGCTCGCGTACAAAACGATAATTATGAAACGGTCAGCAATTAGAGGTCAAACACAGTGATGATTGTGTTAACCGGCCGACCGCACCAGACATGCACCGTGCATTATGGTGATTGCGCACCATGCGCACTCGTATTATGCACGGCATACGTACGTACGTACGGACGGACGGATTTGCATTCGTATGCACGTGAATGTGCATCGGCAGAAATTCGGAAGCACATGTGATCGATACGTGGATGTGTCGGTGGATGCGCTAATTCGCAACGATGTACTTTCGCATTTGCATGCTGCGCGCTGATGAACTTTTCATTTATCCTCTGTCGGATTCTGGTTTGTGAGCGTTTTTGTTTTTTTAATTTTGTCGATTGTCGATTTTTGATAATTGTATGACGACTGGAAAGGACAAGGGGTGCAAGAGGCTTCGTGGGGATTTCGATAAGAGCGCGATCAATGTTGAGTGTGTAGCTACATGTGTTAAGAGGAGGTCGAGTGATTCGATGATATGTCTCGGTACATGTTTCATGTTCATTTATATCCTTTTGCCATCAAATATGTGAGCGTACATAGAAGCGATTTCTGTACATAGCTCAATTTTGGCAAAAATGTATATTGTACCCTTCGGCCTTTTCAGTCTTTATATGCGTTTTAATAGTGGTGTGCTTGTTTTTTTTTCAAATTAATAGACAGTGGCTCGAGTCGTTTGTGTGTTTATATTAAGCGATTTGGATATCTATCGGTGATCAGGGCTTCTACTCTACGACTTTTGTGATGATGATGTTTTGTGGTGATGCCATTCATGGCTAATGGTTTAAGAATTTAAAAAAATAGACCATGGTTAAAGAAGCGTTTAAAATCGGAGGCTTACAATTAGATCATATTTGGACTGTACCCTCATTGAACAAAATTCACATTCACCTGATAAATCGAACGGTTTCGAATTCAGCATTTGTATCGTAGCCTTATCTCATTGAAATTGCGTCAAAACGTTTCATATCCAATACGATTTTGTTAGTGAATCTAGCAAATACAGGCAGTTCTCCAACTACCAACTGTCATAAATCAGCGGGACAGAGATAGATATATGGACTGATGTATGTACTGTTATATGTTTGTCTCTGTCTAATATATGTCAAAATATTAGAAGTAGCAATCTTATTTCTCACTATTATTTCTAGAAATTTTCATCAAAATCAGTGGAGACCTTCATGAAGCCTCTCCTTGTGTTACAATGAATGTAATCGAAAATCGAAGTTTTTCAAAGTCACATCTGATTTATTTTTTATTTTTTGATATTTTTCACAAAAAACAGACCGAAAATGAAATCAAACCGTCGTAAAATTCGCCCTCCTCCAGAATAAAAGAAGTGCGTATCCGCAAATAATCGAGCGGCATTAAAAGGGCGACCGTCTCCCGCTTAATCCGAGGGGACGATGTTTCGGATCCAGTTTGGTCGTCGGCCAAATTACATTACGTGTCCTTTGAAGAAGGCACGATGTCTCGGTGGCCGCCTTTCTTTTTTCCCTCCTATAGTGCGAGTCCTCGTACAAGGCGGAGGAGCGCCTTATACGAAATTCACGAGGCGTCCGCTCGGCCGAACCTTGAGCGGTCATTATCGGCTTGTGAGAAAAAGTCAAGTAAAGGTGCGATGCGTCGAGTTTCGGATAGAGTTGTTCGTTTCGAATCAATTTCTATGTGTGTCATGAATAGATAGGCTATGGGGGTCAAGTTATATGGTGGAGATTTTGAGAAAATCGCGTTCAAAGTTGAGCGAAGGGTATATGAGAATTGATGATATACATCAGCACAGATTCTGAAATTGATTGAACCCTTGAGGCACATGAAAATATGTACGAAAAAAATTATACTTTAATCAATTTTGGTAAAAAATTACATGATACTCTTGGCCAATTCCATCTGTCTGGCTGTTTGTTTGATGAGTTGCTCCATTATGTCATACAGCTCAATTTTGAATTAAATTCCTGTAAAAAAAAGGCATTTCACCATAGGTAGTAGTGTTGAATTTTTTCACTCCATATTTTTGACAGCTTTGGCCGTAAAATAATTTTTTTCAGCGATACTCTTTTTTTTACATCGAATTTATTTATTAAAAATACGAAACAAATGCTTTCGATCATATTCGATTTATTTTCACTATTGAGTCATTGGAGTGATTGCTATTTTTCATATCAGCTTTTGATTTTTGAAACGTATTGTGTATTATTTAGTTTCGATCATGATTGATACCATAAATCGAGTGATTCTCTATCAAATATTCACTAAATATAATATTTTAATGAACTGTGTTAGTTGAATGACATCCAAGTTGTTTTGATTTTGTATGTCGCTGGATTCACCGTAATATTTTATGGAATTTTAGATTAGGATAACTTGGTGCATCAGCAGGTTGAAAATGTGTACGAAATTCAAAAGCAAATACGAGAAGAGTACTGTGTTCTTGTCAGAAATAAATAATAAATGTTGTGAATGTCAAACGTGAGGCACGCTTCGACTTCAGATCTTATAGAACGCACATACATACATTTATACGAGTATGTATAATGCGTATACTTTAAGAATCTCAATTTCAAATGAATTTTAAATAAGAGCAGCGTTTTCAAACGTATCAAAAATCGATCTGTTTGATATAAAAAAAATATAAAAATATTTATTTAATAATAGTTTCTATAAGCTTACGTTAAACGAGACTCTTTGAACTTTAAGTAGATTGTAAACTGTTGTACAGTACATATTTTCAGTAAATCCCATTGCTTGTGTAGTCTGTGCATAATATTATATTTCTTACATCTAAGAGTGAAATTCAAGATAAAATCTTATGGTGTTTAAATTTTTCCAGGTATTTACAAAATAATCCTGAAAAGTTTCACAGCGAAAAGATCAGGCATTTTTCAGTCTATAAATAACATATTAGATACATCCATTTATATCTATAAATTATATTAAAAATAAGATGGTGAAAAGAACAATCTGTTAAAAAATCCTTTCTTTAACATTTGAACAAAAAAATAATAAAAGAACTTCAATCTGTCTCAAAAAAAAAAGGGGGAACCCAACAAAGAGCGTAATCTTGGACACAATCCCCGTATTTATCATATCTAACACACTTCCGGCGATATCTTAATTCGGTCCATCCCGAGCAAAGGCACAAGGAAGGCGCAGAGGCCACGAATCCTTCGAAGAAAAGTGCCTCTCTATGTGAAAAATGAGTATAAGCAAGAGGAAATAGTGGATTGATAACCGGCAGTCACGTACGCAATAACGCGAACTCCCGACCCCCCTCACAATACACCCGGAGTCCCGATTATAGCCCAGAGACGGTCCACCCCAACCCTTGTGCAAACTTCTTTGCTTTTCCACCCCAACTGGATATGTGTGTATATTTAGATACGTATATAGGTCTGTCTGTGTGTGCGCCCCCGACGTACAAAGGGTCGGTTCTTGCGATTTTTTCAGGCTTATTTACATGCCGGGTTCGAACGGGTTCGTGTGCACGTATGTATGTATACGGCGAAAAATGCAATTTTCTAGTTGACAAAATAAACGTCTTGTGTGTACAATGCAGATACAATTTTATGTCGTAGCTCTAAGTGCTTTTTATTTGTTTGATTTATTTTTCGCGGCTCTTCGTGGGCGGTTTTGAGGTAACGGATTGATGTTCGTTGAGTGCATTTGCGATGCTTTTCGCTGTAATGATTTGGAATACCTGTATTTTGAAATCTATACAAACTAGTGATCAACCCTTTGAATATATCGATGCAATTCTGGAGCGTTACATAGACAAACAGAATAGCTCTATTGCATGGTTAGATTGTAGAAATGTTATTGAATTTGTGATTTATAGACTCTTTAACGACATATTCCTCACTTTCCAGAGTAATTGTGTGCACATCTTGAAAGATTTCTGCATCATTACATTTTATAATCTATGGGATTTTTTACTTTGAAGTTTTATAAAAGAGATAATCTCGTAATTCAGTCTAAGCAAATATTGTGCACACACGCAAATTAATTTGACATATTTTGACAGATACTAAGCATTTGTCATATGTTCATAAAAAATATTATAAGATCGTTTAAAATCTGCTTAAAATCCATAGACTCTCAAGCAACATCAGATCACAAAAACAATTTAGTATTATATTAAGTAAATTCGATATTTATTTTTAAAAAATGCTCATTTCATTATATTTTCTGAAGAGTGCGGCGAAAAATCCATCCATTCAATATGAAAACGTTTCGAGAGCGGAACGAGAAGGACTCTCACTTTTGCATCGGAAATGGAAACGATTTTCCTCAAATATTTTCAAACGGTAATTGGTGAAGGCCCACCCTGTTTCCCCGACGAAATATCAAATTCAATTGAAATCACTTATCGACTGATCCTCTTACGGGACACTCCCGCTCATAACTCCGCACGTACGTATCGGAGTAATGGGGTGTTCACATTAGACTCAATATTTAAGACAATAATTGTCATGGAAAATCCGAAAAATATAATTAGACATCTGATTCATAGTATGGAATATGAACATGAAACGAGTAAATTAATAGTTTCAATTTTTTGTTATTAGAACATTTTTTTTTAATTTACAATTTAAGGATAGTTTATTAATTCGATGGAAAGTTATTATTAATTACAATTCAATCCAATATATTTTTTTATATGATATGCAAATATGAAGTTTGATCGATTCAAATAAATGAATTAAATCCTGAGGTTCTTTTATTTACAAATTTCATATTTTTGAATACAATATATGTATGTAATTATTGATCATATAAATATCAAAAATTGATGATAATTTACCTTTTTATGGTGATAAATTCGATCGACTTAGGGCCTGGTCGACTTTTCATATCTGGTTTGAGAAATAAATCGATTTTAAACCACCCGAGGTTTTCCAACTACCAACTGTCAAAATATGGAGGGAAAAGATGAGTGTATGTATTGTAAGAATTGTAGTAGTATGTCTGTCTCTTTCAGCATCTGTTTTGACAGCTCATAGTTAGAAGGAGCGTGTATAGTTCAAAATCATTTTATTCTCAAACTAGATTAGATGTAAAACGACCGGCTCTAAGACTTTTGATTTTTTTTTGTCTGCGGCGCCTTTTCCACCATTTTCACATCGGAAAATATAAAATTCCTTTCAATCATGATCGAATTAGAGGAAAATATCACATAAAAAAAAACTTTGAAAAATCATATGTTTGGGTATGATAGCAGGAGGGGGGGAATAATAGTTTAAAAAATCTTAATCAAGTCAATTTAATCAAAATTTTCATCGATTTTCTAATATGAAAATCATTTGAAATACTTGTTTTTCTTCTCAAAGATCTGCTCAAGTGTGAACAGGTTACAAGGACGAGAGAGGCCGGTCCGACGATCCTATTATATCGTCCCCAACACCCACTGCAAAAACTTTGGCCATATAAATTTTTGATATATGACCGCGGCGCCGGCCCCCTTCGACCCTCCAATTTTTATTTTATTTTATTTTCCCTCGGCCATTTTCACCGGAAGGGGATGCGTGGTAAAAAAAAAACGACGCCTAGCACAAAGGACGCCAGCTTTGAAATACACGCGCGATGTCTTAATGGCGTTATTAATTAAAAATTAAAACGTTTTAGCGTGAATTGTGTATTAATGTGTTCGGTTTGATTTTTTTTATAAAAAAAATAAAATTATTTTAGGTTTGACATTGAGCCAATTTATAATATGAAATCAAAAGTATGTGGATAAGTATCGCGATCTTATTGTGCTTCTTTGAACAGCACTCTTTTGACTTTGTATTATTATTTTGAATAAAAATGTACGTCTCAGACAGAAGTCGAACGCTTTTTGTACGTAAAAAGTTACGCATTGCTTCAGTACGACGGTGGCGCGGAGTGAACGACGCCGGTTAGTAAAAATAATTTTCTTCTTATTATATTAAGCATATTTTCAAATCATTTCGAAAAAAAAACATCAATTTGATTCGACAGATTCACCCATCACCATACATATCACCAACGCCATAAATACACCACGCAGTGAGAAACCATAAAATATTTTCATACGACGACTATCTGTTCTTTGCAGTTAAAACGTGACACTCGGGCAGAGCTCACATTGCGAACATACTTCCGAAAGAATAACAGTGGCCGGAAGGGGATGGAGTAACAGATACTACTACTACCACGGAGGGTGGTTTTCGCTACCCACACTCCCCTAAAGGGGAACTTCTCATCGCTCCTATTACATAGGGTACAGCTCGGCTGAAACTTTGTTTATTTTTTTGTGAGTACTCAGAAGATGTAAAGCATTTTTTGTTGTCGAATGAATTTAATTTTTATTGCCATTTTTGTATGATGATTTTGGATGAATTCAGAAAATAATATGAAAATTATTTTTAGATGAGTTTTTTTATTTATTTTATCAAATGTGCACGTTTGTAAATTAAATAGTATGTCGAAAATCTATGCGAGTGACGAAATTCAGAGACAAATATATGATGTATTGTCGTATATAAGCACGATTAGTGATCGACCTGTAGAAAATATCAATGCATGTCTGGTAAGTAAAGTCATAGTTTTTGATGGTTGTTAACTCTTAATTCTAATACAATTAAAAAATTGAGTAAGGTTTCATTTATGAAAAAAAATATTAGTAAAAATTATTCAGTTCATAATGTGTTTAAGAATAATCCAGAAATTAATTTCTTAAAAATTTCCATAGCATCTATTTATAAACGGAATGAAAACAAAATAATGGAAAGTAATTTATTACTAAAAAAAAAATCAATTATTTAATTCAAATCTAAGCGTAAACAAACCAAATCACTCGACATATGAAATGAATGCACGCTAAAATAGCACAATCGATAACGCGACTTAAGGTTCATTTTTATTTAAAAGATTTATTCAAATTTATCCACGTGAAAATAGATCATATTGTCTCAACTATAAGAGTCAAAATTACATGCAAATTGTCAGTTTTAGCATTTTTTTGACATAACTGTCCATCATGAATCGCCGCGTATTTATTGACAAAGTAGCGTCATCAAATTATTAATACGTACGTTTCAGTCTTCCAGCACTCACGTGAATTTTCAACAGTTTTTAGAAGATAGAATGCATGTATATTAAAATAAAAATATTTCAAAGTAAAAGATCGATTTCGACTATGAAAATCTGCAGCACCAGTATGTGCGAGCGGATCCTCACAATTTCGCGATTCACCCCGTTCTTCGGGCGGCTTTCGTCGCCCACCCTTCGCGAGCTGGTGGGCGGTTTTCTGCCACCCACTTTTGGGGGGCTGCAGAGACGTATCTTCCCCAGGGGCGGCAGCTCATAAGAATAGAACGTGTTTTATCTGCGATCGGGCGCCCGCCCGTCCGAAATAAGAACGGGCGGACTCGCCCGCCCATCGGAACCTCCCGATTATTGAATTCAATTTTAGTAGCTGCGATATAATGTCCCCCTAGGTCCGTTAGACTCTCTTTCTCTGGGTCGTTGAGATATCGTGTGCTTTTTCGTGGGTGTTTGTGTGTGGTTTTGCTGTGTGCATTGAATTTCGTTGCACCGCAGCGTGCAACAACATTGTGTGCAGTGCGCAAGTGTGGAGTTTTAGCGCGTTTTCATTTTTGTAGTTTGAGTTGTTCTGCGTTTTGAGTGATTAATTGCTTTTTGAAATAAGGAAAAAAAATCAGAACTTATCGTTATTATGTCCACGTTTAGAAAAAATGAGATTTAAATGTTAAAGCACTGTTACTGTTGGTCGTTGCGATACGAATTTGGGATTTTTCTACGTGGAAGGTGTTTAGAGCGATATGTTGCGATGAAACGCACTGGATTTGTTTTGTTTTAAATGATTTCCACGTGGAAATAATCCTTATACAATTCATTGCGTCCAACAGTAGTCAACTTTCTATATGTAAAATATTATTACTGAATAATAAATAACAAAATTTGATTGTTCAACGGATAATAAATCAATTATTTTATCGATGGTGTACTCTAATATAAACTGATCACATCGGTAACTTATAAAAAACAAAATTTGTCTGTTGTTTATTTCAGATATATTGAATTTTGAAAATGCATCAAACATGTTTCATTATTTTTTTCGACTTTTTGTTTTAAGAACTTACGATTAGTTACGTTTAGCACTGAACGGCTTATATGATAGTGTGAACATAGTAACAGTGTAGTGATGCATTTTCTTCGTGATGCGAATTCTTGGAATTCCGTATATCTTCTGAAAAGCTGTCTTACGAGATAGCTTTGTTAATGATTTAAATTTAGTTTCCCGTAAAATGTAAATATGGCAACTGTAGTTTGTCTAGTGTTGTTGATATCAAACTAAACAGGTCTGTAAACAAATAATATTTTTGAATATCTTTAAACATAGAATCAGGTGTAATAATGTAGTAATGAAAATATCTGGATAGAGAGTTTGTCTAATGTTTTCCAACGATACACACGAATTTTTGAATGACTAACAACTTCTACGCTTGTATTGACTGGTTAAATCTTCCACAAATCAACTTTAACCTTACTCAAATCTTGGAAATTCCGAGCAAACAAGGCTAGAAAAACAAATTTCAAATGAGCGATCGTGGAAATTCGCGAGGATAGATATCGTATGCCGTTTCAATTATTACCGTTTAATTAAGTCGAAGTCATTTCACTGCGAGCAATAAAGTTGAGCGTGCGCGCGTGTTGTTCTTGTAGTGTTATATGACGTGTGCTATTGCTGGTAATAACCAAAGTTTAGCACAGCAGATGGTACGTATGCTTCTCGGTGGTCGCAATCGATACTTGAAAAACACCTCGCTTTACTTTTTCCGAGGAAAATTTGTCTTATGAATCTTCCACATTTTCGGACGTTAAATTTCCAAGAGAGATTTTCGCAAATTGATTATTTATTGTAGCACAATATTCAGAACATTCACGTATTAATTATAAAAGAAAACATTCAATATTCGTATTTTTTCAGTGAAGCTACAATCAGGATCGTAGCTACTGATTTTCAATCGTTTCTTAAACATTGGTTCATTTGATTAGGATTTAGTTAGATTAACCTTTGTTTTCTCATTATCAGAGATATCACCGATTAAAAACCTGCTTATTATGCGTCAATCTCAAATATTATAAACAAAATTATTAGTTTAGTATGATGTTTGACTACGAGTGATATTTGACGACTGAAAAGACCAAGGGGTACAAGTGACTTTGCGGTGATTTCGAGAAAAGCGCGTTCAAAGTTGATCATGTACCTACATGTATTAGGGGGAGATCGAGTGATTTGATGATATACATATCTAGACATACGTTCCGAATTTGTTTATATCCTTTTGCCACCAAATAAATGAGCTTGCATAGAAGCGATTCCTGTGCGTAACTCAATTTCGGCAAAAATGCCACTTGTACACCTCGGCTTTTTCGATCATCATTTAAAAATCTATTTTTGATAAATGGATTAGTAAAGTGTCATACAACTTTCTCAAATCAAATAAAGTAAATATACCAGAAAAAGCAATCGAAAAGACAATTTTTAACTAAAAAAATCCACTCTCGCCAAGTACCAGCGTTGAAATTAGAACTTGACGACCATCAAATCCAACATAGTTTATGTACGTACACTTAACTTGTCATTTATTTATTTAAATTTTACAATATTTTTATATAATGTATATAAATAGTTAAATTTTAAATAAAGAACATAAAATTATTCATTGAACCGCCGGGAAAAAAATCAGGGAAATTCCCCGAAGAAAATCCTTATTTCGCACACGCCGTTTTCCACTTCCGTTTCCGGGTTATCGCCTTTTAAATCAGTTCGGACCGGAAGTGGTCCGGCCAAGCCGTTGCATAATGCAGTCCGCTTTTTAATTAAGTTTCTGTGCCGGAATTAATTCGCTGGTCCGCATTCAATTGCACAAATGTGCAGATTAAGCCACTTTATGATTGCAACACGCTCTAGCAACTCTAGTACTGCTGCTGCTACGATTCGCTTCGATTGATCATATGCATTTGAATAGTACTTTATATCGTACGAAACGGAAACTTTAAACGGGGAAACTCGGACGGAGAATCGTATTTCGATCGGGGTTGTTAATTGTTTCTTAATACTGGTGATTCTTAATGGTACAGTTGGTTTTTGAAATGTTTGGGTTTCTACAAATCTTTTGAAATTGAAAAGAATGGTTTTCTTACGAATGAATAATATGAAATCGTCAACGAAAGTGTTCAAATAATTGAATTTTCATAAATGTGCAAAAAATAACGAATCATAGAACTATCTGTAATCAACTAGGTATTAATATTATACGAGTAATCGAATCGTAGAAAATATCAATGTATGCTTGGTTTGAATAAAGTTATTAGATTTATACATCTGCGCATATTTTAAACAATCTTCATAACAGCTCAAACGTCATTGTAACAGACAAATATTTAAATTAGCTCTCTTATTATATTGAATATCATCACAAATATTATTCTGAAAATATTATTTGAAGAAAAAACAAGTCAATGTACAATTGAATAATCGAATGGAAAGACTCCCTTTCGAACACAACGAATCAGTGCTAGCAAAATAACAGCTGTTCTCACCTTTTTTCCTGTAGTTAGGTCCACTTTTTTCCTCGGTGGACGAAGGCTTGGTTACAGGTTGATCGGGACCACACTTTTGTTAGGTCCTTTGGGAGTTGTGTGCAGCAGATGGTGTCTGTGGGATATCTCCCCAAATTATACTCGTTGTATGTGTCCAGAGAACACATGTGAGATTTTCTTACCGAGAAGTAAGTGATTTCTAACGCGAGAAGATAGAAAAAAAGCGTTTTGATAATTTTCATTTACGTCTATGTGTAAATGTTTTATTAATAAGATATATCTATTAAAAAAAATTCAGAGTTTTTTATTGCGCTTCAATTCGAACAAAGGTGATGGAAGCCAATTGCTTCGTCTAGTAGAAGTCTTGGTAGCTGATAAATGTCGCTCAAATCGTTCAATTTAAATACATAAACGATTCGAGCAACAACAATAAGTCGGATAAATTATCATAAACAAGCACATTTTTCGAATTAAATAAAATAAACATTTAAAGATCCAATTTCCGCATCTATTGAAAAAACATGTGACCCTCGCCAGGATTCAAACCCATCATGATATCGTTGAGCCCTATGTGACATGCACAAACGATTTATACCATATTATTTGGATAATATACTTAGATATTTCTAAATTAACACATTTGAATTGGCAGATAGATTTAAAATATTTGATATCAAAAGACGAAAAGTCACTAATCGCTTTAGACAGAATTAGCCACCATCCGAAAGGAGGTTTTTCCGACCGACACGGTGTTCAGTCAAGTCGGAAAATACTCGAAACGTTTCTGAGAAACACTAAAGCCACCGACAACGAAAAAAAAAGAACGATAAAGAAAAAGAAGCCGAAAGCAAAAAAAATATATATACGAAGAAACAGTCTCCGGGACGAGGGTGAGAAGGCCACGACACTTTAACGAGATATTCATGAGCCGAGGGACTCGTCCTCAACATAACACAAAGAAATAGAGTTTATATTTAATTTCGACTGCAAAGTTTGCTCACCATTTTGCTAGATACACAGGACCGATCCTATGCCAAAGGATACGCCTCCTATATCTTGTTTGTGCATTGAATGCAAGCTTCGAGCTCGGTGCAAACATTTCGCAAGAATACTTTGTCGATTTAACGATTTTATTCCGTCGAGATAATATTTAATTTTATTTACATTTCATATTATTCGATTTATATATACAATACAGTATGATTTTATATGTGGAAAAAATAATCAATTCCAATGCTAACAGCGGAATGCATCCGTTGACCAAATAAGTCCGATGGTTATTGGATAAGAAAAAGTCGTTTGGAATTTTCTTGTAAGACCCCTTAGGGAGTCGCAAAGTTTTCCATCTGTTCCTGACAGCCAACAGCGAGAATCTACATTTATTCAATGATAATATATCTTCGCACAGAACGGATCCGATCGGTTTATGTATTATAGATAAAACCTTATTTTTGAGGAAGAGGAAGAAAATTAGTACAGAAAGTCTAATCTTTAATCCATTTTGAATCGAATCACAAAATCGTCATATCATATGTACAATTATTCAAAGAATTGAGCTTACAATTACTTTTTATTAGTAAATAGTATGATATTAATTACTCACAAGTAGTTTTTTATGAATACATGTTTCGATTTCAAGTTCGGTACATCGATTCTATTGTGATTGTATCGATATGTTTAGTATGTTATATCAGTATGTTGTTGGTATCTTAAATAAAAAATTAATATTTTATAATTTTTTTCATGTAAATTATCAAATGAAGATATTTACTGTGATAATAATCGAAGACAAAGTGAAAAATAATTTTAAACGAATGAAATTCACTATTTACTTTTAAAAATCATTTGTGCGCTCAATTCATTGAGCAACTGTATAAATAAACACATGATGATTTTCGTACTTGAAAAAATGTTATTTGTGACGAAATTCGAGAAAAAGTAGAACCATGATATAGACATATAAAATTTATCGCAAACTTCGAAAGCTCGAAATTGAAAATTGAAATCGACCGCCTTCACAGTGCGGACTCTCGTAGTCAGTGCAACTGAAATAACAACATTTCGTTTTCCCCATTGTGTTTTGGTAGTTGCGACCCCACGACTTTAACGTGCCATTCAGTAAACGAGCTCAAAAAGCAACCTAGGGTTGGGACAAAAGAAAAGGTCCGCTTCTGAAATGTCGTCACCCTTTCGTCATACCCATGGAACATTGTGCTAGTGTTATAGTGAACGGTCAACTTGGCTCGACGAAAAAAAATGATGTTTTTTTTTGAGCTGTGATGGATTAATTGGCGCTTTTTGATTGAATTGAATGAAAAATATGAAGATAGCTTTGAAATTGTATGCGGATGCATGTCACAGTGAGAATTTGTGATTTTGTGCTCGTCATATAATAAAGAATCTTATTAGTAAGCTACAAAATGTGAAAAATGGTAATTTTTCGGAAAAAAAAATACCAGCACTTCTTCAATTGTCATAAGAAATATAATTATATCTGATATTTGAATACCATTATCTCAATTATCAACATAAAATTAGTGTTTTCTTTTTCATGAAAAATTGCATGTTGATATCATGAACTCACTGTGATTTAATACAATTTAGTATTAATAAATATAATCAACAATATACATTAAAAACCTTCTTTAACGTAGAAATAGGTTTTTCCTTATGAGAAGGATTTTTCCAAAATTTGTCAATATATTTGAATGAATAAATATACGTATATAACTTCCCTAAAAACGTGCAACAACATTAAAAAACAAAGAAGCGATGTAATTTTCTAATAAACAAATGAATTTAAAATGTTTTTATGAAAATTCTAATGAAAATGAAAGAAAATACGTTATATGGGGGGGATTTATGTTATAGAAAAAAAAAACTGTTGCATTCCTTATAGGGGTTTTCTTATCGAGGGTTACGTTGTAGGGCAGTTTTCTGTACATATGAAACAACATATCGAAACCGATATAAATATTCTTATTGTTTTTTAAGTAAATATTTGAAAATATAATATGTGCACATAGAATCAACATATTATATTATAACCCAATTTGATTTTTTTTCACTTGTGGCATCCCTTAAACGTAAGAAGAGGGTGGATGAGGTGGCACTTGCATTTTCATTTGTGTTTCGCGCGCTCGGCGGGTAACTTACACGTCGCATTAAAACTAGATGAACTATTTTATCTTGCGCTTGATTGTGTCGTATTGTGCCTTTATTGAGTTCGTGACAGCTCTCGACTTCCAAGATGAAGTTCGCTTCATTTAGAAGTAGCTGCGTTTATTAAACTTCAGTTTTTTATATGGACATTGCTTAGGGTCGATCTTTTCACTTGCCCTAACTGAATTATTGTTAGCTTGTTTTTTTTTTATATTAAAGGCAGTTTTCTAGGCAAATTTACAAATTCACAATGATGAACTGAATGAATGAAATGAATGACGACCCTTAAAGTTTAAAATAAAATTATACACACAATGTATCTATAGATAAGAGGAGCTAGTGCCTAATATTTCATTTTAACTTCGTAATCATCTGTGTTTGAGACTCTATAAATAGACTTTAAGCCGATTATGAACTGTAGTAATAATGAATTCTAATCGAACGGAATGCAAAATATATGTCGAAACATGTAATTGAATTACTTCACGTGTGTAAACTATGCATAATATTTGCTACGGTTCAGCTAAGGAAAGGACACCTGTGAAATGCGCAACGACAGAAATCACTATATCGTAAATTATTTAATGTAAATTATGAAATGTAATGATGATAAAAGTTTCTTAGTTGTGTATAAGATGACCATGAAAAATTTCATTGCGAAAAAGATTCGGTAAAAGTGTCTATAAATAATATATGACGAGTGAAAAGCTCAAAGGGCACTAGTGGCATTTTTTATCGAAATTGAGTTTAAGTACAGTAACTGATTTTATATATGAAACAGAACCATTTTCTGTACTCAACTCAATTTCGAAAAAAAGGTCACTAGTACCTTTTATGCTATTCAGTCGTCATATAATGCAATTATTCATATACATACATATTCATTTAAATTTGGTAACATAAAAAAATAATCAAAATTGAGCTCTTTCGACAAATTTACGCGATTTTCGTTGCCGCAAAATTGAACTCGCCTCACATATTTATCACTCCTTTTATCACGGGAGGAGAGCGAAGAAAAAAATACATTGTCAAGGGTCCAGATCGGAAAAATTTCCAATGAAGAAATAATAAAGGATTATTTACGGCTCGGAAGGCGCTCGAGCCGATGCTTCGGACAGATTGCAGCGTTTTAGCAAATGACCTGAAAAACTGGCCATAAAAACGCTGGATCTCGAAGTCTCCCCATCGAGTGGAAGAAGGAGGGATCTTTCTCTTCCCTCGGGCTCTCTTTTCTCTTCTCTTCTCTTCTCTTCACCGCATCGATTGTTGTTATCACAGGATGTACGACAAGTGAGCAAATTGGTTTTGTTCCCCCGAGTTGGCCATCCGCGCGGAACTGGTCTTTGGCTAGGGTGAAGGCAAACAAGGATGAAAATGGTATAAAGTTAAGTCGGGGTTGTGATCGAACGTTCGAGCGATTATTATCATATGTAGGGGATGAATGGATTCGATTGATAGTTTGTGAATTGGAATGTTTTAGTATATTTTTGTATAGGTTTGTAAGTGTGGTTGGTGGGTTTTGGTTTAGTGTTTTTGGGTTCATATTGGGTTAGAAATGATCGTTTTAGTTCAGGAAAAAAGACTACAAAAAGATTTGGATCATAATTTGAGTCGTTTATGACGAAATGTGGGTTAGAGTTCGTCTCAATCCTAACCTCATAGGTTAGACCTTGCGCTAATTCTGATATATTGGGAGCAAAATGTATGTTGCTTATAATACACTGGGCTAGAAGACGTGTCATTTCTGAACCACTGGACCATAATACATCTGATTGTGACTCAAAAACTGTCTGAGTCAGAACATCTGGACCATAACCCATCAGAGGTTGATAAAAACCTATCAACTAAATATAATATTACATATCTAATGTTTTTCAATGATAAAATTAATTCAATTTTTTTTTCATGTCAGGTTAGATTCTAACTTCATGACAGAATAACAAACGAGTAGCTGATTATTAACAAATTAGCATGCATATTACTTTTTACTTCTGCACCATCAGCTGACTTCTATACGGGCCATTTAGAGCTAAATGTGATTTAACCCCTCATTATGAAAAAAAAAGTTATAAATCTAGATAAAGAGATAAATATAAAATATTCTTCTTTAACCTTTTCAGGTCCTATGTCGAGTGTGACTCGACATCGAATTTGTTCCAGTAGGTCCTATGTCGAGTCTCACTCGACATTTCAATAAAGTATTGTTTATCACTTAAAATTTCGAAGAACATGATTTTTTTTTCACTCCTCGTGTTAAATACATATGTAGGGAAGGAACCTTGATTGTTTTTCTGAGAATTCATAAAATTTCGACCGCATATGAAGTGTACAAAAGGAGCTGTTCCGCTCCATTGCTCGCGTGGACGAAAACAGTGGACTCTCCCATTAACATCTTTGACTTTACTTTCGACAATATATGTTTTTTTCAATTGAAAAATGTTTCTTTTATAAAGTGAACGTATAAATATAAAAATAAATATAAAATTCACGTAAATTTTTGGTCGAATATTTGAATTTGGTCAAATATGATAAAAATGTTTTTTTTTTCAGAATACAGAAAAAATTAAGGTCCTAATGAAGATTTTTATTTTTTAAACATTAGGACATGAACGTTTCTTACTTAAAATAAATTTTATTTCAGTAATATACGGTTTTTTGTTTTTAAAATATGTCAAATATGAGAAAAAAGTTTATCCTACAAATGGCTTAAAAGTATTAAAGACCCGGTGAAAACTTTTTTTTTTTTTTAAAGACCGCAAAGGGTTAATAATATAAAAAAAAATAACATTAAACGACAAAATTTATTTGGCCACCGGATAATAAATAATATATTTCAGAAGCATTTTAAACATTTAACTCGATTTCTCAAAATATGGAGCTATGCAAATTCATCTATAAACGTCTCATATATTCGAATTTGATCTTGCGTCGAACGCCAGTATGAGTACGCGCCTTTGGGCGAAGAAGAGGGGCTGTCGATTCGCGACCGTCTTCGTCTCGCCAGGGGTCCGAAAGCGCGGCCCGCGGTCCCTCGGTGGGCGGGCTGCCAGTGGGCCACGCCCCGCAAGCCGCCCACCGCCCACCCACCCACGCATTCCGCCCAGATGGCTAAAGCACGCACTACACTCGCACATCCCCGGATAAGGAGGCTTCGAAGGAGTCCCGATTGACTATTTTGTCCTTAGATCAGTCTAAGTGAGAATTAATCGAGGAAATATATAGGGAAATTTTGAAGTGGATTCATCCCGAGATTCACCTGGGAGATGTGTTTCTTTCGAATCGAAGGTGATCCGATTTTCAACTTTGATTAATCATAGCGAGAGTTAATTGAGATGCAAATGGGAAATTTTTTTTAAATGGATTCATCCCGAGGTTCATATGGCAGATATGTTTCTTTTGAATGGACTAGGTTTGAATGTGATTCGATTTTGTACTTTGATTGATCTTAGTGAGAGTTAATGGAGAAAATTTGGGTGTGAATGGGAAAATTTTGAAGTGGATTCATTTCGAGATTCACGTGAAGATATGTTTCTCTTGCGTGAAGAATGACTAGGTTTGAAGGTGTCCCGATTATCAATTTAGTTCTTCGATTAATTGTATAGAGAGTAAATGGAGAATGTTGGGAAATTTGGGTGCGAATGGAATATGGGATTTTTTTAAAAGTTAACTCGTTCCTTGATTCACGTGGCAGATACGTTGAAGATGTTCTGATTTTGTCCTTCTATTATTCAAAGTGAGAGTAAGTGGAGAAAATTAAGAAATCAAGAAGCGAATGGAATATTTTAGGATTTTTATTTAGTAAATTTATCTCTCGAAATTCCTGAAAAATTCTTAAAAAATTCAAAAATAGTATTGAAAAATATCATTTTTGACACGTAAATATAAAACAGCTTAATAAAAAGGCCACATAAATGAGAGAATGGGTATAGGTACACATATTAGATAGCTTCAAACATTTTACGAAAGCTTCATCACGATACTGTTCTTATTTGGGGTATTTCAGATTAATGTCTACATCTGCAAAAATATTAAGTATTCAAATTATAAAATGCAGACTATTATGATTGAGCATTTTTATAATATTAAAATTTATTATTATAATTCGTTTCATTAGACTATATAATTTGACAAATTATTATCTATGAAAAATTCAAGAAATTCTATTGATTTTTTTTCACGTTTGAATGCGTAAGGTCACAGAGGTTGAAAAGGGTTAGAAAATAATACTGCTCTGATATGAAGAGGGCTGAAACCCTTTTTAGAGCTCGAACGAAAGCTAGAGTTCGTGATTCGCTTTTCGACAAAGCTCCTTTTTATCGACGATCTGGAGTCGAACACCTGAATGTGAAGCTCTATCGGATTTCGTTTCGAAAGTTCGCCGGCGTTCAATCAAAACTGAACTCTTTCGGCGGTCTTAGATTGGCGTCTATAAAAAAATCTCATTCCATCTGATGTGTTTTAGGATTTCTGGTAAATATTGTCTTGCGAAGATTTCATAAAATTATCATATACACTCTGAAATTATTGATTAAAAAAGAATGTAATATAGTGAGAAATTTTGGAATATAATCTTATGTTGTGTTTCGATTCGATTATTTAAAAATAAAAAATATTTTACCGATGTTATCATATTTTTTTCATATCTGTGTAGTGAGCAGATCTCGAGGGTATCGTTTAGAGGAGTGGTTAAGAAAGAGGTTTGTGTCACCTTTGGTGTTGATTTAAAAATCTCAAATTATCTCGGTACGTGAATGAAAATATTTTGAATATTAGTAAAATATGTTTTGTGAAATTAATAATTTGCTAATAAGACAAAAAATACATACATAGATTATGAAAAGAACTATTCATTGATTATATGAGAAGAAGCCGTTCTTTTTTTATTAAGTTTAATTATTGTATGCAATATTTTATGAGAGTAAGTTTTATGGAAATGTAATAGGCTTTCTACAAATAAAATTATTTTGAAACGACCAAAAAGCAGTTTTTTTTTAAACGAAAGTATAAATAACTCCTCTTATCGGTATGAAAATTAACTATAGTTCGACCTTTTGTAACACTTTCAACATTTCATTTATAATTCTCAACCCACTCCTATAACATACACTACAATAGAACATACATTCAAAAATGCCAAGCACCATTTACACACAACCTAAAATTTGTCTCCAATAATTTTCCATCAAAATTAAATTTCAATCACGATATATACCATCTTAAACTAAACCCACCCCCGTGTGATGGGAGAGTAGTCCGTAGGAACTTTTCGGAATTTATTCAAAGCGAAGCATAGGTACACCGTGACCTCTTTTATAGTCAAACAAAAGCAATTTTCTCTGTGCACATGCTGTACGTATTCGGCTGTCGACATAAGGCCCCCGGTGATAAAGGCCCATAAAGCGGATTTGATCCCCGAGAGTTAAGTGAAAGAGCAAACGTCTCCATCGATTATTTCCCCATTTTCTTACCTAGCTTCTTCTACGTACACTTGGAGGAAAATACACGTGGAGGAGGATACGTGTGGAGAAGCATACGCAAGAGAGAGAGATTTCGCTTGTATGCAAATCTTCTAGGAGAACCGAATACGTATGACCCTTCTATAGCACGGTGTGATGTGATGGAAATAAATCCGAAAATTTAATAAATAAGTCTATGAGTAAAGTGTTTGTGTATGAAGTGTCGATTATTCGAGATGCTTGGATTCGAGTCCTGTTGGTTTTGGCGAGAGTTATATGAGACGTTTATAGCTTAACGTTACTGATTAGCTTCATTATTCAATTTTTTTATAACTTTTATAAGTTTAATTATAAATAATTTAATATTTTTATTATTATAATTTATTTTTATTTTATAAATTAAATAAATTTGTACGTTTATATTTACAAAATATGTAATAAAAATTTCATTATCTTGAGGCTAAAACTCTACAAATACAAATAACGAACTAAAATTCTTCAGTTGCAATCTAATGACAAAATATTTTTTCATGTTTTGACTTTTGAAACAACTAAAGGAATATTTGTTGACTGTTATTAAAATTCCGTATGATAATCAAAAAACTGAATCGTTTTCGTTTGACACAAAAATCCCAACTCGAGAAAAAAATGTCAAAATTAAATTTCAGCAACGAACTGTTTGCATTCGCCGAACACAGCATGTTTCACTATAACTCTTTTATTAAAAAAATATAAATAGTTAAAATGAAATGCGATTTGTGAATATACAAATCATCTTTCGATTCAATTAATTGTTATATGCACAATCTTAATTTTTAAAGAATTCATTACCTCTACACTGAAACTATCTCAACGCATTTATAATATACGTAAGATGACTGACAAGGCCAAAGGATACATCTTATATCACGACTGAGTTTGATAAAGGGCACAAGTGACCCTTTTTTATCGAAATTAAGTTAAGCTCAGAGAATGGTTCTGTGTCATACATAGAACCACTTTCTGTACTCAACTCAAAAGGTCACTTGAGTCATATGGTATCACTTGGACATTTCAGTCATCATATGAAAAATAGAATATCAACATTTTTATGTTTAACAAATAAAATGTAAGATTCGATTAAAAATAATATATAGACACTTTTGGAAATTAAAAAACATGCAACTGAAAGCCTTCGATTTTCACTAAAGCACACACACCCAACACCCAGTACAACATATCGACCTAAGGACAGCACTTTTGAAAAATCTCTCGCATTTCAACTTCCTCACAAGACGACAAAGTTTGCCCGCTTCTATTTGTAACACCCTGTACACGGGTCAAAGTTGGAGGCTTGCCCCCGCTTTGTTTGCCCTGCACTCGAGCGGCCAGAATTTAATAGGCATCCGTATTTATAACGAAATTCGCTTTGTGCGGAATATCTGTAGATACGCGAGTGTCGTATCTATTGTGTCCGAGTAGTGTGCGAATGGAATATGTATTTGTTTAGATGAAAGATTAATGTGTTCAGAGATAAATGTGATCAACTCCATAAATTAATAAGTCGAAAAAAGTGATTGAACGTGTTTGGTACGTTTTATAAATATTTATTTATCATTTGATTAGATGAAAGATTCATATGTTCAAAGCTAAATGTGATTAACTTCATAAAGTAAGAAGTTGAAAAAAGTGATCGAACGTGTTTGGTACGTTTTATAAATATTTCTTTATTATTTGATTTTTTGAAAATTATAAACATATGAATTTTGTTTGATAAGAAAAACAATTGAATTTTTTTCAAACGTGCTTGATGCGTTTATCAAAATTCTTTTCATTATTCCATTTTTTCGAAATTTTAAACATACTTTGTTTATAATTAGTTACGAATGTAGTCAATTCGTATTAGAGTGCAAAATTAATTGAAATGGCTTCTGAAATAAATTATTTATACTATCCGTTGTCTAATCGTAAACTTTGGTAATTTAATGGTATTTAACTTTATCATTTAAAAAAGATATTTTATAAATATGAAGTTACGACTATACCATGTGCTTTGACATTAAAATCTCATTTTTTACAAAAAGTGTAGTTAATTACGTTTACCTCTGAACTACTCATATGTATCATAATTTTCTCTGTGTCAATGTGAACTTTTAAAATATTCATATGTTTGTGAATTTACTTACATGTAAAGTTAGTTGGTTTCAGATATGAAAACATTTTGAATTTAAAATTGAATGAAAAATTAAAAAGCTGCTCTTATTGTTTTAGAAAAATGAAAATGTGAAGATATATGTATAGTATTTTGATCATACATATATGTATGACTTCATGTATGTAAATACGGAAGCATACACGTGTTCGTTGTGAAAGTTTTCGCGTTTTTCAGAAACGAAGTTTTACGGCCGGAAAATCCGAGTTTCCGAAGCGTCGTTTATTGTTCACGCGCATGAATGGCTATACCACTTTTCTTGCACGAATAGTGTTTCTCAATTTATGAAGTTTTCAATTGTGATTTATTTATTGAAAATTCAACCATTAATATACATTTGTGTACAATATACTAAATCATTAGAGATAAAATTGTTTTACATTCACAAATTTACATGTATAAGATTTAGTTGAATTGCATTATGAATAATCGATATTTTTTCATATTATTGTGATAAAATGAGATATTTCAGTTAATTTTATTATAACTTAATGAAACTGAAGCATTTTAAAGTAACTGAGACTGTGTTTCGAGTTCATAATTAATTAACCCATTATGCATTCGATAAACTTTAGTTTCTAAGTTCATATTGATTTTACAAAGCGTCGTAGAAAACTTACAATGGATATTTTATGGTTTTGAAACTACACTACTTTATTTTCATTATTATTTTTCAAACAAATTTAAATAAAAAATAAATTAAATCATCTGCTTTCAAAATTTTCTACCATGAAACATTCATTTTGAACTAAATCGCTTGATTATCTAGCCATAAAGTGCCATGAAAAATTTATGATCCTGCACACTTTTATACAACTACAATTCACCAACCTATGCTGAAACACTGAAAACTTTTTCAACCAGCAACAAGCTCAAAACACTAGAAATACATATATTCGCGTATTAATTTTTCAACTCGTATCGATTTTAAGCGATTTTTTTCATATTTTCATCATCTTTATCTGCTTTTAATTCCGCATACGTACCGTTCGGCTTCAGTCGTTTTTTTCAGCAGTGATAAAAGTCTGAAAACGTTTTCCGAAAGTGATGGTCGGCTACCCGTTCCGAATCGCTTATTCGCCGGTCGATTAGGCAACCGGCCCAATCTCAGTGCCATTTTTGAATATCTTTTGATATATAGTCGCTAATGATCGACATTAGAAGGCTTTGAATTTGAAAAATGTCATGAATGGTGCTGAAGCGATTTGATTCGATGAATATATCACGTGTTATTATTTATCCGTGTGTCTGATTGTGAGATCGCGCTCTGATTTAATTTTGATTCGGTTCGCTTTGAGTAAATGTATTGAGCTGATTGGATACAAATCTTATCTTAACAGGAAACTGAATATAAAAATAATACTCAATAAGTTATTTGTATTATTTATAATTGATATTATTTCCGTTGATATTCGACGATATAGATATTAACTAATATCAGACTTGCATAAATATTGTCACCATTGAATCGTATTATATCTAGTAAAAAAAAATGAATAAAACTATGTTCATCATTCTATTCGATTTCATATTTATTTGACGAATCATTATGGAAAAGAAAGTAGTATAAATCCTTATACTATGCAATTAATACGCGTATAACATAAGCTTGCAATTAGATGCCAATTTCTACCTACAAAAATGTTTAATTCGTGCTAATTTTTATTTTCATACATAGACAAAGTACGTGCTTATTTTAGTATATTCATAAGCATCTTATAGACTCCTAAATATCTGATTCTTTCACTGTGAAACATTGCAGGATTATTGTTTTTATATCTGGAAAGATTTCTATATCATTTCATTTTAATATAAACAAAAATGAGATTTCAGAACATGAAACCTTTAGTCGATGCAAATATTATGGAGATTCAACATAAGCAATAGAATTTACTATCGGAATGAAAAATACTACAAACAGATTAACAATCACATTAAATTCCAAAGAATTTCGAGCAACGTAGGTTCCCAAAAAAAACAAGCAGAGTTTAGTAGTAGTTTTTTTTAACACGTCCGAAACGAGACGAAACAATCCTCTCATTGAATAGAAAATTCTGCAAAAAAACTCGAAATCACTTTAAAACCCAAAGAATCCAGATCACAAAATCAAGTATATAAATTAAATTTTTTCACACGTCCGAAACGAGCCGAAGCAGGCCGCTCACGATCTTGAAGCCGAACCTCGAATTTCCACGACTTTTCCAAGGGCGTCGACGAATTTTCCGACGAGACGAAATTTCGTCGGCGTGACGTCATAAATAATGCATGTTGGCCCTTCCCCTTTTGTGTCGCGATATCTCGTCATTACGATGCTGGAATACTTATCGCGTTTTTACTCTCATAATTTATTCCGCGGCGCGTCACTCAACGGGCCGTCAACTAGGGGCCAGATTTTGTCGGTGACGTTTCGCGATGCCGAAAAAAATTAATTTGTATAAACGCTCTTATAAAATATTATTTTATGCGAGAGAGTGTGTGTGTGAGGATGTCGTTGCGAATGTCTGAAAATTTGTATATGTATTCCGATATTTAAAGAAATATATGCCAGATGATAGATGTTATAGTATGAGCCCAAACGTTACAAAGTCTATTCACCAAGAAGCAAAGAAAAACAATTAAACATTTATGTTTCGAAATTGCCTTCATTATTTAATTTTTCAGAAATTATCAATACACAAATTTCATTTATATAGGCCAAATCATTAGAGTTGGAATAATCCATTTATTTTGCACCAAATTGTAGTTATAAAAAGCAGCAACAGCAAAATAATACTGTCTCTTTTGTACTTATAAGCTATACTGAGCGTGAAAGAGTCTGACGTATCACAATGCTTTCGTAGTGTGACGTAATGCTTAAAGTTTATTCACGGATATTACACAATTGCAAAGTGTAAGTGTGTGGTTCGTTATAACTCTCGTAATTTATTTTATAATAAGCTATGGATGTGGTCAATTCACATTAGAGAACAGAATTAATTAAAATTACTTCCGGAATATTTTTTTTATCTGATATTTATTATAATAGTATTTATCATTATTATTCAGGAAAGATATTTCATACACAATATGACTATACCAAGTGCTACGACATTGATATCTCATATTTTTTTAGAAAAGTGGAATCGAATACGTTTTTACTTCTGAAATCAGCATGCATCTAGTTAGCAATCGTTTTCCATAAGCATATGTGTTTTAACAGCTGTTAATTTCGAGCATGCTAATATCTTAAAATTAGTATTTTTTTTTGTATATGAATATCGTGCTGATTTTGAACATGTTTACTTGTATTAGTACGTTATTCAAATTTTTTATTGAAAAATTATGTTTAATAAATATAAATATTCTTCATATTAGTAATTTAATTCGATTGTCAGTCGATCGATTTGGCAATCTGTCTGAAGCGAATAATTCTTAATTTGCATATTTATATTAATTTTTTTTTATATGTACAGATGAATGTTAGGATTTATCGGCATTTGGAATTTTACAGTAACGTTATACATATCGCATATATAAAACTTTTTCCGTCGTCGCAATTACCATAAATCACTTCTAGGGCCATTATCGCGACCCGGCAACTTTGAGTATTTTGAAAATTGGACCCGCTGCGATTACGCGTCCGCACCAACTGAACGTCTGAATTATCGGATTAAGTTATTGCTAATTTTATATACCTACTGCTTTTGATTTCATTTTTACGTTTCATTAAAATAAAATTAAATAAAATTTTGATTAAATAATTTGTATTATTCCTTCAAATAATTTAAAAATTTCAATAATATTATACGTACATTTCAGCTGTTCAGAGGTAATCGTGGTCGTTTCAACTTTTTGACTATAATGATTATATAATAGTTATTCTTAACTTCTTATGTTTGAAATATTTTTATTGAATGGAAAAGATAAATAGCATTAAATGAATTTTTTTTTGGCTACCG
Source organism: Cheumatopsyche charites (assembly GCA_024721215.1). Classification (NCBI taxonomy): domain Eukaryota; kingdom Metazoa; phylum Arthropoda; class Insecta; order Trichoptera; family Hydropsychidae; genus Cheumatopsyche; species Cheumatopsyche charites. The sequence continues at coordinate 3,515,653 of CM045587.1, forward strand.
GATAGTAAATAATTTATTGCGGAAATCGTTTTAAATAATTATGTACTCCAAAGTGAATCGACTACATCCATAGCATATTATAAATAAAAACACGATAATAATTTTGTAAAAATGGAGTTATGAAAAAAAGTAAATTTCAAAAATGTTCGATCATTATTACTAAATGGAGCTAGTTATGTTTAGCTCTGAATGACTCATAAATGGTTCATGTTACGAAAAAACTTACAATTAGTGTACTGAAAATTATCAGTAAAGTATATAAAAATTAATTATATATTATTTAAAAACGTTTTCAAAATAAACCTTTATAGAAGTTTTCCACTTCAAGTAAAATTCATAAATTATATATATTATATATATTCCATTTCCAGAAATTGAAACAAACTATAGTCACCCTCCGTTTAGCGCGATTACTTTACACGGTTTTTTCAATACACAAACGATATTTTTTCGAAAAAACGTATAAATATCGAACGCGTTTTGAAAAAACCGTTTGAAGCAATCGCGTTAAACGAGAGATGACTGTACTACCTCAATACTATCAACTAAAATAACGCAATTACAACTAAGTTATGATATTATAAAAAACATTTTAAGATAATTAAGATATCAGAACAAATATTATTATTCATAAAATTTAAAAACAAAATAATTGAATTGAAAAAAAAAGGAATTAGAATTGAAAAACATTCGAATCGAAGTAATATATTATACAAATTTCATATTAATCAGCCGTTTTCACCGAATCGAACACAATGTAGTCGAAGGAGAGTTATACGATTCGAAGGCTCAGGTGCAAAACGAAACAAGTCCTCTATTTTGAGTGAATGTAAACGATTGTCGTCAACGTAGCATCGAGCCGATAGTTCTTATTGGGCGGAAGACGGAATGATATACAGGGCTGTATGGGGGAAGATCGTAAATAAAAGGGCTTTATTGCTCCAACAATACACAATTGTTTCATTGTTGTCGGAGCTGCGACGCGATTTTACAGCCGCAGGCGAAATTTATAAACTCGACGAATAAAATTCGATTTACTGCCGTACACTTGTCTGTGGAAAAATCGCTTCGGAAGTGTATCGAGATATTGTGAAGGATGGGCTCCACGAAGATTCATATGTATAGGTACATAAGTACGTTTTTTTTTGTATGTGGATGTCGAATAATTGTTTGACGAGTGTCTACATATTCATAATATATACCAGCATTTCCAAAATTATAAATCGTGGATCCAAGTGGGGCTCCGATAAAACAAAAAGAGGTTACAATTAAACAAAATATCAAACACTCACCCGAGTTCTGCAAATCTCGAAAAACGCTCGTTGCACTGTACACAATTATAAATTAACAACGTTGCATTTTAATGAATAATGTTACATGTGTTGGTTATGTTATTTTATTAGTGTGTTCTATTTTTGATCAGTTGATAAGAGTCTATTGTCGTGATCGGGCGTTTAATTAATCGTTGTAATATTAACGAAAATTTCGAGTGAATCTATCGATTTTAATTGATTGTTTTTTAATTACACGAGTGACATAGTGAATCGAGATAAAAGGCATCATCTTTAAGGTAGGATTTTATATTATTTTTAAAACACTTCCGTATTCAAAACACTATTTCGTCGTAATGAGATTCACTCAAATCGCGATATTAATTATCTCGTAATTTGAAAACACGCGAAATTCGAAAACGACCGAAATACGAAACACGTCTTTACTTGAATGGTCAATCACCAATACTGAACTAATACTTTAAAAATTTCACAATACTAATTAAAATGGTAAATACATAATTGCTATCGATAGTGCGTATGTGTGCGCGTTCTTTCCGTTAGCTCGAGCGCGATTTGTGACAATTATTTATTTGTATAATCGATGTACATATAAAAAATCGATCGTCGGTTATCGATAAGAAATATTGTATTCTATACAAAAAAAAACACGTTTACACGCTACTAAATATTTACAAATATTTGATTAAAATTTCGAGACTAACGTAAAACGTATTCAACTGACGATAGAATCGACCTTTTCATCTGAAATTAAACAACAATTGACGACTGAAAAGGCCGAGGGGTACAAGTGACATTTTTGCCGAAATCGAGTGTTGCACAAGAATCGCTTCTATGCAAGCTCATTTATTTGATGGCAAAAGGGTATAAACGAATTCGGAACGTGTGCCGAGATATATCATCAAATCAGTCGACCTCCTTCTAATATAATACATGGTCAACTTTGAACGCACTCTCCTCGAAATCACCGCAAAGTAATTTGTACCCCTCGTCATTTTCAGTAGTCAATTAATAAAATGAGCGATTTAGATCTTTAAACGAACGAAATATTTTTTAATTAATCGCGCATAATAGAGAGGTTGTCTCATTACGGTCAAAGGAGAGCGCTCATTTTAGACCGAGACTCGCATCCGGAAAAACTCATCCTTCTTCAATTAACCGGCAGGCAGCTCTCGGTCCGTGGGCGGTGAGTTCTTGGGGAAAAAAAGACCGAAAAAAGGAACAAAAAAGAAAAACAGCGTCGATTTATCACGGAAGCTCTTGCATATATCTTCGTTTGCTGGGCGAGTAGCGAAATTGCCGGTAGGCGAGTGACGCTCCGAGCCCGGCGAGGAAATACACCGTCATTTGATTCTTGTGTCGTATTTCTTATACAGTCGACTCCCGATTAACGATCGTCTCGATTAATTATGTGGAAATGCGCCTGTCGAGTCAATTGTTGGAATGGTAGCTTCTGTGACTTGGCGATGCTCGAGTTTTTCGGATTTTAAGGCGATTATGAAATTTTGTATTATATTTCTAGTGCCTGGTTCCATTTTAATTCTCGTTTTTATTTATTTATTTATTTATTTTTGGACGCCACAATTACAGATAACAAATTGTACAGAACAGGTTAAGCATGATATAGAATTAATTTTCATTCACATAGTAATTTACGCAGCGTGTAAAGACGAAGCATAGTATTTTTTGCTTCAAAGAGTTCTTTTTAGAAATGTCATAGTTAATAGAAAAAGTCTTAAAAAATCAAATATGTTGATGCTGAAACATTTCCAGCGGTACATATAATAATTTTAGAAAATTTTATTGCGAAAGGATCAGAATAGGATCTGCAAATTATGATTTTGTGACATTTCATAAAAATAAATCCCCACATTAGTGATTAAAAATCTTCAAATGTTAAAAATTGAATATCATGAAATTGCAAAAATTGATAAAGAGTGATGATCCATGTAATACGAAAAAATATAGAATTTCCTTCGTGATGACATTAAGACTGATTTTTCTCTTCTCTATTTAACTAACCATAGAGTCAATCCTTCATCTACGAACTAACAAAAATCCGCAGAACAGAGATGAATTTCGACAGTTCGTAGTTAAAGACCGACTGTATTTCTATAGTTAGTTAACTACATAGATTAGCGAAAAGACCAGCGCTATAATTTTTAATGTATTTTTCAAATTTAATCGTTTCTTTTTAAACAAAATATTCAAATTGAAATATCTTTATATGAATTTTATTTCCTTAATTTTTCAACAAAACAAAAATATAAAACTCTCTTCAATAAGATTACCATCACAGACGAACATCAATCGATACGAAACTAAACACACATCTCAATAAATAATTGAAAATTTATACCGAATCGAAAAATCGTAATTCGACTGCACTTGAAGCAGACAGGGACGCCTATGTTGCGGGCCGCGGGCCAGACAGGGACGCGCCCACTAATTATAAGCGCTACGCCCGGTGCCGAAATTAAAGCGAAGCCAAGAATTATGAGCTGAACAATATTACTTCACACCGCTGAGGGGCTCGTCTCGCGTAATTTATAATCGTCATTATTTCATTATGCGCCGGCTTCGTTCGCAGGTGACATTCCTGAGACTCCCGAGGAAATGGCTGCCGGGACGTTGACAAACTGTTCCGCTTCAGAGCACGATCTGAACGCTCCTTATATTCGGGATCGGTACGGATTAAGGGAATGCCGATTGAATATTGTGATGTCTGTTTGGAACTTGTCTAGGGCCGGTCTTTTCAATTTTAGTTTGAAAATGACACGATCTGAACGCTCCTTATATTCGGGATCGGTATGGATTAGGGAATGCCGATTGAATATTGTGACGTCTGTTTGGAAATTGGGTCTTGTTTAGAGCCGGTCTTTTCATCTATGGTTTTAGAATGAAACGATCTTTCTATAGGGAATGCCGATTGAATATAGTGACGTCTGTTTGGAAATTGGGTCTTGTTTAGAGCCGGTCTTATCATCTATGGTTTGAGGATGAAACTATCTGAACGATCTTTCTATAGGGAATGCCGATTGAATATTGTGATGTCTGTTTGGGACTTGTTTAGGAACAGTCTTTTAAATTTTAGTTTGAGAATGAAACGATCTAAACTCTCCGTATATTCGGGATCGGTACGTATTAGGGAATGCCGATTGAATATTGTGATGTCTGTTTGGAAATTGGGTCTTGTTTAGGGCTAGTCATTTCAATTCTAGTTTGACAATGAGAATGAAACGATCTTTCTATAGGGAATGCCGATTGAATATAGTGACGTCTGTTTGGAAATTGGGTCTTGTTTAGAGCCGGTCTTATCATCTATGGTTTGAGAATGAAACGATCTGAACGATCTTTCTATAGGGAATGCCGATTGAATATTGTGATGTCTGTTTGGGACTTGTTTAGGAACAGTCTTTTAAATTTTAGTTTGAGAATGAAACGATCTGAACTCTCCTTATATTCGGGATCGGTACGGATTAGGGAATGCCGATTGAATATAGTGATGTCTGTTTGGAAATTGGGTCTTGTTTAGGGCTAGTCATTTCAATTCTAGTTTGAGAATGAAACGATCTGAATGCTCCTACTCTTCAGATACGGATTAGAGAATGCCGATTGAATATAGTGATCCTTGTTTAGGAATTGGGCCTTGTTTAGGGCTGGTCTTTTCATATCTTGATTTAGTTCTCGATAGATTGAAAAGATGTAAGATATATTATTATTTTCATTAAATTTTGTACTTTGAAAATCAAGATGAATTTATTGTTTACTCGATATACAAAACGAGTTAGAACCGTGTGGATAATAATTTTTACTGACTTCAGCCTGACGAAGGAAATCCACTAAAGAATCAATTTCTCTGCATTAGCAATTTATTTATTACATATGTACATAAATTTATATGTAAGAGTGGGTACAATTGATCACCTCTTTTTTTTGATATTGTTAATTTTTTTTTAGAAAATCGCATTTTTTAAGATATACTATCAAATCAATGTGTTTGGAATTCAACCTGTCTTACTTTGAAACCATTATTTTTTATATATGTATTGTCTCAAAAAAACATATGAAATGAATCAGTCAAGTAAATTATCAATTCGGCAGTAAATAAAAAAATATTCCTTTTTATCAAAAGTTTTTTTTCGTTTTATAATTAGACATAAGTACATGTACATATACTAAAAAAGCCTACTTATGTAGGCATATATTTATATTTATAGATTATTTTTCACATATATTAAATGATACATTAATGAGAGTTATTAATTGTAAATGTATTGAACTAAAAATCAAAATGTTGAACGGATTCAACTATAGAAACATGCATACTTTTGAAGCAAAATGGTTTCAGTCGTTTGCTCGATACGGGAGATTCCCGCATGCGAAAACCCTTTGACGCTTTGGTCTGGAAATGTTCGAACAAGGGATTTTTTAAAGTTACTGAAAAAAAAACCCTTTGATGTTTAGCTGGTATGAAATGGGATCCCATTTATACAAATACGGTTCACGTGCCTGAAAAGTATTGACGAAATTTTCGTGAACGTTTATCATTGAATTCGATATTAATACCTATTCACATAGATACAGTCATAGAGCGACTCATATGTACCTTTATAAGGCTTGTATCTCATCACACGCAAAATTTTAATCCTAATGTTATCGATGGTAGCCAACAATAAGACAATATGAATCCAGTTGTCTGTTAATCTTCTATTTCGAATTGTTTCTGTGGCGACGACTAAGAACGTTCATTGTTTGTGCAATATTCTCTAAGACCAACTTGATGGATGCGTAGGCTACGTCTTCTTATTGTTCTATATTGTTCTCTTTGAGCATTCGGCTTAAGTTTCTCTAATAAATTGATGAAACGTCTACAAAAAAGGATGAGCTTGCACGTCTTTGATCATGTTATCAATTATATAGAATACGTATGTTACCCTCTGAGAGGAAACTTTTCTGTTGTATAGCTATGAATTTATAGTATGTATTTTATAAAACAATAAGTTTTTGAAATTGTTATATGTATATGTATGTGTTGTCATATGTAGATATTATAAGTATCGTCAATATATATATATTATTTTAATTTAACAGCTAAAAAATAATACTACAGAGACACTATAATTTGATTTTCTTTACTCATTTATGGTTTTTGATTTTATGAATTTAAATATGAAAATTATTTCAATGAGATACTTGTGTGCACGTGTAATTGTGATTTGGAATGTAAAACCGAGAAAGTTTATTGGAAACGATTGAAAACGTACAATCACAAATAGAAAGACATAAATCTAAAAACAACTATACATATACATATGTATGTTATAATCATCGTAAATTCAAATTTTCATTCATTTTATTTTCATATCTATAGATTCTTTTTCATTTTTTGGTCATTTAAAAAACCCACTTAAAGGTAATGTCGAAATTATTTTTTTTTCACTAAATCGACACATTTGTCCTCTATATCGGTACAAAGTTTCAGCATCATTTGACATTCAGTTTTTTTACAGCTGTCAATAATATGAGACGATGTCACGGGTGGTCCGCGATTTTTTCAGTGAACTAAAATATGGAACAATGAATTTCTCTCAAATTTTGCATTGTAGATGAAATTTCTTTTGGCGATTCACTGAAAATATTAAATAGAACTTACAGTGAATCGATTTTATTAAAAAAACGAATGATTGGGCGTGAAAAGCATGAAGTATACGGAACTGTAGTGAACCTTCGCTGATCACCACAGTAATAATATATTATCTTCGCGAACGAATTTCATGCTAAAAATTCAAAAAAGTAATTAAAAAAAAACTGTGGCGCGTTATAAAGTCGATTATGAAAAATGCAATTTAAAAATTCATTCAATGATTCGATAATTTCTTGACGTCAGAAGGGATATACTTTAAAGGCGATAAAATAACATCTGAAGAATGATATATATATATTGAGTTTTATTGACCAATTCCCGATACTTTTCGGACAGAGTGTGTATCATCGAATCACTCATCCCTCTCATAATACATAAACATACACGCTCAACTCTAATCGCGAAGTAACTTGTACCTCTCGACTTTTTCAATCGTCATTCACTATCACAAAAAACAACAATTTAAACGAAACCAACGAAACCCAAAACTCACAACCCACCTAAGCTGTAAAAATGTGAGTGGCAGGTGGGCGTTAGGTTCGACAGGCATTAATTGCAAAGTCTGACAGTTAAATCAAACGGTGGGTCGTGTCGTTGTGGTCACGGACCCAGGGCCGAAGACCTATCTTCGAGAGGAATATTAAACGCTGCGGTCTGGGGCCCGAACGGAATGATGGATACCTTTCGCTGCCGGGCCGATTTCGCATTCGCGTTGTATGCGGTTAGGTTAGACTCACTCACCCCTGTGTGTGGAGCTACCCCTATCTTCTAAATGTGGATATTCAAAGTCTGCCTTGCTTCTTCTTCAGCTGAGCGTTTTCAGCTTGTGCGTTGTAAAATTCTAACAAGAGGATGCTTCATACAAGTATAGCTTATGATTGATTTTTTTTAGAAATGTCTTCATTTTTAAAAAAAAAACGATCATAAATTAATTATGAAAAACAAAAATGACACTCCTGTGTGAAGTTTTACCCATCTTATAAATGTGGATATTCAAAGTCGGCCTTGCTTCTTCTTCAGCTGAGCGTTTTCAGCTCGTGCGTTGTAAAATTCTAACAAGGGGATGCTTCATACAAGTATAGCTTATAATCGATTTTTTTTAGAAATGAAGATTCGAATTAATTATGATGAAAGAAAAGTCCACTTCTATGTGTATTTTTACCTATCTCCTAATTGTGGCTATTCGAAGTTTTCAGTATATGTAAATTCTTTTGAAATTCAATCCGTTAAGCATTTTTCAAATTGAAACATATGTATAATTCGCTACAAAAGGTTTATGTTGTTAAAAAAAAAATAACATATAAATAGTTAAAAGTATATTTACCGTATTTTATTAATTAAAAATTACAATATTACCCCGTTCAATTTGTTCAGATTTCATAAATAATTTTGTTTACTTATAAACAATCGAATCAATCTCTAGATTTAATAGATATGAAGAAACCGTTTACTGATTTAACCGATATTCCAACACTTAAGCGTATATTATGGTAGTCAAAATTTGAATAAATTTTATATGTTCTGAGAATCTCACACAACATTATTTTCATTGACGCCATTGCATATCTTTTACCTAAAATTCAATTAATATGTATCAATGTTGTATAAAAGTCCTTCAACTTCAATACATTGTGTTAGTAATAATATAATATCTATGTATGTATATTACCAATGCAATCTCTAGGACCACCACTAAAAGGTATAAATGCGAAAGGATGACGATTAGTGGAATTTTCTGGTAAAAATCTATCTGGATCGAATTCGTCAGCATTCGGTCCCCATATATTTTTATTTCTATGCACTTGATACATAAAAATACCACATCCACATCCAGCTGGTAGTATATATTTTCCTAAATTATATTTATATTTTTTTCATTAAAAAAATTCATAGTCATAGACTTATTATTTGATTCTTATATTCAAACTTTGGATTAAAGCTTACCTAAATCTACATCATGCATTAATTGTCTAGGGACGATAGGAACTGAAGGGAAAAGTCTCATAGTTTCTTTGATTACACATTCCAAGTATTTCATCTTGGGAAGATCGTCTAATGCAAGAGGACGTTTTGAATTCTCAAATATCTCATTTAATCTGAAAGTTAAATCAATACAAATCAATATTTTGTGTGCATTGAATCTTCATCTGATTTTAAAATATTTGAAATGATTTTGAGATGATTAATTACTCATTAAATACTTTTTCCTGAATATGTGGAAAAGAGCCAAGGAACATAAGTGCAAAACCAACTTCAGTTGATGTGGTATCAGAACCAGCAACGGTAACAGCTATAATTTCTCCAATTCTATCTTTTTTATTTAGAACATTAGCATCTTTAGAATTTTCAATTAGAATATCTATATATGATTTTTGAACGCTGTCTTCTCCTAATGAAAAAAATATAAACTTAGGTACTATGTATGAAAATAATTAATATTCAATAATATGGTAAAGAGAAATTACCTTGAAATTCAATTGAATTTTTTTCAGCTGAATTCATCGATATTTTGTTTTCAACAATAGTATTGCAATATTTTTCAGCAGTTTCCATTAACTTTTTTTGAATTTTCCCATACTCAGATAGTTTAAAAATCCAATCGATATGAAGCCAAAACTTTAGTATTCTGTGCATCACAATATCCATTCCTATCTCGTGAAGTTTGGTAATTTCTGAATTTTCACCTTTTTGATAATTGCTGTTGAACTGCAACGCAGTTGCTGAGATTTTTATAAATAAATATTAAAGCTATATTGAATTTCAAAAATTGAAAGTGGTTATTTTTCAATAAAAAAATTACCAGAAATAATATCCATCGTACATAACTTGATGTATTCATATACATCGAATTGTTTTTTATCAATATTTGATGACAACATATCTATCATAATTTTTGTATGTTCCAAAAATTTTTCGAAATAACTATCAACATGTTTTTTGTCAAAAGCAGGTGACAACATTTTTCTGCGTTGTTTCCAGGCTGGAACTAAAATTAATCAATTTGATTCATAAATACTTTTTTCGAATTCGGAATCAGCGTTAATTTTTTGGATAGATACAATTAGTTTACCCGGATTTACAAATATGCTGTTAAAAAGGTATGGCTTCAAAAACTTATAAGCATATTCTTCTTTAGTTAACTCATTTTTTGCAACTATATTAAGCCAATTTGGATTTGATAACACTGAAAATTTATTTTAGAAATTGTTAATATTAAAGCTTCAATAGAATGCAATCTGGTATCTGTATTATGTACGATTATATTTTCAAGAGAATATTTTATTAAAAAAATATTTTAAAAAATTATTAAAAAAAAATATAGTAACACATTTATTTAGGATAAAATTTACAATATGTCATATTTAAACGGTGCAATATCATAAATGATTATCACGTAAAGGTTATGTGTAAATCGCAATTATACAAGTATAAAGATTATATATTTAGAGGATAAAAATAAATGCATTTAAATTTAAATATTTGTCAATGCCAAAACGAAATTATAATTTAACATAATATGAAATCTATAATATTAAATGCACATCACACGTATAAGGTATATAGACGTAACATCGTGACTGAGAGACTTTGTCAGTTCACCTCAAAATCAAATAAATTAAGGAATCTCGCATATATTGGCTGTATTTCAATAGAAAAAAAATTAAATATTTTTTGTCGTCTCAATACTAACATTTCACAAAAAAAAAGATATTAACTAAACCCAATTCAACGAAATAAACCTGGCCAAGTCAAGGAGGTTGACCTCAAATGTTTAAAAAATATGGGTATATTTACATTAAATTATTTTTGTTTTCACTGATACTAACACACGAAAAGCTTTGGTCCTAACCATACTTTTACTATTCCATCTTCACTTCCAAATGTCGAAATATATTTAAAAGTTTCAAAAATTTCTGAAATATAACAATTAATATGGTTAGAATTGTTAAACGTATTCGAAAATTGATAGTGTTATAAATTTTCCATTTCATATCACCCTCGTTAGTTTTTCCTACGAATAAATGGGCATTTCCTATAATCGGAAATGAAGGAGGACCAGGAATCTTAGATGCATATTTATATAAATTTCTTCTTGAGGCTAGGAATTCTGCGTAACGTTTTATTAAAGCGATGATTACACAAATCAAGCATATGAGAAAAACGTACATGTCTTGCCTGATTTAGTTTACTATAGATTGAAAATATGTATGATATATGAATATTTTCACTAAATGTTAAACATCGGAAATTAAGATGAATTTATTGTTTAGTGGATTTACAAAACTAGTTTGAACGGTATGGATAAAAATAATCACTGACTTCACTCTGACAAAGAAAATTCACTAAAGAATTAATTTCTCTGCTTTAGCAATTTATATAAAACATTTGTAGGTGACAGTGGGTACAATTGATTCCCCCTCCTTTGTTCTTTGCTCATTTTTTTCCGGAAAATCGTATTTTAAAATAGATAGTATTATGTATATGTGTTCGGAATACAATTCGGCTTACATTAAAAGTATATTTTTTGAAATACGACTTTCAAAATGTCAGTATTATATTATAAAAGGATTGAGTGTCACCACATTACATTACATAATTGACATAATTTTTTCTGATAAATTGATGTAACGTCTACAAAAAAGGATGAGTTTGCACGTCTTTGATCGTGTTATCAATTGTATAGAATACGTTTGTTACCCTCTGAGAGAAAACTTATCTATCGTATAGCTCTGAATTTATGTATAGTATTTATTTTTATAAAACATTTGCTTTTTGAAAATAATAACTAAATCGTTAGTGGAATGAGAAATTTTCTATTTTAATAGAATTATATTTTTTTAACTTTCAAAAGTTTTTGCTTTATTTTTAGATATTTAAGTATCGTCTGTATTTTTTTTATTTAACAGCTTAAAAATAATACTGTAAAGACCTTTAAATTTGATTTCCAACTTTATTTACTTTTATGGTTTATGAATTTAAATTTGAAAATTATTTCAATTTGATACTTGCGTAAACGTGTACATGTTTTTTTTTGTAATAGATTGCTTTGAATTGTAAAACCACAGTGTAATATTGTGGGTGTGTATTGGAAACGATTTAATACGATTGAAAACGTATAATCATAAATAAATAGACATAAATCATAAAACATATACATATATATGTTATGATCATCATAATTTTTTTTTTTAATTTTATAGATAATCTAAAAAGTGAGTGTTCATAGCTATGAGTATGTATTATAAATTCAAATTTATAAAAAATGAAATTCAAATATCAAAGCATATAGTCAAAATTTTCTATGTGTGAAATATCTTTCCGTTATAAAGACAAATACCTTTATTTGTCAAAAATTGTTTGGTCCGTGAAAAATGAATATTTCAGCAGCCAATTTAATCAATTCTGTACGTACATATATATTCATGTGTTCGGCGGCAAAAGGATATAAAGCACATCAAAACCTGTACTGAGACATATCATCAAATTACTCATGCTTCTCCTAATAAAAAATATACATACACATGTAGGTAAATGCTCAACATTGACCGCGATGTCACTTATACCTCTCGGCTTTTTCAGTCGTCATTCACCACCACGAAAAATAATAATTTAAGCGCGAACTCTTTGTGTAGCTTCAACTATATTCAGAATGTGGCTATTCGACGTCTGCCTTGCTTCCCCTTCAGCTGACCGTTTTCAGCTTGTGTGTTGTAAAAGTCTGACGAGGAGAGGATTCATAAGTGTCCTGATTGATTTTGACATTTTTATAGAAATGTAGACACATATTAATTGTGAGGACCGAAAAACACATCCCTAATTAATTTCATCTATCTTCAAAATGTGGCTTTTTGACGTCTGCTCTGTTTTCCCTTCAGCTGACCGTTTTCAGCATGTGCGTTTCGAAAGTCTAACAAGGGGGAGTTTCATATTGGTTCTCATCGTTTTTGATGATTTTTTTTTAAATTTCACACATGAAAACTCCACTTCTATATGTAGCTACATTTATCTTCAGAATGTAGCTATTCGAAGTTTTCGGTGTATGTAAATTGATCTGAAATTCAATTCGATAAACATTTTTCAAAATGAAATATATGTGTAATTTTCCAAAGAAGGTTTAAGTTGTTAAATAATAACATTTAAATAGATTAAAGCATTGTTACTGTATTTTGTTAATCAATAATTACAATATTGCCTTATCCAATTTGTTTAGATTTCATAAATAATTATATTTTCTTATAAAAGTCAAATCAATCTCTAGATTTAATAGATATGAAGTAACCATCTACAGGTTTGACTGATATTCCTACGCATAAGCGGATATTATGGTAATCAAAATTTGAATAAATTTTGTATGTTCTAAGAATCTCACACAACATTATTTTCATTGATGCCATTGCATATCTTTTGCCTGAAATTTAATCAAAATACATGAATGTTGTATAATAATCCTTTAATATAAATATATCTATCTGATATCTATGTATATTACCAATGCAATCTCTAGAACCACCACTAAAAGGTATAAATGCGAAAGGATGACGATTAGTGGAATTTTCTGGTAAAAATCTATCTGGATCAAATTCGTCAGCATTCGGTCCCCATATATTTTTATTTCTATGCACTTGATACATAAAAATTCCACACCCACATCCAGCTGGTAGTATATATTTTCCTAAATTATATTGATATTTTTTTTAAGTAAAAAAATTCATAGTCATAGACTTATTATTTAATTCTTATATTCAAACATCGGATTAAAGCTTACCTAAATCTACATCACGCATTACTCGTCTAAGGACAATAGGAACTGTAGGGAACAGTCTCATAGTTTCTTTGATTACACATTCCAAGAATTTCATCTTGGGAAGATCGTCTAACGTAAGAGGACGATTTGAATTCTCAAATATCTCATTTAATCTGAAAGTTAAAACAACACAAATCAATATTTTGTGTGCATTGAATCTTCATCTGAATTTTAAAATAATTTTTAGATGAATAACTACTCATTAAATACTTTTTCCTGAATATGTGGATAAGTGCCAAGGAACATAAGTGCAAAACCAACTTCAGTTGATGTGGTATCAGAACCAGCAACACTAACAGCTAAAATTTCTCCATTTCTATCTGCTTTATTTAGAACATTAGCATCTTTAGAATTTTCAATTAGAATATCTATATATGATTTTTGAACGCTGTCTTCTCCTAAGGAAAAAAATATAAACTTAGGTACTATGTATGAAAATAATTAAAATTCAATAATATGGTAATGAGAAATTACCTTGAAATTCAATTGAATTTTTTTCAGCTGAATTCATCGATATTTTGTTTTTAACGATAGTATTGCAATATTTTTCAGCAGTTTCCATTAACTTTTTTTGAATTTTCCCATACTCAGATAGTTTAAAAATCCAATCGATATGAAGCCAAAACTTTAGTATTCTGTGCATCACAATATCCATTCCTATCACGTGAAGTTTGGTAATTTCTGAATTTTCACCTCTTTGATAATTGCTGTTGAACTGCAACGTAGTTGCTGATATTTTTAAAGATAAATAACTAAGCATATTACATTTGAAAAAATGAAAATGGTTATGTCTTTGATAACAATTTACCAGAAATAATATCCATCGTACACAACTTGATGTATTCAAATACATCGAACTGTTTTTTATCAATATTTACTGACATTATATCAATCATAATTTTTGTATGTCCCAAAAATTTGTCGAAATAACTATCAATATGTTTTTTGTCAAAAGCAGGTGATAACATTTTTCTTCGTTGTTTCCAGGCTGGAACTAAAATTAAACAATTTGATGAATATTTTTTTCAAATTTTGAGTCATCATAAATGTTTTAGACACAATTAGTTTACCTGGATTTACAAATATACTGTTAGAAATGTACGGCTTCAAAAATTTATAAGCATCGTCTTCTTTAGCCAGCTCACTTTTTGCAACTATTTCAAGCCAATTTGGATTTGATAACACTGAAATTTATTAAAAAACAATAATACTAAAACTTAAATAGAATGCAATATGGTAACTGTATTTTTAAAGATTCTACTTTCAAAAGAAAATAAATTATATAATACATTAAATTTTCATTAAATATACTATTAATCGTTTTTGATTCGTGCAATGTCATTTATGATTATCATTTAAAGGTTAAGTGTCAATTGCAATAACATAACGATGATAAGACTAAATGCATTTAAATTTAAGTATTTATCGATGCCAAAACGAAATTATAATTTTGCATAATATGACTTCCATACTATACATATAAGGCATAACTTCGTCTTAATACTAAAATTTTCACAAAAAAAAGAGATAACTCGATTAAACCTGATTCAACGAAATTAACCTGGCGAAGTAACAGAGGTTCACTTTAAACTTTTGTAAAATATGCGTATATTTACATTGAATAAAAAAAAAATTAACCGATACTAACTCACAAAAAGTTTTGGTCCTAACCACATTTTGACTATTCCATCTTCACTTCCAAATGTCGAAATATATTTGAAAGTTTCGAAAATTCCTGAAATATAATGATAAGTCAGACTAGTTAAACGTATTCGAAAATTGCTTGTGTCATAATTTTTCCGTTTCATATCACCATCGTTAGATTTTCCTGCAAATAAATGAGCGCTTCCTATAATCGGAAATGAAGGAGGACCAGGAATCTTAGATGCATATTTATATAAATTTCTTCTAGAGTGGACGAATTCTATGTATCGTTTGATAAAAAAGACGATTGCACAAATCACAAATGTGAAAAAAATATACATGACTTAAAAGTAATTTAGTTTTCTACAGAAGAAAAATTTTTAGAAGAATTTATAATGAATTTCACTCAGTTGATATTAAGATGAATTTATAGATTGGTTTTCTTGCTAAACGAGTTATGTACTGTGCAAACGACAAATCAAACTGATATCATTAAAACTGATAGCCCCAATAATAAACGTGCCCCACTACACAATATTTTTGAATAATAAACACTTTTTTATCTTGTATTCAAAAATAATAAATTTATTCACAAAAAAACAATTAGATTTTATATGATTTTGAAACATATGTATGTATGATTTTATTTATATATGAGCCGTTCATAGATAAACGTGAATCATTCACTAACCGAGGAATCAGAACGTATCGAATGTGTTTTAATATGTTTGTTAAAATTCTCTTAATTGGCTTCATTATTCCATTCATCCAAATTTATCAACATACGAATTTTGTTTATTATTATTAAATCCATAGCTTATTAGCTACGGAAGTTTTGAATTTACACTAGAGTACAGTATCAATTAAAATGGCTTCTGAAATATGTACATGATTTATTTATTCGGTGGCCTAGCATATTCTGACATTCAATGGTATTTTATCTTTAATATTCAGGAAATAAATTTCTTGCACGGGAAATTATGACTATACCAAGTGTTTAAACATTTTAATCATTTTTTTGCCAAAAAATGGAGTCAGTCATAATATGCACTGGACTGCTCATATTTAGTACAAAATTGAATTAAACAAGAAATCTTTGACAAAATATATCTGATTAAAATATTACATTTGCTTTTGTTCTATTTATTTTCTGTTAAAACAAACAATAGGTATTAAAATGATTTTATGCATTAAATAATTTGAAAAATCTTATGAAAATATTATTGAATACAAATGAAATCTTTATAGGCAGACTATACGTGTGCAAAATATTAATTACTAACGTGACAAAAAGTTAATAATTTTTCAAAATTATTACTACTGTAATGTTCGTTTACGTGATTATTTATTTACTACTTTCATGTAATACTTTTTTTTAGTTGTTTTCTAACTTCAAATCAACTCGGTTATAAATATAATGGCTATTTTTGTTACGTTATTTTTCGGTGCTATTATAATTTCATTGATGTATTATTTGAAATATCGATATTCTCGTAGGAATTTATATAAATGTTCGTCTATGATTCCTGGTCCTCCTTCTTTACCATTCATTGGAAGTGCACATTTATTTTTAGGTGCATCTGAAATAGGTTATTAAATTTCATTTAAGATCCAAGTATTACATAAATTAATAGCTAATTAATATATCTTTTTTTATTTTTCAAAAATAAAAAAATGAATAAACTGTTTTTCAAAGTCAATATATGATTAAAAATCAACAATTTCACTAATTTACAAATAATAAATTTAAGTATTTATTTTTCGTCAGAATTGTTTGAGTGTTTATTGTATATATCTTCATATGCAAATAATGATGGCTTAGTAAAAGTTTGGTTAGGGCCGAATCTTAAAATCGGTGAGTCCAATTCATATTTTCATACAATACTTACTCTAATAATATTTTATCATTACATGATAAGTTTTATGATTTGATCATATTCATGATGCATTGTAGTGTTGATATTATATTGGAAATAATATAATATAACACACATTTAATGTATTGTAGGAATATCAAAACCAGAATGGATAGAAATAGTCTTAAATAGTGAGTTTTCTAAAGGAGAAGAACTTTTAAAATCAATGAAACCTTATATCTCAAATAGCCTTATTAATGCTGAACGTATGTATTTTAAGAAAATTGTATTTCATCAGAAATGTATATATATAAATGTGTTTCATCAAATTTAGCTATAATCTGGAAAAAACGAAGGAAGGTTTTATCCCCTACTTTCAGTCAGAAATATATAAGCAATTATTTTGGTGTCTTTTTGGAAAAAAGTAAAATATTAATAGATAAATTATCAATAAACGTCGATGATAAGGAATTTGATATTTTCATATATTTGAAATTTTGTTTAATGGACATAATATCGGGTAACTATGCATAATATAATAAAATAGATGCAATACAAATATGTTCTGTTAGTAGTGTATTTTTTCTATTCAATTAATATAATCTACAGAAACAAAACTATGTATGAAAAGCAATCTCCAAAATAATCGAAATACAGATATATTGGAATTTCATGAAATGGCATCCAATTTGTCTATGCAAAGAATGATGAAGTATTGGCTTCAATTTGATTGGATTTTCGAATTGACGAGTTACGGAAAATGTCAGAAAAATATTATTGATCAATATAAAACATATATCCAAAGTGTAATCGATAATCGTACGACATATAAACAAGAAAACAGTGACAACATTGAAACTTGCGGTAAATTAAATTTAAGCCACAATAACGTATGTTTTCCTTAAAATTCGCGGTGTACTCTTTTCAAAACTGCACAAATAACTTTCCTTAATATTATACGATATCGAACTTCATTATAAGTTTTATCTCACCATTATATGAAATGATTATATTGAAAAATATGGAAACGAATTTTATTGTACGTTTTTCAGTGGATGGTGAAATTGAAAAGACATTCATAGATATTTTATTAGATAAATCTGAAAATGAAAAATCTATAAGTATTGAAGATAGAAATGGCGAAATTTCAAGCATATCCATCGTTGGTACTGACACTGTATCATCAGTAGTCGCATTCACTCTTATGATTCTTGGTTCTCTCACCGATATTCAAGATGAAGTCATGAAAGAGTGAGTTTAAAATAATTAGAATTCAAAACAAAGTTGAATGTATTTGTATAAATCAAAAAACGGAATTTTATTCTATTCGAATCAAGTAAGTCTATATTTTTGATTTACTTGTTAGCTTAATAATTTACAGGCTAAATGAAATTTTTGGGAAATCAACAAGAGATATTACTGAAAACGATTTGAAGGCCATGAAATTCTTGGAATGTGTCATAAAAGAAAGTATGAGACTTTTCCCTTCAGTGCCTGTATTTTCTCGATATGTTACACGAGATATTCAATTGGGTACTTCAAAAATATTTTTCAGCATCTTCTAAAATACATTCTTCTAAAAACATCAATTTTATTTTAGAAAAATATACACTTCCGGCTGGATGTGTAAGTGTTATTTTTGTTTATTATATACACAGAAATCCCAAGTATTGGGGAATGGATGCTGCTGAATTTAACCCAAATAGATTTTTACCAGAAAATTCAAAAAAACATCATCCTTACATGTATTTGCCTTTCGGTCGTGGTCCAAGAGATTGCATTGGTAATAATTATTTCATAAAAAATATTAATGTTCATGTATGTAGGTATTAGTAATTATTGTACGAGGTATGATCTATAATATCATAAAATTTTAGAATTTTCTGAGATTCGTTAATTGAAATGAATGAATTTACACTAAAATATCTGATTTAAAGGGTAACTTAAGTTTATTATTGATACTATATTATTGTATTTTCAGGTAAACGGTATGGAATGATGGCTACAAAAATGATTCTGTGTGAAATTCTCAGGAATTATGAAATTTCTTCCAACTTTAACTATAAAAATCCGAAATTATATACAGGAATATCTCTCAAACCTACTGAAGGGTTTAAAATATCGATTAAACGAAGAAGTTAAACACACTTATTTAATCTGTGTTTACTAAATAATATTGTTCATCATTTTATTTGTTTTTCACTTAAATATAAATTAATATCAAAATACGCTCATAGATTTATAACTTTACATCAATCATATAATAGAACATCTTTAAATCTCATGTACACGATGAACAGAATAGAAAAAAAATATTTATGTATAAAGTTACTCAAAGAATTACCCCTATAGATAACTTTTGGTAGTAAATAGTGAATTTCATCCATTTAATTTTTTTTTGTTTAAGAATTATCTGATGAAGATATTCACAAAATTGATTCAATTAAACGAGTTTAAAAATGATTTCAAATGTCTAAAATTCATTATTTTTCGAGTAACTGTATCTCAGATGGATAGACATTTTTACGAGCATACAGTGAAAATTTGCCTGCGATTTGCGAATTCTCGGCGGGTATTTCATTTTTGTGCGAACGGCAAGGTTCATATCTGAGGATTCATACTTGGGTGAACAAGCAAGTCTCGTGCAAGTCTACATTCAGTCATTCCCGTTATTACTGGAGCAGTCATTAGATTGTAACATTGTCATAATAACTGCCACTTGTTCAAGTGAAAGTTCCGGTTTCGATCCGCTTCGCCGATGAACAATTACGATAGTGAATGTGAAGTTTAATTCTGAAAAGGTACGATTCAAAGTGCTTTTTTCTCAGCTCGTGAATTCGTTTTTCATCTAATTAATATCTCACATTTCACAAACGTAAATTTAATGTAATAGTTTCGAAAATCATTGAATATCGTGTTGATAAAATATATATACCTATTTATAATATAAAATTATGATTTTATATTCATATAAAGTAAGTTTATGATTCCTTAAAAGTTTTTGAATTACTTTAAAAACTTTATTATCTTTTAATGCTAAGGCATAATATAATATTATACTTTACTCAAAGTCAACCAAGTGAGAATTATAATCATTTCTACATAAAATTTTCAAATTACGTGTATCTATCATTAAAAATCGGAAAATCGATTTATAGATTTTCATTAAATACGAATACAATATTATTAATCAAATTATTATAAATAAATAGATATTATAATGAGAAAACTCACTATCTCGTATGTTAGCGTAGCTCGGATCATTTTTGTACTTATACTGAACGATTTGGATGACATCTATCGGCGGCCGGGGCTGATACTCAACGAAGTGATTGGCTTATGTCACTTTTTCATGCGTTGTGTAATTTATGGCCAATATTAGTTGAATTAATTTAAGCAATAAATAACTCCACATATTTATCAGTACCCAGATTCGGTCATCACCTTAAATCACTCGCAATAAATCACTTCAACATTCAAATATCTACAAGCACAACTCGAAACGTACGAATATCGCAATCTAACATCCACAACGAACTATCAAAAATCTGCAAACTGACTTTGTCTCGCAGATCTTTGACAGTACGTACTCCGAGGACCTGACTTATAATATTTCGAGCCACATATCAAAACCGAGTCATATTTAAATAGGTCGGTCGAGGGCGATAGTCGCAACCTCCCCGGTCCTTTATGGTTCAGCCATGGACCGCTTCTGACGCAGCACTTATCCACCATGTCGAAGGTAACATCGTGTAAACACCATTTGGGCGAACCGCCCCTTGTAAGGGCAGGAAATTTCAAGCCCTGGCTCTAATCCGTGCCCTTCGAGCTGAGTGCCCGTATAAAGCCCTCGTGTGTGCCGGCCGACGATAGTGGTGGAGTACCTCATCTACAATCGGGCCATTAGAGGGTGTCCAGGGACACCTGTTTGAGTCCTTGTGTGTATGTGTTTGTTTGATGTTGGAAAATTCAAATTCTGTCGAGATTGATCGCTTTGAGTTGTGCGATTTCGATTGAAATTGTTTTAATGGTGTTCACATTTGTGTACGATTTTCTTTCCAATTCGATTGTATGAAGGATCTCATACACGAGTCCGATAGATCTCTTGATTCTGATAAGGACAATAAAAAAAAGGTTTTCCATTCAAATAAATGATAGAAACACGGGGTTTTTGGAAATTGTCTTCTTAATCGTATCGTGTATAGATGTCTTAAGAGTTGAAAAAATAAATAGATATCGTAAAACGAGGTGATTAAGCACACTTTTAAACTTTGACCATAAATACTGTGAAATTCGTTTGATATATGACGACTGAATAGCGCAAAAGATACATGTGACCTTTTTTATCGATATTAAGTTAAGTATAGAAATTGGTTCTGTATCATATGTAGAAACATTTTCTGTACTAAGCTCGATTTCGATAAAAAGAGTCACTTATACATTTTGTGCTATTCAGTCGTCATATGGGATTGAAACTAATTTTGTTTTATAGATCTAAAAATCAATCGGGAATATTACGGAGATATTATCGTCATCTTTATAAACGAAAAAAAAAATATTAGTGTTGCAGATATACTGATGAGTTCATTTTGAACTGCCTCATTTTTTGTTATTCTATCATATTATATGCGCTTATATAATATTATAACGCATTATAATATAACCCAATAGATTAAAATGTAAGCATGTATAATTATCATGTAGAATTTCGTAATGGTGATTAATCGAGGTATCATTAGAATTAAACACCATTAAAACACTTAAATTATGTTTCGCATAATATATCACTGGATTGATGGAGCGGAACAGGGATCAGAATAGGGTCCAGTCGATATGGTGTGGTGTTTAGTACCATAATATTATCACAAGCATTGTAAACGGTTACGGTACATGAACAGAATCACAGAACTCGTCCTTCCGTAAAATCGTGACATATCACACGTCTTTTACACAATAAGCAAAACATATTTACAAAAAAATATAAAGTAAGTATGGTAAATAAAATAAAATTTATCTTTCCGCACGTTTTGCATTTTAACGTACATATTTTCTTCATAAAAATTATCATTATACGATTTGTATGTTTATATTTATAGTTATTTCGACATTATTCTTATCATTAAATTCAATTTTATGTATAGATATGTTTTATCACTGAACAGTTTTTTTTATCGTATAACGTAATTTTGTTCGATTTGATTACATTTCTTGGAATGAAATTATTTTTTTCCACATCAAAGCAAATCGAACTAGACGATTTTGAACTATTTATCTATCTCAAGGTTTCCCAAATAATGGGTCACGACCCAGTATAGGATAGCAAAAAGAAAAATACCGATTCGCCAATTTCCTTAATTTTGATCGATAAAATTTTTAGATATTATGAAATAAAACTTGACTATTTTCTTCAAACATTTAAACCAAGATTTTTGAAAACTGTTCGTAAAACGTAGCACTCCAACGGATCATAAAAAAATCAACAGGACCAATCGAATCGAAATAAAAAAAAAAAAACTCCCAACAACATCTCGAGAAAACTTGTTACCTTCGACACATACACAACGTCCAATTATCCAGCAGCAGCAGCAGCAAAAACTCGAAGCGTACGAATGAACCAGGGGAGCCTTTCTTCGCAGGATTATTTCAATTGGGGAGCAATAATCCGGGATTTCTTTGGCGCTTAATCGCGAGATAACTTGTTGCTGGCAACGGGCGAAGCTGCAAAATGCGACTTTAAGTGTTGAAACGTGCCATCATAAAACATTCATTGATAAGCTCGAGCCGAAAAACCCACCCCACGGTCTGAAATTTCAGACCATTTCCACCTCGCATTTTCTCTACTTTCGCTTCGAATCCGAAACGTTCTGCGCTTTAATTCTGAATAGTGCTTCTATGTGGCGATGTTGAGATTTTTCTCAGTGAAATTTTATCTGGAAATATGCGGATCACATTCGATTCTGTGATTGATATATAAAATGTGACAAATTGTTATGAAATTTTTTGTGTATCGCGACAAGTAGCAAGCGGCAAGCGGCACGCAGCCGTTGTCAATAATGAGAATAGTGGTGTTTTTTCTTGGAGTGTTTATTGTTGATCACGTTATTGTCGTGTATCACTTACTGCTTGTTGTAGTATGCAAAACCTATCTGTAATATTCTGAAAATGAGAGAGTTATTTTTCTATAGATATGAAGTTATGAGAATGTTTAATAGTACATAATAACGTTAGAGGCACACATTCTATATGTTTTGTTACTTTTCGTTCTATTTAGCAAGCTTTCTTTATGTTTAGTTCTATATTTTATCAGTTGAAGATTTGGAAAAGTCAATTTTTAATTCTCATCGTTTGAATATAAAGATACGAAACTTGAAAAAACGTAAGATCCTCTGAAGTGTATTAAATATTTATTGAATAATTACGGCACAGTAAAATATTGAAGTCTGTTGATTGTGCAGAAGATTTGTGAGTTAATACAGAACAATATGAGAGACATCTATCAGCAGCTAGGGTTTCCATATATCTATTTTCCTCACCTGGTGTGAGCTATTTGACAAAGATATCGACTTATGTCATCTTTGCTCATTTATAACCAATATAAATATGTCTAGGAACTAACTTCTCTTAACCCGAGTTCACGAAACCACAGAAAAGGTCCGATGCAAATTATTCACACAAGAAAAAAAAAGTACTGAATATGTATAAAGAAACAAAAAATTCTAAGATTTTTTTTCAGAAGGATTTCTGTTTGATAGAGTGTACGTAGATTTGGCGTGCAGTGAGGAGATTCCAGAGAGTGTACACACTCGATAACGCAGGTACGGATCTCTGTCGCGCTTAAAAGGCTTTATATTATTCCGTGCGTGGAAGTCTGACTCGGCAAATCATCTCATTGTATCATTGATACGCCGAGGGAGAAATGGCTCGGGGACTTTTTCCACGCCGAGAACGAATGAGCCGTAATGACTGCGACCGGGAAGAAAGCGACGTTCGCTAAACACACAATTTCTTAAACGTTTCCTATCAGCGAAAATTATCGATGTACAGTAGACTCTCCTATAACGTAAATCCCTCATATAATGTGTTTTTTTTACACTCATTAGTTTTTTTTTTTTTTTGGGAAATTATCGATGTACAATAGACACCCCTGAAACGTCAATCTCTTTTTAGAAATGTGGTAGTTTTTTCTTTAAATGTAAATTCCTTCTATAACGTATTTTTACTCTCATTAGAATTTTCTTGGAAAATTTTTATTTTTTGATCCTGTTTCACGTGTTCAGTGAAAATAGATATTTATATGTAGATGTAAGTATTTGATGATTCAATGGAAAAAACTGTCGAAAACATTGCATGTATTTTCAAAAAATACCTGAGAAAATATTTTTCACCACGGAATGAATTCTACAGATGCATCAAAAATCGTGTATTGAAAATCCCAATTTAATTGTGAATCTATATCTACATTATAATAGGTATACTGTACATATTTTTAATTTACATATCCATTTCTGTTTTTGAAATATTCTCGCTTTTTGTTTTCTGATTTAACAATACAATTGTGTTAAAATTATTTTTACATATTTTCACAATTGTAAAAGTTTTCGATATCTTTTTTAAGTCACCAAACCTTAAACGAAATAACGACCTATAGTTTAAAAAGCAATAGGGGTAAAGCGGCGCGTCATAAACGAATGGCGTTTTCAGCGGTTTTCACTACATTTTCTTTCTTTTTTTCCCCCAAAGCATATGTTATCCGATGCGGGTTTTCCAGTTAAATAAGCAACTTCAGAGTAATATTTTACTAATAGTATAACGATACTGTTATTATTTTTGTGAAAATATCAACAAATTTTCTTGCAAGGAAATCTTTAGCATATTAATTGTGATACTGATCAAAATGAAAAGAAAAATTTTACATTCATATCGACCTTGTCTGAATATTTTTAGTATCTTTTCGTTATCCTTATAGCCTCAAGAAAATTTATTCTCTTCATTCTAAGCTCACTTAAATAAAATTAAAGAAACATTTTATTATGAATGAATCGAATTAAATATCACTTATGAACTTCAATGGAACAGTATAAAACGATTGTGGATACCGTGTCGATTAAGAATTCTCGGAAATGAGTGGGTTAAAGTCTTATCTTGGCAAGAGTCTCATGTCGTTTTCTCAATTGATTAATTGATATGAAAACTCAATTTCTTTTATTTCTTAATTTCTTTCAAATATTTGTATTCGTTTGATTAAAAATAGTTAATTCTATTTAATAAACTGTTTAGTGACACCTATGCTTGCACTTACCTAATCTTCAGAGTTTGCCTTAGGACTTGTTTTTTTCACTGTATAGTGAATAAAATTAATTGATGATAATTGTGTATAATCGGGTAGAAATTACCTGTATAAAAATATGAAAATAAATATACGTTTCGATTAAATTCCATCTATTTAGCGACACCCATTGCATGTGTACCACAACATATTCTTCTGAATCTGCCTTATGGCTCACTTTCTCACTTTGGAATGATATTAATTAATGATCATTGTGTATATCAGGTAGAAATTACCCGTATGAAAATATAAAAATAAATATAAGTTTTGATTAAATTCAATCTATTTATCGACACCCATTGTATGTGCACCACAACATACTCATATGAGTCTTCCTTATGGCTCACTTCTTCACTTTAAAATTGTATTAATTTCATATAAATGGAAAGAAATTACCAGTATAAAAAAAAACAAACATCAACACTTTAGAAACCCTAACTCAACAGACAGACGTATCGATTCACAAAGCCATCCCCATAGAGCGCGTACGCATAAACGACACCATGCAAATAAAAAGAAGACGGCCCCTTCGCGCAGTACGAAAATTGCAAAGCGGCGGTTATCAGTTATTCTGACGGAAGTGAGTGACAAATCCCCGCGGCCTGCACTGGATCCATGAACGGCTTTGTGGTCTAGTATTGACATCCCCCATGACCCGGCCCTGGCTTATATGTATGGGGGATCAAAGTGAAAACAACGCGAAAAACCCATGTCACATGCCGCATAATGCTCGGAACAAGATTGATAATATCAAAGTAGTTTTGACGTTCGCGCGTCGAATTTCGTTTATTCGAATGGTCCTTTTTTTTCTTTGGAAGTTTTGTATGGAAAGTTTTTATTGAGAGTTGAGAACTACATAGCGTTGAGGTATGAATTCGGATCCATTACACAGTGAATTTTCTTCGTTGATGTTTATAAAAATAATTACATACAGTAAACCTCTCTATAACGTTTCTCTTACACTCGTAAGATTCTCACTACAAAATACCCGTTGAATATATTAACGCATTTTTGGAATGTCACATGGTACACAGACAGTATACACACAGACAGACGCACACAAACACATAGAATATAGCGCTATTATAATATGTAGTTAGATGTTCGAACCCCCTATAACGTTTCTCTTATACTCGTAAGATTTCCACTACAATATAAACCCGTTGTATCAACGCAGTTTCAACCCGTTGAATATCCAATGAAGTTAAATACATATGTATATGAAAATATCAATCGGAAAAAATCCATCGAAAACATTGTGGAATATTCCATCGATACGTCAAAAAATATTTACGCTTGTTGTGGCGTAAATAATGATAAAAATAAATAAGTAAAAACACAAATATTTAAATTCACGATTTTAAATAAAAAAAATTACTCCAATAATGTAGAACCGAACTAAACGTTATAAATGAATATATCTACTGTACTTTTTAATTATAAAGATTCAGTTTTTATGGTCTGTTGATTAGTGCATTTGAGAAATACTAGTTAAGCCAGTAAGTAGTTATAAAAATGTTGGATACATTTAATCTCATGAGATCAATACTATGGCGAAAGGTTAATACATATTTTGATCGAGGTGTAGGTACATTATATTTCCCATGTGGCGATTTGCTTTTCTTCCAATATATCTTCCTCGTAAGATTTGTAATTATCTTTACAGGTAGGAAGAGTTTTCTGTGCAAGATAATATATTTTCTGATTATAAAATATATCTAAAATGTATTTTATTTAATATATAACTTTAAATTTGATTTCAAAAGAAAAATGAATACATATTAAAATATTTTTCCTATCATTGAAGATAGCTATAACAACATTAAAAAAATCAGAAAAAAATGCTACATAAAGGAAAAAGAGAACAACCACAGTTAGTACACATTCCACGAAAGATCTCGAAACAAAATCGTCGGTTTCAATTCATTATCGTTTTGTTCCGACGATCGGATAAACCTCGTCTCTGGCCTTTTGTATCGGGTTAATCGTCGGCAATTCGTCCCTTTCTTTATCCATTCCATTGTGTTGAAAATTTGCAGTGCCTTATCTGCGGACCAATATGTCGGCGCGATTGGTTAGCAGCGGAAAAGCGGCAATTAAGCCGCAGTTCGGAATAAATTCGCAACATAAGCGTTACGAATGCGCTACGGTTCTCTGTTCGCGCGGATTTACATATTGAACGGGACAATTAGTTCTGTTGAAAAATCGTTGCTGTGTTAACTCTCTTTTATCGGCCGCTGAAAACATGTGTTTGTTCGGCGATGGCGATTAAAATAATGCGGCGTTTTAATTTTTGGTTATCCGATTGTGTTCGTGCGATTCGTGTTGTTTTTTAAGCGAGTGCGTGTGATGTTTTCGAAGTTCGTTTTTGATGAACTTTGATACGATTGTAATTATCATTGATTTAAAAAAAAGTGCTTTTTTAATAAGCAAATTTATATAAATAATAAATCCGGGCTTAAAAAGATTGCCAGTCTTTAAAGCAATACGTTAAACTTACCTATAACGTCTCTTCTTATATAATCCCCCCTAAAATGTTTGTGGAGGTTTTTCTTCTAAAACTTTATTTATTCAATTCTTATTTGAAGTTTTTAATACAATTTTGTTAAGTAAAGTATGACATTGATCTTCCCAGTTTCAAATTCATCGAAATACTTCTCCAGACGAAATACGAAGAATATCGCTCGATGAAAGAGTCGAGTTATTTGTGATGGATATTGTGTAAAAATGACAGAAATCAAAAAACAAATTTAAAACGCTTTTCTTCTCTTTTAACTTCTTCCTTTATAACGAAGAGCCTATATGGAAGCTGTAAGGGGATTTACTATGCTTCAAATATATAGACATTTCATAAAAAACATAGTATTGTCGAATTGTCAAACTAACACACGTATCAGTTTTGTTTCATAATCCGTTTTTGAATTTGTGAAAGTTCATAATGCGATTTGCGTACACTGTGAGTATTTTGGTCGGTATGGTATTGTTATCGTATAAATGGCGAAACTACTACGAAACAATAGGACACTCGGGGGGTCGAGTGTTTCAAGTGTCACAACTTGAAAACAGTGGCTAACAGCCTCCGAAAACCGAAATGGGTCTATAGTTTGCCTACTTCAAAAAAGTTTTTAATACGCTTCGCAAATTTTGGAACATTTTCAGATTAATATAATGCTTTCTAATGAATCGCAGCATTTGAGATACAAATACATACATACATTTTTTAGCACTGTTTCGGATTATCTGCTTTTCTTGGTATGGACATGGTTTAATAATACAACAGTAATTTAATTTTCATTACGAGCGAATATCAATGAAGTCATTTGCTAATTGAAAACTGTCACCATCAGATAGATAGAATGAAAGGATTTAAATTTACCACAACGTAATTCAATTCATTATTCAATCCTCTTCCATCGATTTTATGAAATGAGTTTCTGCGTTTAATTGTTAATATCGTAAATCGAAAATTTCATGTAAACTTGACATTTTTTTTTAAATAATTTAATATTTTTAAGTCAAAGTCGACACATATCCCCAACAGTTCACCCTTATTCCGATAACTCACCACTGTTCACGAATAAGCTTTGATTTACGACATCGGAACCTCGGAAAGCACAATATCAATAGCGATACGAAACAAAAACGGAAAAATCACATACACACAAACCTGAAAACACTCGTCGGATACACGCTAGGGATTCCACAAACACCGAATTTTCCAATACCGGTACTACCGTGAAAAGTTAAAAAACTCGATAGTATAAATGTCTACACATTTTCTTATTTTGAATACTAATCTGTATACAATGTTATTGAACACTTAAAATATTAAAGAAAAATGTTTTTGAATAAGATAGAAGTATCTAATCTAATATAGTAATAACGTCATTTCGTATATTTCTGTATGTATGTCTGTCCGTTGTTACTTTCCATTACACTCCATAGTCCAATTTTGAGTAAAATTTTCGATAATTCCCATACAAAAATGCAATTTCACGGAATAATATGACCCAATTAAAATGGGCAGAATAGTATCCGGCTCTAATATATAGAATTTTGGTGCTTTTTAAAATATCTTACCATGAAAACAATATTTACTATGTTTGCTAGTATCGGATCTGATTGTGAATGAGTTTGGAGATAATGTCATTTATATGTGAATAAAATGAATACTTACTTATCATAAGAGTAATACGAATAAATGAAAACAAATTAGAACTTGAGCCATAGCAGACGTTTTTCTACATCAAAAATATTTTCTAATGATATATGTATAAACAATGACTATTAGAGCATGTATCACAATCCATACATTTTCATCAATTTCTTTCATTTTCACAAGCACGCGTTGATACTCAACGAACTAATTACTCGTTCATTATAAGCCCGATTAAATAAATATTATATAACACCCAAACTTTGAACCTAACACCGGTATTACCGTTTCCGAAATCCTCGATAGAGAAACGCACACATTCGGCAACGTGAACAAAAAGCGTCGAACCATTGTTTCGTGACAAACGACTTACGAGTCCGAGGGCGGCCATTTGAATACACTTCATTGTCATGCAGATTGATTCGGTGGTGTGAAGGGGCCCTAACATATACATATAATAATATAACAGTGCCTAGATGGGCCCGGGCCCACTTGACCGCACTCCTGCGACGGGGACACTTGTGCGACGACCGTTCGTTCGTAACTACTACGGGCCCCCGAAAACTTTCTGCGATTTTCGAAAGCCAGTCGTCTTGTTATTAGTTGGGAGATGCTCAGTGCAATGCGCGATTAACTCTGTGATATGAAAAGTCGAGGGAAATTTTGAAATTTGTCTGATGCATTTTTTTATATACTTCATTACTATATTACTAGCGATGAGCCCGTAGAATATATCAACTCAGTTTCAACCCGTTGAATATATCGACGGGGAGTTTTAGAGCGTTATATGGACACACACATACGTAGATACACAGAATTGCGCTATTATATAGTTGGATTGCAAAATCAGAAATTTTTATTTATTTATTTATTTCTCTCTACAGGCCGAAGCCCAAATTCAACGTCATCAAACATCATTTCACTAAACAGTGAAGAAATTTTATTACCATTATATGGCAAAGCCACTCCTAAGAGTAAATTATAGTGTACATACACAGATGTCACTAAATTAATTCGAATTACTCGAAATATGAGGTGTAGGTGATGATCATTTGCGGAGCCGTTTCGTAAAGCGTTAAATTAACACTTTTTTCGAATCAAATGAATCCAAACATTCGAAAGAAACGACCGTGTCTCCATATCAATTTTTATCAATTAAGAAAAAACGACATTTTTGACACTCGCCAAGATAGGACTCGAACTCACGCATCCCAAGTATGCTGAATCGACACGGCATGCACTAACGCTTTATACCGCTGCGCTATCGGCTGGCTTATTTCGTTTAAAATAAGCTACATATTTCATAAATTTACACAAGAGTACAAAATTTAATAAAATGGCCTCTGAAACAAATGATTTATTAGGTGACCAAGCATTTTTTTTTCATTTAATGGTATTTATCTTTATAATTCAGGAAATATATTTTGCACACAGAAAGTTATGATTGTACCGATAAATTTGATTTTTTTTTCAAATCGTGGAGTTGATCACTTTATGCTCTCATCGGTTTAGTTCTCAGTGGTTGGCTTTCTTCAATTCGGTAGTAGTTGATTCGAGTTTTGATTGTAGCCAGTGGTGTATTGCTAAATTTTGATAAATTGGTAGGTTTATAAAAAAAGAGAAATGAAAATACTCATGAATTGTGATAAATTGGCCACCCATTTTAATTGAAATCAATATTAATATATACATTATATCAACTGTGTTTGATAAATAATGCCAATAATGTTATCTATCGGAGCAGAATCTGTTAATTAAAATTGGTCTGATATTTTAAATAATGGCCTTCAAACTATTCCAATTTTCTCTCTGATATTTGATATGTGTAATTCAATACTGATAATAGATTATAACATGATTGAATACAATATTTCATTCACCATACAAAATTGGCTTCAATACCAATCACAAATATAAAAAAAGGTTTTATGTTAATGAAAAATGGGTGCAGGTACAAAGTGCGTTGTGGTGCAGGACTACGAAACGAAACCACAACCAATTTGACTAATGGAGGTGGCATTGCTGATAAACGCCCATCGTTACATGTGAACATGTGTCCCTATGTCTATCTTTTAAATTGTGAAAACGTCAATTGCACCGTGAAAAGATTCGTATCCGAAGATGAGAGGAACTTTGAATGGTCGAGCGCACAAACAAATCATTCCTAACACTCAATAGTATAGTAAACCCCCTATAAAGTAACCCTCTGTAAGAGAACTCTTAATAAGAAAAGCGACAGTATTATTCTAATCTCCCATATAAATGATTTTTACTCTCATTAGAATAATCAAAAAAATATTTTGCACAAATATGTATTTTAAATTCATTTGTTCATAAGAAAAATATTAGTTCAATTATCGAATAAAAATTATTGAAAAAAGAAAGTCTCATAAAAAGGAACTTAAATATCTCTAAATACATTATAAAGAAATTAACTTTATTCTCTGTATTTATTACTTAAAACACTTCCAAATATTTTAGTCGATGCTGATTTTTTACAATAAGTGCATAATGTAATATATACTGCATATTTTATTCATTTTGTATACCAAACTATTATTTCGTTATATCTAACACTAGTATCTATTGCATTATTTAATTTCAATATTTTAAATATTTTTTTGATAAACCTTAAATTTGTGCCTCGCTCGTAACGTCCACAATCCCATTAATGATGTTGAACAAACAAGGCAAATCTCAAGACTAACAATCCGAAATCAATGCTTTTGCCTTTAATATTTATGTTCCTTTAGCTGAAACAGCAAGTTGTGCTACGTTGAATTTTAATGTCTACTCTTGAATCAACCAAGCGACCATGAAAGCTACCGCCCAAGTTTTCCTTTCGGTTCAGGTAAACTTTTGTAGACACTTCCGATTCGAATAAACATTGATTAGCGAAATAAAAATGTGATTGAAAAGAGGAAACTGATAATGAGACATTTAGTACGTATTAAAAAATTGAAAGTTTGTATTGATCCAAAATACATCTTTCATGAAAATATGGAATAGAATATTCATAGAATCGAAAAAATAGAAGATCGTACATTATATTATAGTCAGCTGATATCATATCGATGTAAAAAGTTTGTGCATGCTACGTCGAGCTTCAGGTTTTTTTGAAGCTGAATTCAACTCTTGTCTGATTCTGGCGAGAGTTATATGTCGTTTTTTTTTTTTAATTTTTATGATGGTTTGATTACTTTTTTTATATTAAATTCGAATAAAATAGTGATTTTACGATACAATTTTAGTATCATTTACTCTTACTCTTCGGAGTTTATATCCCTAGTGGCTGCTTCTACACTTTCAAATGAATAATTAAGGGCTCATCTTTTCACTGCTCTAACTAATTAAGGAAAGAGTTACAGTTAGTCATATAGCTATAGACTGTCAAAATCCGTCTCTGTTCTGCAATTTTTTTACAATTTGTAGCAGAAAAACTGGTCGTAACGCTTTGATTAGTTAATTAACTAGATCAGTGAATAGACTGGAGTTAATTGAAAAATAAAAAATGGGTATTAAATTGAATAAATAAATAAATATTCGCATAAAGTCATGAGTTGAATTCATACATAAATTGTTGTCACTCTATGTATTGTCTTCAGAAGTGTCTCCCCTATTGAAACGGATCTCCCAACCAGCACCTACCGAAATCATTTAGCATAATGGCTTGAAGCTTAGAAATAAAAGCTAGAATGAAGAGGGACTCGGTGTATCAAAAACCACCATTGAAATGAATACCTATGTACATATAGGTACTGCAATGCAGACACTTTTCTCTCATAAAGATGAAAGCTTCGCTTGCACTTTGTAATGCACGTGAAAGCTTAATATTTCGGAAATGTGTATCTTTAAAAAGAAAGCTGAAACATTTCAGTATATTTTCGTAGCGAATCATAAAATCGCCACATTACATGAGTCGCTCAGTGCATAAAGTGATTAACTCTACTTTTTCAAAAAAAAAAAAAAAAAGAGATTTAAATGTCAAAGCATTTAGTATAGTTTATGTGTGAAATATATCTTCTGAATAATGAATATGAATACAATTAAATATCAAAATTAGTTTGACCATTGAATTATAAATTATTTATTTCAATTAATTTTAATCTCTAATGTACACTAACAACATCCATAGCTTCACGACTTCTTGTTTTATAAAGTTAGTTACATTTAGCTCTGTACAGCTCATATTACTGTTATGAAAATTTTAAGTTTAAGTATATTAATCAAATATATTGATGTCATATCTATTGCGTTAAGATTCGGCTCGTATTTAATGCTTTAGTCAACTTATAAATTTCTAACAAGGAACTGTCCAAAATCTGCGGAACTGACAGTTACTAGTTGGAGAACTGTTACTATATGATTGGTTAAAATTGTCATTTAAAGAAGCTTAATGGTTAGTTACAGCAGTAAATCGATTCAGATTAAAATACAATTCAATCTTTACGACGAAAATATTCCGAAAAATACAATCCAAATCGCTTGTATAGAGGGGAAGTACGTATACTAAATACATATAATACGAGAGATAACCGGAGAATACTCCCAAGAATATTCCGAAGCACGAAGCTTCAACCCCACGCAAGATGGGGAAAGGGGAAAAGCTGACTTTTCTAGTCTGGGGTGTAACGAGCGAGTTTGGTTCCCGACGACAGCCTGTCATGGCCACTCTCTACTTTGCATACTACCTGTCGCAGGCCAGGGCTCGCCAACCTTCGGTGCATTGAATAGTTTAGTGGTCCACTATTCCGCCAAGTAGCGTATGCATGTTAAGAAGGGAACGCGCTGGCTGAGACGTCACAAAAGAAAGGGATGGACAACCTTTTTGTGTGAGAGTGCAATGGAATTACGCACCACCCTCTGTTTGTTTTTCTCACTCGCACACAAAGAATTGAATGGGTTGATTCTCTTTCTTTCTTTTATTACGTCTCAGCCGATGTGTTTTCGCATTTAGATGGCGTTTATATTACTATTATAGTCGTCACCCGTTTAAAGCTATTATTTCACTTGGTTTTTTTTAATTATTTTTTCGAAAAAATGCATTGACATGATGAATCTTATTACGAGTGATCACGAGAGATCACAATATTGCAAACGAATGAAGTAATAAACGACTGTACAAAGTATGGAATATTTTATTGCAAATATTGTAAGCAATCAATGCAGTATAATTCGCTTAAGAATGCCGCGTTGGTTAAACATATTTGTGATGCATGGGTATGAGTGTTTTCAGTGCTGGCGAGATTCGTTTTTTAGTGTTTTAGTTACTAATCAGAGAGTTAGAATCGGTCCTTGATAAAAATACGTATTTTTAACAGCACGGATAGAAATAGTGTTGTATTATACAAATAAACACTGTTTCAGGCAACATTGCCGCATTGTGTAACTTTTTGGAAGCTAGCTGCTAGTTGCAGCCAAAATTTTAAGTGCGTTTCTATTTTTATTTAATTTCTGGCTGTTATTCGTTTTGTTCACTTGTTCAATTAAAAAGTGAGAATTTAATATTCAATTGTAAATGTACATTTTCAAACGTTCGAATATTGATTTTTATTATCATACTTACGTTAGCTGAAAAACGTTCGAAAATTTTATTGATTATTGTATTTTTCCTTATTTTTCAAATTTTATTCAAATGAAGATATAATTTTAAATTTTGAAATTAGATTTCAAAGTTTTTCCACATTTATATCGTATCTATAACTCCTGTTTTTGACAGTCCTAGATATCTTCGTTTGCATTTGCATTTTATCACTTCATTCGAGATATAACTTTAATATAGATATACTAGAATATTGTTGATATGTGTGAGATTAAAAATTTTGTTATTAACATATAATTTGGGTGATAAAACAAAATATAAATGAAAATGTTTACTTGTAAAAAAATACAAAAGTGTAACATCAATGCTTTTATTTATGTTGTGAGCAATATACATTATTCAATAACGAAACTTGAAACATTCTGGAAAAATTAAAAACACGTATTGCACATTCCACCAAAGAGCTAATATTGTACATTTAATGGGTTTTAACGTTTCATTTTATTTGAATATGTTTTCTGTATTTTTATGGAATCTTTATTTTGGGGATAATTCATTTCAATGTATAGGAAAACTATTTTATTTCAGATATTCATTCTATATATTTTGTACACATTTTACGTATAATATAATATATGTATGTATAGTTATGTGGGAAATATTTTCATATGTACGTATGAACGTATGCATAATTTGATTAAATTTGTAAGCGTTAATAAACATTGATTTGACTCATATATTTTTTTGAAATACAAAATATTAATTATTCTACAACCTTTAACATTTTACAATTTATATTGGTTTTTCGATTTTCATGTGTCCTACGAAACTGAAAATTCATTCTAACGCAACATTTTATAAAATATATACACAAACAACTAACGATTCTAATTTAAATTAATTGATTTATTTATTTAAAAAAAACTCATACAATGAACGTGAAAATAAAATACATTTTGGCACTTAACTACTTTATAACTTTTTTATAATAATAATCGTTTTATTATGTTTTGGCACATTGTAACATTAGTATAAAGTAGAAAATCATAGAAATAAATGACTTCAATCATGTGGTATTTGATATTCTAAACTTCAATGAAATTAATAATCAGAATATAATTAAGACTCGTACTTGAAGTATTGAACTGATCATTCCAATGAATTTAAGCAACATTTCGAAAATAATGAAAGCATAAATTATACATATTTTTAAATTATTATATCTATCTTACATATTTATTTATTTTTGTATGTTATTTACAATGATTTGAATATATTCCTATATTTCATTATAAGTCATTTTTTCATAAATTCACTATAGAAATAATAACAATAACAAGCAGTTATTCTCATTGAAATTTCAAATTATTTCATTAATCCAATATTTGCAATGATTAGTTATTAAAAAAAGATTTTATTTTTTATATCCTCCTTACATTTTAATTTTACATATGATTTAATATTTATTGTTGGCATATTTTATAATAACACATAATTGATTCCAATATATGTACATTACTATTTATGTATAATATTATATTCATTATATTTAGAGTGTATTTTCATATATAATATAATACATATGATGAAATTCAGATATTTTTTTCAAACTGCTTAATCAAATTTTCAACAATTAGCTTAAACATTGAATATATCATACATAACTATTATACAGCGCAGTACATTGATAAGTGTACATGTATGTATGAGGTATATGATATGAAGTCGATTAATTATTTATTGAAATTATTTTCAATATTGATTCTTAATTGATTGAACGTTAAAAAAATCTCAATTACAATTAATTAATTGATTACTTACTGCGTGAATAGTATGTATGTATGAATTTCATTTAAAAATCATACATCCATGCACCTCATACATACAACTACATAAAAATTTAAAAAAATGATTGTATTTGATCCAAATTTTCATTTGAAAAATATTTTCATAATGCATTCCTTGAAAACAATGTAACTTTTTTATTAACAAACAATATGTATGTCAAATACATATTATGATGATATAACACATTTTTGCATTATTCATGTGATTGCAGAGATAGGTACTTTAAATTTCAGATAGAAATTGATCCATATCGAAGAACATTAATTAATATACACGTTCTATCGTACATGTATTGTAAAAATACTGTTATCAGCTCATTCGCAGTAAGATTTCTAATTTTTGGTCATATCCAGTCTCTTTGTCGAATTTGGACCAGAAAGAGAATATCAATGTTCAACTATTATTATAATATAATAGCAGAAATACAATACATTTAATTTTAATTCAGTATCGATCGATAACTCAATAGATATTTGTCCCGTGCCTAACGAACCATGGTTATGTATTTATGTAGATACGATTTATTGATAGCAATGGACATGTAGTGTATATATAATATACATGAATTCAGACAACAAGCTATTCACTTAAAAACTATTCGAATCTAAGTAATGCTTAACGTTTCAAAAACTCAGATTATTCCGCCATTTCAAACGCACCAATTTCGAATGAGTCGACAGCAGCTTACAGCTTAGGGCTCCCAGTTAGAATATTCGAATAATTACTTTTTCTAACATAAAAATTAGTAACTGCAATTATCACATAAGATAAGATAATCAATTGTGTTTAATTATTTACAAAAAAAAAAATGAATTTTCGTTCGAGAATTATTCGAATATCCTGAATTGTTGGGACCCCTAAATTACAACAACACTATCCAAATGAATATACGAATAAGACGACGATTCTCATCATTAAACAGTTCGAAATTGAACAGAATACAGAATTATGTACATCGATATAGAGTCAACACGATCGAATATCCAAAATAATTCACCACAACCGCACCCCGTAGCAACGCGTCGAAGTCATACATATCTAATATTTACAATATATTAAATTACATTGCGATCAAAATCTTACCGAATCCTTCTAGAATAACAGTCCCAACAGCAGCGCACATAGCAGACACAGCCACGTACTAAACGCGGACCTACACCGCAAAACGGAAGCGCCCCAGTGTAGGTTCGCACTAATGAATTTATTGAAATGTACAAAGTTGCGGTGCAAAGTCGCGGCCCCGCTGCCGGAAGCCTCGAGCACCCTCGTGTCCTTCCTCACGGAGTTGCTTGATATGTCACCGATGTTGGAGGACGAGGATCCCGTCTCCCTGAGGGATCCTTGCATCCCGTACAAGTTGTTGTCCTGCTCCGAGTTGTGGTCCTCCTTGGACGGCTCCTCGGAGTCCAGGTCCTCGCGGTCCAGGGCTGACTTCATTCGGTAGGGTACGTCCATCTCTGCATATATTATTGGATTAGTTTAGATAGAATCGTATTTCGACTGAAAAGGTCAAAGGGTACTATTGACTTCGTGGTGATTTTGAGAAAATTGCGCTCAAAGTTGAACATGCACATGTATTTGGAGAAGGTCGAGTGATTTGATGATATACATATCTCGGTACACATTTCTATCCTTTAGCCACCAAATATAGCGTGCATATAAGCGATTTCTGTATATAACTCAATTTCAGCAAAAATGTCACTTGTACCCTTTGGCCTATTCAGTCTCCCGAATTCCAAATTTTTCGATTTCAAACAAAATTCAGGAGAAGTTGGAGTTTTGGGAGTTAAAAATTCAAGAAAACGTGCGACGTCAAATAACGTTTTTAGTTTCCGTTGTGACGCGATCTCATAAAAGGATGTGCTACATCGATAATTTTGACTCAATCTTTATTCATATCAAAAAAAAAAAATTACAAAATAAATATATTAGATATAAAACTTTCTTATTGGGACACACTATGTACATATTATATCGGCTTCATTGATTTAATGCTAGACCCTAAAAGTGCGTTAATTTCGATAGAAGAATGTAAAGATACAAGTATAAATATATTATAATGTAGAGTTCTGAGTACTTAAATCGGGACACCGTTAAAATTTGAAACGGTTCAGTGGACTATTCTTCTTGTTTACTTTAAAATAAACCAAAACATGGAATATTCTTACCGTAAAGTCTGATGTTTCCTTCGGCGTCCCCGATGGAATTCTTGGATATGCATTTGTAACCGCCCATGTCATGTTTTAGTAAACGTTTGATAGTCAAACGCATCTGCACACTGTAATATTGGCTGCTCACTTCTTCCATCTTGTATTTGTCATTGGATATGATCATTTCACCTAATTAACAAAAAAAAAATTCAAAACATGAATTCACTTGCAAAAAAATCATTCATATGTTTTTATGAAAATGAAACAACAAATTTTCGTAAATATAATCTTATGTCAGTTAATAAGCGGCTAATTCGGTCACTATTAAATCTCTATATACATATTGTTTACTCTATCATTATTTATAGCCTTCAGGCTGTATAAATAGAGTGTAGGTAATAAATACCCCTCCATATTCTAACAGCCCAGCGCGCGGAACGATACCAACAGTTTATTCATCGAGAAACGCATTCATCATGAATAATTTATCCGAAGCTTGCGCTCACATAATACATTGATACGTGCTTGAATTTTTGAAAAACTTAACTCCGTTTTGATATTGAATTAGACCGCAGAATAAAAGGAGCGAAGGATCCGGGAAACCGCTACGCTTTTCCGAGACGTGCTTAATTTTTCCTCGACGAGTCATAAAGGCCGACCCACAACCGACACAAAAAGGGGCACCGAAAAACGTGTACTGCACTGTACGTGTGTGCGTTGGGAGAGGAAAAACAGCGGGGTTGTACGGTACAAGCGAAAAAATAAAATAAAACAAAAATGTGGGGGGATGTAGAGAAAGAGAGAGAAAGAGAGAAGCGCAAGCAAGCTCGCCAAGAATTTTCACGTGGCAACAAATAAAATGCGATTTGAAATTGCTTCGGGCTCCCGTGGGAATCGAACCTCTTCTTCGCTTGTCTACTGGCAGATCGTGCCGAGACCGAACACTCATTTTCCCTCTACATCATACATACGTTTATTTTTTTTATTTTGATATTTTCAAATGTCGTTTTTCTCTAATTAAGGGTATTAACAATTCAAGACTGGGATCTGCGTTATTTTCAACCTATCTCCTTGATCAGGTCTTTGTTTTTTGCATTTTGTCAACTGTCGAATTCAACTCTATTTCATGGAGAATATAGTAACATATGATGATCGAAAAGACCAAGGGGTACAAGTGACACTTTTGCCAAAATTGAGTTATGCACAGGAATCGCTTTTATGACAAAAGGATGTAAATGAAATCGGAACATGTGTCGAGATATATCACCAAATCAGTCGACCTTCTCCTAATACGTGGTCAACTTTGAACGTGCTTTTCTCAAAATCACCGCAAAGTCACTTGTGCTCCTTGACCTTTTCAGTCATCATATGTATTTATTCGGAGAGAAGTTAGTTTCGTTTGTATACTTAAATTTGATTCAAACTATAAAGTCAATGCTGCGAAAAATGAATTTTATCGTATGAACCGTTCAGAGCTAAACATGACTTACTCCATTGTGTGAGAAGCCGAGAAAAATGATCTATTGTGTATGATGCGTTTTTCAAAGTTCTCTTTATTCTCTTCATTATTTCATTTTTTTACACTATCAATATACAAATTTAGTTTAAATTCAGCTTTATATGTGGACAGTTCAAATTAAATTACTATAGAATTAATTAAAATGGCTTCTGAAATAAATGATTAATTTTCCGATGGCCAAAAATATTTGACATTTAATGGTGTTTAATATCTTTATTCAAGAGTGATATTTCACATTTAGAAAGTAATGACTATTAACATTCAAATATTTTTTTCCAAATAATAGATTCAATCACGTTTAGCTTTAAACTATTGATATATTTTCAAACATAAATAAAACAAATATGTACATTTTACATACACACGTATTTAAATTCCGAAATCAGTATAAAAATACTATGTTTTCCATTTCGAAAATGCATATGAAATGAAAAAAAAAAGAGAGAAACGCAGTTTTGCGGAGATTCAATCACATAAATTACTGGGACGCACATGCGCTCTGTCTGTGAAACGCGTTTTCCAACTCTCCCCTAAAAAAAAGAGCTCCAATTCCACGCCGGAGAAGCCTTCGAAATAGCAGGACATTTCGATGCGGAGAAACATTTTGCGAACGCCGATTCCATTCCAATATTCGAGCTTTTTTAATATTTCCCGCTCTTTTATAACGTTGACCGTAAACGCCCGTATATATGTAGAAATCTCCTTTCGGAATATTTCGTTTCAAGTACGTTTTTCCACTTGAATCTGCGAAAAAATCAAAACTATGTATGTGTTTTTGTAGCGTTTCGAAGCGTCACAAAGGGAACTAAATCGTGCTGGGAAAATTCGTATTTCACATACAGTCCGTGGACATTTTAATTGGCACTCTGAAGATTTTACAATCATATGTATTTCAGTTTTGTGTGTTTTTTTTCGTTCTTTTTACTTATAAAAAGTGACTTTCATTTATGAGAATTGTTATTTTATTTTACTTTATACTTATTTTTTATATACTAATGAATCGGTACCGGAAAGCAAGTACAAATCACTAAACATGATTCCGTAGTCAAAATACAGCTCTTAATAAATAATCTTGCGTGTAGAATAATCATAAAAAAATTTAGCTTTAGTATAGGCTTAAAAACCAATTAGATTTTTATAGAAATGAGTCATTTGAATCTAAAAAATATTGTACACATTAAAATTTAATCATAATAAATATTAAGTTATTTTTTTTTTACTTCGAATACAATTTTTTCATTTCAAAAGAAACCTTTTTAATTCAAAAGTATTTTTTTTCATTTCTAAAGCATCTTTTTGATAACATTATAATTAAATCAAAATTAAAAAAAAATTAGGGCCTATCTTTTCACTGCTTTGGTTAACTAAGCATAAAGTTACAGTTAGTTCTCTAATTACGAACTTTCAAACATTCGTCTCTGTTCTTCAGATTTCGTACAATTGACTGGAAAATTATCGTTAGATTAAGTCAGCTACATAGAAATATTCAAAGCATAAAATTAATTATGCATCAATCAAATAGTAAAGTCGTCAAATAATATGACCAAGAACTGTACACGAACATGTACAACATCTCATTTAGACCTCGCACAGACAACAATCCACAAAAGTTTATTTTTTTCAACGCAAACTCAACACCGCCAGCTAGAATTGAATTAACCTTAGGGCGGAAG
The DNA here is from genome assembly GCA_024721215.1 of Cheumatopsyche charites. Taxonomy (NCBI): domain Eukaryota; kingdom Metazoa; phylum Arthropoda; class Insecta; order Trichoptera; family Hydropsychidae; genus Cheumatopsyche; species Cheumatopsyche charites. The sequence goes on from CM045587.1 coordinate 3,558,111, forward strand.
GTCTTGGTAAGCGGCAATGATACAGTTTGCGGTGCTCAACATATACAGGGATGTTCCCACTTTGGCGTACATTATTTATGCATAGGCGGAAAGCGGAGCTGTATCGTAGACCGGGGCTTATACGTATGTCCGTGTAGGGCTCTTTTCAGCGGCCCTTTTTTACATAAATTTTCCGCAAACGATTCGCATGTGTCATATTCAGGTGACATTGCACGGTGGAGCCTTCGCAACGCCTAATGGTCTCTTATTTTCCGTTGAGGGCGGAATTTATTGAAATCGCGAAATAAATGCGAAGCGAGATGCGTAAAAATCGGTCGGACGTTTTGAATTTATGTAGTTGGATGTTTCGTTATGATTTTATGCTATCAATAGTTTTAATAATGTTGAATCTGAATAGTGTTGCGCAGCTTTGTCGTGCGCGGCTTTGTTACGGCGCTTAGTATTATATGTGATTTTTAATATTTTGATCAATATAGGTTTTATCTAAGATCTAACCACTACTAAACAAAAAAAATATCCCATGATTACGATATCACTGAAAAATGGAGGTCAGATTTAGAACGCAGTGCTATTAGAAAAAAATATTAGTTTTTTTAATTTGTATTTTGCTACAAATTTTCTTAAAGAAAGTTATGTTTTTAGTAAAAACAGTTAATGAGTGTCTGTAAAAACTTTTTACAGACACTCATTAACTGTTTTATCACCCCCTTTAGTATTATTTTAATACACTCATATAAAGGATATTCATTCTGCATTAACAAGTGCTTTATCACCATTATTCGTTTTTTACTTTATATCGAATAAATAAATTTCGATTAAAATAGGTCACTTCTGCGCTTTGTGAAATTCAGTCGTCAAATATGATTGAAACAGTAATTAATTAAAGCTTCATATAAGTACTTAATTTTCCGTTAAATACCTCGAATTTTCGAGATATTATCTCTCATCAATGATATTGAAAATTTCAATATACATTTCGTACAAAATTAATCAATTTGTGAAAATTAATGTTTCATATTAAGTAGCTGCATTACATAGTATGTGTGTTTATATAGTAAATACACATATGCATCATTATCTTTATTATGTGAAATTTTCAGAGCTTATCATGACCAACTCCACTTTTTGACAAAAATTATATTTCATTTAATTTTATTTAAAAAATCAAAGTCGTCCGTTTTTATTAATGAAGAAAACAATTACTTATTATAAATATTTTGAAAATAATAAAACGGATCGATTGAATATCGTTTCGCTCAGTTTATCCAATTGCGTCGTGCGTTCCTTAGGTACATTTAACTAGAATAATTTGTTTCGACACTCCCTAGGGCTTAGGCGGGACTTATCGATTCCGGTAGGGCTTTTAAAGCGTCGATTCGCCTTCAGAATAAAATTTGCGGTCAGAATCGACCGAATAGTACTGCGATAATCTAAAACGTTCCAGTTTCGGACCCAAACTGGGCTTTAAGACAGATTTGCTCTAATCTTTCGAGGCCCAGAAACTGCGTTTCAACTTCAAAGGGAATCGAATCGATTGTTTCGCGATGTGTTTCGTGGTATTCGAATCATATGGGGTGATTGATTCGATTTGGGATTATGTATCCATTAGTGGACTTGCGTGTGTTCATCGAAACACCGAAGCTGTTAAGTTACAGTGGTTTGCCTATTTTTGGTTGTAATTATGAGATTAACTATGTATTTGTATCATATTATGATATAAGATGATCGAGTCGTTCAGAGCTGAACGTAACAAAGTCAAGAAAAACGATTTGATTAGTTGTTCAAAATTCCTTAGATCATTTTCATTATTATTTTTTTCCGAAATTTTGTTCATGAAATGCCGTAGATGTAGTCAATTCACAATAGACTACGGGATTAGTTAAATTGGCTTCACAAATAAATGATTTATTATCAGGTGTACTATTAACTATAAAAGTGGAGCTATTAACGATTATCTCCGAACAGCTCATTTGATGAATTTGAAATAGTTTTTATTTTGAATGCATTTTAAATTATTTTTCTAACGTAATCTATTTAACAAAAATATGTTAATTATTTAGATATTTTTATTTTTGTGTACGGGAAACATCAGGAAGTTGTAACCCTTAACTATGAATAAATGTACCTACACGTAAAGTAATTAGATAAATTAGAACGTAATTAGTTTTAAGTACTGATAAATTAATGTTTTTTTATTAGAAACGTCTAGACATTAAATAACAACAAACCGGAATTCCTAGTAAAATAATACATACATAGTTGTTTTCTTGTTATAACACATATAACTCTATTCTTATCTGTTTTATATAAAATAGCAGCTTGAAAATGGTAAACAGATATTTCAGACGAAAACTCATAATGGATAAAGCCAACGTATTGTTATTTTTCTTCACACTTGCTCTATCATTATCGAAGGTGAAGTGCGTTTTTTGTTCACTTTGTTTTGTTCATTTTTGAAAAAATATTTTTTTCATAGATTTTTGCAGAAAATAACTATCTTAAATGGTTTCCGAGAAAATGTATTTGTCCCACGTTCGCACAAACTGCAGATTTTTACGATCCAATTGCAACGGCAGCTGTACAAAAGTGATTTAAATAAAGTTACAGGTTTATATAAAAAAAAATACATTCCAATTTTAATTTTATGTGTTATTTTTTCAGCAATATGTTGACAAGTTTATGGAATATTCCATATCCAGAAATGTCAGCCAATGGGATCAGATTTAGAACTATAATTTTTGAAATGGCCAATGGTGTAGTGCCTCTTTGGAAAGCGAATGCTTTGGCTACATCACAATGGATTTGGGCTTATTTACCCCAACTTTCTCAAAACCCAAATTTATGTTCATATGCTCAGGTATTGATTATTAAAATAATTCTGTTGAAAATATTAGAAAAAGTATGTTTAATATTTTTTTATTTATTAAATTTCACATTCAATGAAAATTTTAGATGATAAACAGTACAGTTGCGTTGATAGAAAACCAGGATTGCACTAAAATTCTAAAAGCAATTCGAGATTCAATCACTGCTTTAGGAGAAGCTGGATTATCACATTTAACAAATGGAATTATAAATACTGGATGTGATACATCTAATATACAACCGGTAGTTATAAAAATACATCAAATTAAATATTGTGGCTATTTTATTAATATATTTACAACAAAAGGTTCAAACTGCGGGAGATCCATGCTATAGAGATGGCTTCGAATACGAATTCGTTAAAATATGGGATTTGGTCGGATTTCAATATCCAAATGAATATCGAAACGTTGTCTACAATTTGTACATGTCTACAAATAGAGTAGACCAAGTGATGGCTTTGTTGGCAACCGCAGCACTTTCGAGACAAATGGCTGCAATTGAGAATAATTATGGAGCAGCTTTAAAATATCAGGTAATAATAACGATATTTTCGATTTGTATATGATAAATTTATTGTTGATCAATGTAAAATAATTAATCAACTTTTTAGTTGTTTGCTATGGCAACGCCTGGTTTATTACAACCATGCTGCTGCAGTGGTTTCTTAGCTGAAATTCAATCATTAAGTGGGAATTTAGTAACAGAAACAGAACGAGTATTTCAAATAGCCAGAGAATCAACAGGGTGTCCATTATTTTGATTATAATATTATATAAATCCTTATATGATAATAATCATCGATATTGAATAATAAATTTATTAAAAAATCATATTCATTCGCCATTTTTGAGCAGCATCATTGAATCAATATTCCAAACAAGTATATGTAAATATTTCTATTTTTTGTACGTAACGAGAGCAACTATGCAATAAACAAGTGTGCAACTTCAAAAAACTCGATTAATTAAGTCAGATATATTATTAGACATTTCGTTCGGATTATGGTCGGAATCTTTATGCAGATCAGTCGCGGTCTATAAATTTCCACAAACTGAAAATCGCGTACAGTGCACGCTGTGCGCATACAAATGCCACAACTGAACCAATTGGAAAAGGTGAAACTGTATATTAGAATACGTGTATTCGACTCCAGAACTATTTAAGCGAAGAAAAAGTTCACCATAAATTGTCTTTTCGAATAAGGTACAAAAAAATTTAAAACAAAAATGTAATTCGTTAACATTTTATATTTGTAGTAAAACTAGCTTCTGTGAATGCTCGAGGGACTTTAAAGTGATTTTAAACTGTTGTAAAAAATGCGTATGTGAACTGGGAATAATATTTTTTTCTTTAGGGCTATGGAAATGATCTCTTTGTAAAACGTCAAAGTAAGAAATAACGTAGATTGTAAAACGTCAAATGTAAACAGTAACATGTATTAACGTAAAAACCTTTTCAAATGTACACAGTGATATTGAAAAGTTTCACAGTTATATGATAAGTCGTTAAAGAATCTATAATTAACATAAATAATAATTTATTGTCATTTAAAAAGAATCACGAAGAGGAAAAATATTTACTATGACTACTAGCATCAGATCTGAATGTATTTGAAAATAAATATTTCATTTTCTAAGTAAAAAAATGATAAATTATTACATGATTAATAAAAAAAATAAGTGAATTGGGACCAACACCATAACAGACGTTTTTCAACATCAAAAAATCTTCATAAAATATACAATTATTACGACAATCGCAAAGGATACTTCAGTCACACATATTTACCCATCGCCTTTTCTATCGGTTTTCCATAGATTTCACGGACAATTTCCTGCGAAAAGCCGGCGAAACACCGCCATATGAACCCAGGTTCTATGTCGTGTATCGAAACGGCGTTTATTTAAGCGCAATTGGCCTCCTCTTTTTCTGGGGGTGATATTGATCACGCACGAGTGGGGCGTACAAAGCCGCAATTCCCTCGGGCCACTGTACTGTGCTTGCTCTACACATAAATTCCGACCAAAAGTGTTTTAATGTCACCGAAACGGCTTAACGGCGTAAGCGCAAGTGTTAGGCAGATTTTTTTTAATCGTGTTTTTTTTTTAAATAAGTCGAGTGATTTGTTTTAATTTTAGTACCCAGAAGTATTTTTCGTTTGTTTATTTTTAATTAAATGAGAGCGATTAAGGTCGGTTTTTTTTTCATATCTGGTTTGAGAATGAAACGATTTTGAACTACGCGCGGTTCTCCGACTACCAATTTTGAAAATCTGAGGAATATAGATGGATGTATATGACGAATGAAAAGGGTACAAGTGACTGCGGTGATTTCAAAATAAGCGCGTTCTAACGATAAGTTGAGACTGCATGTATAATATTAGGAGGAGGTCGAGTGATTTGATGATATATATCGGTATGCGTTCGAAATTCATTTATATCCTTTCGCCTTCAAATATATGATCGTTCATAGAAGCGATTCCTGTACATAACTCAATTTCAGCAAAAATGTAGCTTGTACCCCTTGGTCTTTTCAGTCGTCATATATTGTTTAACGTACTCTTCAGCGACTGTTTTGATAGTTTATAGTTGGAGAAAACGCATCTACATAGTTTAAATTCGTTTTATTCTCAAACTAATGGTGAAGACCGGCCCTAATTTGTATGATATTTCGACTTTAATTTTTTTTATTTGTCAGCTGTTCATTTTATTGAATCATGGTTGTACCATAGGGTACAAGTGACTTCGCGGTGATAGAGAATAGCGCGCTCAAAGAATTAGAAGAAAAGATCGAGTGATTTGACGATTTATCTCAGCATACGATCAAAATTTATTTATATCCTTTTGCCACTAAATTAAATGAGCACATAAATGCAATTCTTCTACTTAAATTTATTTTGACAAAAATGTTACTTGTATATCTCGGCCTTTTCAGTCGTCATATAGAATTATTTTCTGTACATAACTCAATTTCGAAAAAAAAAATCACTTGTACCCTTTATGCTATTCAGTCATCATAAAACAATCACCGAAATTCAGCAAAATCGATCGTTGCATTGCAGACAATTTCAAATTAAAAACATTGTACTGTCGCGAATATTGTTACACGCGTCGGTTTCGTTTTTTATGCGTTCGATTTTCAATCAGTTGATAAGAATCGGTTGTCGCGATCGGTTGTTTAATTAATAATACTCATAATTTTATCGAATATTTCGAGTGAAAAAAAACGATTTTTAATTGAATTTGTGTTAATATAATTACGCGAGTGTTGTGGTGGATCGAGACATAGGCTTCATCTTCATGGCGTTTAAGGTAGGATTTTGTATTATTTTTAAAACACTCACTTATTCACTGAGAACACTATTTCGTCACAATGAGACTCACTACGATTGCATAATTGATTTTTACGTAAATTGAAAACGACGCGATATTTGAATACGACCGATTTATGATACGATCACGTCTTCACTCGAATAATCAATCACCAATACTAAATTGATAGTTTTATTCACATCGATAATTAAAATGTTGAAATACATAATTGCTTCGTTTATTGGTGGTGTGTTTGTGTGCGCGTTCTTTCTTGTAGCTCGAACTTGATTTGTGACAATTATTACTTTTTATAATCTTATACGTTTATTTGTATTGATTGAAATAATTAAACTAGGGCTGTCTCTTTACAATTAGATCAGGGTTGCCACATTTTTTAAGTGTTGTTCTGGTCATTTGAAATTACAAGTACCAATTAATGAAATTATAATTGAAGTTTATTGATACTTCAGTGAATTTATTTATAATATGATTTTGGACTCTGAGACCTATTTTTTTAATCATTAGTTATGCAACAACATCTTAGCGAAAATAACTACCAATAGTGGTGTTATTTTAGACATATGAAAATATTATTGAGTTTTATAACACCAATTTTTATTTTCATTGTGTGAAAGATATAATAATAAGGGAAAGGATGAAATTTTCGATCATGGGAAATGTTATCACCATAGTTTTTAATGACTTTAGTCAGTATCACTCACCAGATTCCCGAGTCCAATAATTGATAGCTTTTGGAGAAGCTTCAACATGGCACTGAAGGTGCACATCAGCACCTTGAGGAGCACCAACTAGTTGGTTCGGCACTTGTATCAGAGGATGAACTAGAAAAGAAAGAAAAAAATCACATTTACTATTTTTTTTATACGAAACACACACTGAAAACGTCTCTATTAAGCGTGAAATTTTCATCAGTCGAATAATCGAATTGTGCCGAATACTCTCGACTCTGCACTGAGGAAAATAAACTTTTTCTATTTATTTAATTCCATTTGCTTATCGCGATAGATATATACTTGACGAAGGCTCTTTTGAGTCGGAGTAGGAACTCGAAATTCCTTTTGCCTTCGCGGAATTTAATTGACACGGTAATGAGGACGCAAATTAGAAAAGTTTACCGGGACTGCGAGCTCCAAAGCCCGTTATATTCGAACGGTGTCAGTTCGATTTTCAAATTGAAATTATTCCAATGTCTGACAACTTGGACGATATTAAATATCTTCGAACATTAATTTCCTAACGCAATAAATGAGAAATTTGTCTTTCCGGTTATACGTACTCTAATATCAATAGAGAACACGTAGAAAATAAACGTCAATGGCTTGATACTTTTTTTAATAATCTTTGAAATTATTAATTCTTTTGAATGAATAGATATTTCAAATTATAAGATACTTACAATGTACATGCAACATCATTCTTTTGCTAACAGATGGAGGTACTCCATTTGCTGCTATGCATAAATAAGCTCCCATTTCAGATCTCGTCACTTTGGTTAGGCTCAACATCTCGCCTTCAATTGATTGAACTAAAAAATATGATAAGAAATTTATATTAATTATATGAAAATATTTTCTTATTGTTGTGAAAAGAAATTGAGTTTATTGACTTTTATCAGCCGACAAGCACTTTCTTTGTATTCAGCGCTTTCAAACACCACCGCGGATTTGTTACCCCTTCGAGTGGAATTAAATAAAACCCCCGAGCAAAAGTGGAAGTGCTTGCGAAAGCGCTTGTCCATTTAAAAAGTTGCTTTTAATGGAAAGTTGAATTTTTAAGTGGTCTGTTTGACTTTCGCACTGACGCCAACTTTTCACGACTTAAAACACCTTTTGTATCTTAGAAACAAACCGCAAAATTCATTAAATATTTCGTTGCACATTCGGTACAAAAGAAATTTCGCATATTTAAAATTTAATTTATTTTCAAAATTTAATCGTGTTTGCATATTTTTAGAATTGCTATTTTAAGCATTTTCTGCTTCATATAGTTTCATAATTTAATCTATTAACGAATATTTTGTGGAATGACGCAAATGAGAATCGTATCATGAAGAAGCACAACACTTTCGAAAAAAATTTGAAGCCATCTAATTTATATTTTTCCATAAAATTTTGAGTATAATCTTTCCATGACTAAAATATTGCTCCGATATGATTAATTTTACCATACATAGACATCTAGAAATGTTTTGTGCTTCTTTACGATTCCGTTCTCATTTGCACCATTTCACGGCATTTATTCCATTTCGAATTTGACGACTGTAAAAGCCAAGGGGTTCATCTTATATCGTGGAGGTACATCTTTGCCTATTCAGCAGTCGTTTATATTAATCTTAACTCAATGAATTAATTACACTCTCTTATATTATGCATGTACATTTGATGCAACGAACAATGAAAATCAGATAATCAAAATAAACCGAGTACAATCGCATGATATTATTAGAAAATAGCCTTCTGAATAACAAGTTTATACAGCTGCATCACATCTAAGACAATTTTCCCATTATAAAATTCAATTTGCACAAAATGTCACAGCGGGCGTCTCCTTTACTATGAAAAGACCATTTAATCCTGCGAATAGGAGGAAAACCCAGGCCAGGATTAATTGATAAATTCGCTTCGAGTCTGGGTGCAGTTGGCAAATCAGGGAGGTGAATAAATTTCGTTGATTGACTTTGGAACGTTGAAAGACACAGTCAATATTATATAAAGGTACAGATTGACAGTGTTTGCGCGTTCACTGCATAGTTTTTTATCGATTTTATCGTTTTAAATGTTAATTTAACCCTACTGTATATTTTAACCGCGTTACAGGGCTATACATATATTGTGTATTGCATTATAATTTATCAGCATAGATTTTAGGTTCGTTAAAAATTAGGTACAGTAAGGTACAGTGCTTCTAACTTAAGATGATATTACGTTTCTTTTTCGCCTGGACAGTCTCTATTTAATTTATTTACGACTGCTCATACAATGAAATCCCCCGCACAGCCTTATTACTATATACTGTCTTAGGTATACTTCATACTCGAGAAGTCAAAATTTTGGGATCTATATGAACTCTAGGGTTTGTAATGGGTTAAAATAAAATGTTGGGAGAAAAGAGGGATTGAAAAATTTTTGATGCCTCTCATTTTGGATCTTACAATGAAAATGGTCACCCTACTCTAGCTGTGCGCATCTAGCGAACGAGGATCGCGCGAAGGGCGTGTTTAATCATGCTTTCTGTCGGCGTTTCGACGTCGATTGGAAAGTTCGGCAAGGAGTTGTTGGCCGATGGGGGCACTTAATTATTTCCATTGCCCTAGTCGAGTTTTCGAAACTGGCAAATGGATGGAGCGCTCTAATCCTGCAGGATTAAGCCGCCACTCCGGCTCGGGGGTAGTGTGTCATAAGATTCGTTCTAATGAATTGTAAACCGAGCGAGGATTTATCGAATTCAAACCGAGATGAATTGCTAATGTGTTTTGTAAATTATGTTGATGGATGTTATCGAAATGTATGACAAAAGTGTGCTAGGGTAAGAACGATAGATGACTTGTGTGTGGCCTTCCAGTGCTCATTTTTATATTTTCAGTCATAGATAAAATTAAGATGCCGATATTGTGAACTTTACTGTAGGATAATTCTTGGAGAGGCGGCCATACGAGGGAAATAACTTTACGGGAGAGATGGCCAAGTGATTATGTTTGACCGAAAATTTAAAGTGATAATTATTATTTACAATAGAATTAGATGTCTTGTATAACAGTACTCTTATGACCATCTATCCTATTACAAATTTTCTTTACAATCAAAATAAAATCATTATAGATATATTATAGTAACCCTTAGTTTTTCCTTGAGGTCCACCTCTGGCGATAATCTCTCCACCATCTTCTCTTCTCCATACCACTTTTGGCTTCGGATGACCTCTGGCTTTGCACACCAACTTAGCAGAACCACCTTCAGGCACCATCATATCACCTGATGTCTCTTCATAAATGATATCAGGCGGTATGACCACCTCTAGGAACGCAGTCTAAAACAAAACCAAACTCAAAAAATGAAAACAAAACTAGAATTATAAATAAACCAATCAGAGCTAAACGCGATTGACTCCATTTTTTTCAATAAATAGATTTAAATATGACACTTGATATGTTCATTACATTTCATTTAAAATTCATGAAAAATGAAAACAGTCGTCCCCCTTTTACGTATTGAAGCAAATTTTGAATTGGGTCATTTTTTTGCTTTATGGAAGTTAATCACGTTTAGTTCAGAATGGTTCGAATATCGACTATGACAACCTGCATCTTCATCGGATCCGTGTTGACCTGACACATGTATTGGCCCCTGTCCTCCCTTTTGACACCCCTGATGTTGAGTGTCCACGTGTTGTAGTCGTTGTGGGTCACCGACAACCTAGCGTTGTTCGTGATGACGTGCTCGTGTATCGCTAAGATCGCTTTAGTGTCCGCTTTGATCCAAGCGACCTGATGTTGTTCCGAATCCAACGTGTTGTGGGTTTTTGTAAAATCAAACATGTTATAGAATTTTGACGAGAATATTTTGAATTTATCGCTCTTTCAATGCTTTCATAAATCACACTTTTCATAAGAAGCGTATGCTAATTTTTTAAATTCGTTTATTAATCAAGCCAGATTTTGATATTAAAATTTAAAAAATATATAATTAATTATTTATATCTTACCTGTGACTGCAATTAAAATTGTTAAACAAGTGTATTTTATTTAAATTAAACTATAAAATTAACGACACATTCAAAGAACCTCTCAACAATGTAATTAATTTACATTAATAAACAATTCAAAGATTCGTAGAAAATTTCATTTAAAAAATGGCTTGTGAGGTTCTAAGAATTGTGTGTACATATATAATTTGTACAATTCTTCATTATATTATTTACACATATTTTTATAATTCAATTTCTATATAAAGTGCCAACATACAATTGTGTGCTAAAAATTCAACTACAAGTGTAGTGCATTATTATATAATTTATGTAATTATTATACATAAATTGAGGAAACGGTGCTTCAGATAACATTCATACAAATCATTTATAATATAATATTATCCGGAGAATAAAAATAAATCTAAGATTTTATAATTTACATGAAATACGTATTACAAGGATTTTTTTTATTCTTCGGATAATTTTCGAAACTATATTTAAAATATCTTAGTGGATATTTATTTTTTCATACCATTATTAATGCAAACCAGTGTGTGCATATAGGTGCAGGTGCTAGAAAGAAAGAAAGAAAGAGGGTGCGAGTTTGGGTGCATCTCGGTGCGTTTCATAGCATTTTCGTGCATAAGGGAAACAAAGAGGGGTTAGTTTTCACAAAATTCAAAATAAATAGGATTTTTATGAATGGGATACAATAGGGGTTCGACCAAAACGTTTCTCTCATATTTCGTTTTCACCACAGATTATTGAAAATAAAAATCTGGAAAAACACGTATTGTTAAAGAAAGCATATTGAAATATTTTCTTCCATACCTTGATGATGAGTTTTCCAATTATTTTCGCTTCTTGAAATAAATAATGGTTATTTATAATGATTTTCGTTTCGATAGATTGATATGGTTTGTATATTGGATGGTGTGAAAGGTATTTTTTTTTCTAAATATGGGTAATGTGCTTTGTGATGTTTGAATACTCAAGCAGGTGTGTGGGGCAATATATCATACAATGTGCCATAGTGATAAGTGAAAAGGATCACTGTGCAAACTGAATATAATTAAGCAAACTTCATCCTCTTTCACATGAAATTTATAATATTTATATGTTCGAGCGAATTTTGCTTAATTTGGTTAACAAAATTGCTTGTGCATGTGAAAGAATACAAACGTTTGACAAAACAATATTCTCGTACCGTGGGTGTATGTGATAATCTATACAAAAGCTTTTATATTCTATGGTGCAATTTCAGAATAAACAAAAGTGGAGAAAGAAGCGAAACATCCCATAGTTTTATTGTGCGACTTGGGAAATTCGCTTCAAAAGGTAAGTTAACTTCGGCAATGAAAGAAAGTACGCGGTCGCAGAGTGCAGACGAACGTTTATCAACTCTAGACGAAAGAAAAATAATACACAGCAAGAAAAATAAAATTTTTCATAAAACATTAACATTTTACATATAGAAATATCTGCACTGAGCCCCCGGCGACAAATGCAATTGAACAGTGCTCTATACTTGTACGCGGTGACATTTTAATACTGCCTAAGTGCTCGTGTGCTCTAAATATAATAGAAGACAGTGGATGCAAAGAGATAGATAGTCGAGTGCCACGCGAGATAGTGACGCCTACACAAAAGAGTGTTTATGATATACAGAAAGTGAGGCAATCAGATAGATAGTGTGAGGGGGCGGTAGATAGACAGATAGACAGACAGATAGATAGTTAGAGAATAGATAGATAGAGAGAGAGAGAGAGACGAGTGGTGCAGGGCAGGCTTTGGTGCGAGATAAATTCAATCGAATGGAATACACACCCTGGCGGTGGCGGAGTCGCCACTCACCCTGTAACCACCGAGGTTGTTCACCACGCACGTGAAGGTTGCATCCCTCCCTTGGGCTATGGTCACGTTCTCCAGGGGGTACAGGAAGTCCGGCTCGAAGCCTAGTGCTGCGAAAATAATTTAAGGGAAAAAATTAGACTTCTGTGTTTGTTTGTCGCGGTGCCTATTCCGTTTATCCTCTGGAAAGCTGTCCTTCGTGGTAGCTTTTAAAATGATTGAATTTAAATGTAAATGTGGTGCCTGTATTCTTGTCTAGTGTTGATGATACGCAACTAGGTTGGCATAACAAGAGTGCAGTTAAAAGGTGGGCTTTTTTCATAATGCCGAAAGCTAAGTTAGACATCCACTATTCCGTCGATCGTTCGATTCGTCGATTGTTCAACAAAATACACACACGTATACGATTTTTCTTACAATTTTTATTCCAATTTGACAGTATAATGTCAAGGTCCTCATACACGATACAATTTTCAAAAACGTGTGTGTCCACTTACTTGATTTCGATCAACGGATATTTCATCCTCTATATTCAAAAGTTTTTCCTAGAACTGCAGGTATTTTTTTTTTTTTTTTGATGGATCTATTTCATCTTCCATTTACATGCATATATAGTCAGTTTTTAATTCCAAATGCACAATACGATTTATCGTCTTATAAATTGATCTATAGGAAGAGCAAGGATATTTGATTTTTTGTGTTTGGGTCTTATGTCTTTTATGTATACTAATCGATGTTTTGGTAATGCGTTAAATTTTAGTATCGAAATTTAGTGAACTGATTCTCCGTTTATTTAAATTTTATTTAATTATATATTATTGCTTTGAAGATTGTATTATACGTATTCATATTAAAAGGAGAAATGAAATCGATGTCATTTTCATTGAAAGAAATGTTCGAGATTCTGTGCAGCTTTTCAAACCGTTTTCATCGAACTAATTAATTAATAGAAGTAGTCAGGTTTCAATATCGAGAGTTTTGTCGATAGACTTTAATGAAAAAGAGGTTAACTTATCTAACCATTGAAAAGTTTACTATTGATTTTCTTGTACCGAGCATAGTTCGAGTACTATAATAACATACGATTTGTTCAATTAAAAATATTTTTTCAATATACATATTACTAATCGAATTACAACACATTTTCATACAAATAAATGTATAAAAATACAATTTATTTTTATAAATATTTCAGTTTACATATCTATTAAATTTTCACATATGCTCAGCTTCTAATTTGAAAAGCTTTGGTACTTATTATAAATACATACTCGTATTTCAATTGATTTACAAATTTATAGTTGACCGAATTTTATGAATAAAGAAGCATATACGAATACATACAAAAATCGTTACTCAAAAATATTCCCTTTTGAAAAATACGCAGTGGAGTGCAACATCGAACAAACATATAGGGTTATATAAATACATATATTTCGAGTGCCTTCACGTCAAGTCCGGGATACCTAGAACTCTTAAACTATTTTAAGTGGATTTCACCCAAGACCGTTAGGAATCTTGAATGAAAAGCTGCGATCTGCGTGAACTAAAGAAGAATTCGGAACTGCGATTCGTCGAGATACAAAGTAACTAAATTTAAATTACTTAAGATATAAAAACATCACTTTCGTTTAAAAGTTATGACGTTTTTTCTTTGTTTTGTTTGTAAAATACTTGTAAAAATTGATAAATTAACACACGATAAAATAATTAATATATATATAATAATTAAGTGTTGAAATCAGAGATGTAGAAGAAGACAATATTTTACGAAAATTGTGTTTTCATATGTGAAAATTATAAATTAATTTACAAATTATTGAAAATAATAGCCTGCAGCGATATTTTTAATATTTTGATAATAAGCTGCATGAAAAAGTGAAAATAAAGGCTCATACAAAATTCAAGATGTTGATGTAAATAAATAAACCTCCTAAAGGGGTATAAACTTTCGCTGAAGATGGGGGATGGAAAATTCTTCTCTGATTTTGGCATAATTATGTATAAGATGTTGAATTATCGAAAATAAACTCATTTTTAAATTAATAATTACAAAAATACTAGCGGTGCTATCTAACTATATAATAACGCTATACCCTGATTGTTTGTCTTTGTAACGCTCCAAAACTGCACGTTGATATATTCAACGGGCTGATCGCTAGTTTTATAATAAAAACAATAATTATAATAATCAAAAAATGAGAAATCGATAAAAAAATTCATAAATAAAAAATCTGCCTTTCAAGGGGATAAGTGTGTTAAAAATTTACACCCCCCACCTTCCTATTTAAGCACTAATCTCTATTTTTTATTTAATACAATAACAAACCAACTTCTCGATATCATCCCGCTCACATTTCTGATTTAAACATTTTCGGCTTCAAAGAGCATCCTTGTTCGAATATAAGCATGACGACACGGTCAAGAGTGGGTAGTTTCTTCGGCCACTTCCTCGTCCAGCAAACGTGACAAGCCGACAACGCCTTTCAAACAAGTGTACATCCGGAAGGGGGCGATTCCGAATTCATCCCTCGTTCCCGATTGATTTCCGTTATCGGGTTGGGACGTGACCGTTCCCGTTGATTATCAACGCGGATGACTGCACGTGTGTGCGCCCAGCTTTAGGGGGGGAGTGTTCCGTTGGGGTGTTCGATGTCTTGTCACCGAAAGCCGAGAGTTTCTTTCGATAAAATGTTAGATTAGATTTATTTAAATTTTTCCATTAAGGGTGCCGAATTTTTTCATGGATAATTTATTGGAAAATTGTTAAACTGTCTATTACTAAAGCCAGCCGATAGCGCAGCGGTATAAAGCGTTAGTGCATGCCGTGTCGATTCAGCATACTTGGGATGCGTGAGTTCGAGTCCTATCTTGGCGAGTGTCAAAAATGTCGTTTTTTCTTAATTGATAAAAATTGATTTGGAGACACGGTCGTTTCTTTCGAATGTTTGGATTCATTTGATTCGAAAAAAGTGTTAATTTAAAATTTTACGAAACGGCTCCCGCAAATGATCATCACCTTCACCTCATATTTCGAGTAATTCGAATTAATTTAGTGACATCTGTGTATGTACACTATAATTTACTCTTAAGAGTAGCTTTGCCATATAATGGTAATAAAAAATTTCTTCACTGTTTAGTGAAATGATGTTGATTGATGACGTTGAATTGGGCTTCGGCCCGTAGAGAGAAATAAATAAAAAAAAAAATAGTTCAGTTATTTAGTAGTATTACTTATTTTTATTAATTTAAAAATGCTCTTTCCAAAATTTAACTTTGCCTCTTTGTATCATTGACGCTCAGAGCTATGTGACTTACTCTTATACGAGGTATGCCCAGCGTCCCGCTTTTTAACTGCACTCCAACTCTAATATTATAAAGCGAGGAGTTGAGAAAATTCAATTATCATGTTTGATGCGTTTTTAGAAATTCCTTTAATTTCCGACATTATTCCATTTTTTTTAAATTATAACTATTCAATATTGTTTATAATATGCTATGAATGTGGTCAGTTTATATTTGAGTACAGAATTAATCAAAATAGGTTGCTTCTAAGATTGACGATTTATTATTCAACACTTAAACAAATTTTGTTATTGAATTGTATTTATTTTTGTGATTTATTAAATATATTTCACACATATAAAGTTATGACTATAGATACATAAAACCGAGTACATTGACATTTAAATCTTTTTTGTTTTTCAAAAAGTGGAGTAAATCACGATAAGCTCATTTATGTATGTAACTCTGCACACGTTAAAAATATGAATTAATTTAATTTTCTCAAACTCCGTTATGTTATATTTTTCATAAATAATGACATTATTTGCCAAAAAACTTCAGAATCGCTCATAAAACGCAATTAAATCGTTGATTTTCAAATAAATTATGTCTCCTTTTGAAGCTAGTAAACTCGACGGTATCAATGAATTTCCACTGAAAATATAAGGGTGGATCTATATTTCTATGGTTACGATAGCTCGTCATTCACTCGAAACGATCTACTGTGATTATGTTATGTCCCTTTACGATCACATGAAAATTTCGAGGGATCATTGCGAGGACGTGGCACGTTCCAAATATAATCACAATTCGGATAGACTTTGATTCGGAGATTACTGTGATTTAATTCGAAATGTACCATGTGAATATTAAATCACGCTATATTACTATTTCGTAGTAGATATCTGTAATTTTTTTTAAATCACGTATTGCGAAAGTTTCACTAATTTCAAAATAATATTTTTTCTTTAATAATTTGTTAGAATAATCTAAATGGAAAAGTTTTTAAATATTATCTTTGTAACCGAAGAAGCCAATCTTGAATTTTTATGTAGTGAAAAGAAAAAACTTATTATTACATTTACATAAATCCTCAGTTCGAAACCTCTTAACATTCTCTAGTGCAAAATTGTTTCATCAAAGAATTACCATCTGAAGCGTATAAATATAATTTCTTTCTATTTTTATGAATGATAATTGAGTCCTTTAGAGCTAAACGTGACTAACTCTTTTAAATAAATGTCCAGAAAAACGATCTGACCTATTTGATGTATTTTTCTATATTCTTAATATCTTTCACTATTCAATATTTTAGAAATCAGAAATATACAAATTTCGTTTATAATAATTTATGAAAGTCGATTCACATTAGAGTAAATACTTAATTAAAATGGCCTCTGAAATAAATTATATGTATATTATTGAGTGGCCAAACAAATAATGTGATTAAATGGTATTTATCATTATTATAATAGAAAAATATTTCGCATACATAAATAGTAATGACAATACTAATCGTAAGTGATTTGAAAGTTTTTTTTTCTTCAAAAAGTAATCTTAACTCTATTCAAATCAAATATAAAATAATCGGTAGCAATAGAGGAAGTTAGGGAGGGTTGATACAGGTGAAAAATTGATACAGGTGATAAATTGAAACAGGTGACGAATTGATACAGGTAAAGAATTGACAGAGGTGAAGAATTGATTCAAATGAACTATCAAAAAAACTCAAGACATTACATGACTGCAACACGACTCTAATAGTCTGTTTAAAAGTTAACCACCCCCTAGAGCCGCACTTTAGTCACACTCCAAACTACTTCAAACATAATTTTTAATTCGTCCGCGTCAATCCCTCACCAGAACCAACCCTCCCCATTAACCTACCTGCCACAAAAAAAAAAACCACAAAAGCGAATCATCCATCATACACTCATCGAAAAGGTTCACCACCGCTGTAGGGAGTAGAAAGTAGGGCCCCGTCGGGGAAAATATTTAGATGGCGATTTCACGCTTGGTCGTAGTCGTCTGCTATGGGGGCTTTCCCCGGTCCCGTAAGAGGCTCTCGAGGAGAAGAAGACAAGAAGAGAATTCCAGCTAGGTCTTAACGGTTAATCGGCTTAGCGAAGAAGGGGTGAAATTTCGCTGCCGCTACGGCGCCGCAGCTTAATGGCCGCGACACCCTGTTCACCAAGTGCTTTTACGCTTTTATACGCTTTTGACTGGTCGAATCGTATTATCATGAAGTTTATATCTGATTGATTGTATGTGTGTTGTTTTCCATTGGTGTGTTTGGGTTTGGTTTGTATGGTTTGGGTTGGGTTGGGTGGTCTGAATTAGGTTTGGGTGAAGGTGTGTGGTGGGTGTTTTCATTGTTGGATGTAAGTTAGTTTTGGACTGATTCGGTAATGATTTCAAAGGAAGGTAATGATTTTAAAGAAAGGTAGTGATCTCATAGAATGGTAGTGATCTCAAAGAAAGGTAGTGATCTCATAGAAAAGTAATGATCATTTTCAACGTATTCGTGAAAACATGAAAATCGGATAGAGTATTACACGAATCGTCGTATGATAAAGATTGAATTTTCACCAAAATTCTTTATTTAAGTGTATATTGCCATAAAAAAATAATCAGGCTACTTATAACTATCAATTGAGTTTCGTTTAAAATCTGTTTCGTGAATTTTTTTATTTAGTTGGGATATTATCACCTTTGTGCATTTTTTTTGAAGTCTAAACCGAACATCTTGTACCGTGGCAATTTTAATGAAATTGTAGAATCTTGTATAATAATCACAATTCGATTTCGAATCTTATTAGAAATGAAAAACACTCGTTAAGTGAAATAATGTTTTTCAAATGATAAAAAGCCAAAAGCTGTATATAACATCACAATTCTTTCCTTTTCATCACTCGTGATGCAAAACTTATCTCGTTAAGCAAGTGATTTCTTAACATTTAGTTTTTCTTATTACACGAAGTGCTCGTTAAACTAAATTCCACTGTATTTTATTTCTGGAAATATGTATAAAATATATTTTCATAATGATATATAAGATCTTACATTTAAATTTCATCCATAATAGAGTACGATTTTAATTCGATTCGATTAAAAAAATATTATTTGATTCAAAAATTGAATCAATAATAAGTTGTCTGAAAAAGTGACGAATAGATTTGACAAAGCGAACGCAAATTTGACATCTCCCTGTAGCTTTGAGAGAATTTGCTGTTTGCGCAATGATGGCGAGTGAAAATTTCACAACACAGTTTTTGAACGGCTCCACGGTTCGCAACCCTCCGCCATAATTATACTTTTACGGACGAAGGGGTTACGTATATACGTATGAATTTAGTTTAGCACTCAAACTTTGGCCCCATAATAATAATAAATACTTGCGAGCGGATCGGAATATATTACGGCGCCAGATTTCCGTAAAAATCTCTCGAGCGTGTTCATAATGATGTCACTTTTGCTCGAGTATAAAATTATACGACACCCTGAGTCTCAGCGTAAAATATTCATGCAGTGTGAAGTTTAATGGCATTTGAGTTTTTTGTTTTTGAATGGTGTAAATTATTCATTCGAATAGTTAGATTTAATTTGTAAGAAAAATGTATTTTCACAATATGTTACATTGACATATTCATTGTATTTGTTTTCTATTGATGAAACAGCATTGCTATTTTGGTGTTGCGTTGTATAAAATGTTTCAATAGGTATGCAGAAAATTTGTGTATTCAAGCAACATACTTGAATGTACACTATTGATTTCAATTCTGGATGCTTCTTTTAATAGATTTGAGAAATGTCACATTTTTTTATAAAATTTGCACTAAATGGATTTAAATTTTAAGGAGTGATAGATTGCAATTATTAATATTGAATTTTGTGCAAAAAATTTCAATGATTTTCATGTAAAAATTCGATGAAACGTAAACATTACTCGGAAGAAATTATTGTCGTGGTATAAAATTTGAAGATTCTAAAATCGATGACAAACAAAATAATTATTAAGAATTATTTCGTGATGAGTCCTCAAATTATATAAAAAAAACTGCAAACCCATTCAGTGACAATTTTGCAAAGAAATACAACATTCATCAAAAGTGACCAAAACTCAGTCCGATATTAAACAACCCCTAATCAAATCAATCCTGAATCTAAATACCGAGACACAGGCAATTAATGAAGTGACTTATCTTTGTAAAAATTCAGTTTTAACGATTCTTCAGAGGTGGCAATTTCCCCAGCCCACCACTGTGTCAACTACCGCCAAGTGGAGGACTATCTTTCTTGGAGCACAATGTCCTCCCCTTTGCTGGAATGAGTCGAGCGAGAATTTCAATTTGAGATAAGAATGTGTCGATTCCGGGTGCGATGTCACACCCTGTACTACTGGATGCATACAAGCTCGATACGTGTGTCTTTTTCAAGTTTTTTGACTAATAATTGAAGAAAATTTTGATTTTCATAACGTTTCGATTCAAAATGATGCCGTGAGACTTTAATATTTAAATATTTATCTCTAATATTAATTTTCAATATTTAATAATTTTAGATTTTTTTGTAGAGTATTAAACTATGATAAAGATACGTATGAGGATCCTGAACTATTTGATGTTTTAAGTTACAAAAATTAACAGATTGGTACGTGGCTCCAATTGATATGATTTCAGTGTCGTTAAAAAGGTCTTACCAAGAGGAAAATATTTACCATGGTCACTAGTCTCGAATTTTAATAAACATCTATTTTGTCATTTTCTAAATAATAAATAAGAATTAATTTTGTAAAAAGTATGGGAAAATGAAAATTTGATTTGAAACTAGTGCCATGGCTGACGTTTTCCTACATCAAATCCTTTTTTAATTATGCATATACCTATTCATTTTGACTATTGGAACGTGTATCACAGTCCACACATTATTTCCTATTGCCTTTTAGGGCAATTTTTTTTATTAACCTTAACTAAACTATAACTTAGCTATCTTTTTTTTCTACATAGTTCGGTACTATTGGTTCACGAACACGCCTTGACAGCTATCAAACTCAATAGGAAAAAAACACAAACAAAATTACAGTTAAATGAAAAAAATATTCTTTAGTAATTTTTAAGAATTTAAATTTTATTTTTGACGTTACAATACGCCTACAGAGAGTCCCAAAATGTTGATTAAATTTTGTTAAAAAAAAAAACTAAACTAAACAAAAAGATCTTATTAGTTCCTCACAAGAGTGTGTGCAAATGCAATTAAACTTGCTATTTTCTGACCGTGCATATAAAGCAAGATATACGTTTGCCAAGGGTACACAATGGTGGTATGAGGGCACTTACCCCCTTAACCCCCGAGGGTGGGCGGGTGTTAGGCCAAGGGTCGTAAGGGCGCGCTAAACTTTTACATGCCGGAAAAGACACGGAATTGTTGTCGGAGATTCCGGCAAATTAATTTTGTTCTAATCGTCGAAAGACTATGGTACTTCGGTGGGGAAAATGAAGTTTTAGTTGTTCTCTGTGTATGCGAGTTGCTCTCCGAGTGGAGTTTTTCTCCGTTTAATAAACGTTTTTGTACATCATATAATGTAGTAATACGTGTAGAATGATTATTTATTTGTTTGAATGTTTGTATTCTGTTGTTTATATTGTAAAGTTTGTAAACAGATTGGAATCGATTTGTTGATATGTGCAACTGACTGATCTAAAACGTAATTTCTTGACAACTATATATTTTAATTGCTTAAATGATTTTAAATTTTAATAATCTAAAATTTGAATGAATGAAATTGTTATAATTAAATTGTAATTTATTATTAGTAGGTAATGGAATTGAACAGTAATATGCAGGCGAAATAATTAGCTCGAGACTTGACTAAACAAAACGATTTCATAAATTAGTGACTTAGATCATAAAATATGTATATTTCGTCATGTTTTCAGACGAAATATAAAATATGCTAGTTATTAGATATTATGTATGTTTTTGTTTTTAGATCAATTTTAAGTTATACTTTTTATAGTTTATTAATGTGCATTAAAAATCAACGTCGATTAGTTTATTTTCGAGTCAATCATATGATTCAGAATATATTCCGTGAAACCAATTTTAGATATAATATTCAGTACAATTCATATCAGCTAAGGTCGGTGTTTGCCTCAAGTCAGAAATCGATACTTAATTTTATCTATGGCACCGAAAATTTTCGCCGTTTGCGAGCGCACACAACAAACAAAAAAGTCACTTTCTCGCTCGATAAAAGCGCAAACATTAATTTTCCAGCAGGGCGATTTTGTACTTTCTGTGTCTATAATTTTTTAATAACTTCCCGTGGCCTGAGCGAAAACGAAGAGACGAACCGTGAACAAAAAATATACCTAACGATGTATTGAATATAGAAAATGGAAAAAGCTTTGGAAAAAATGAAGAAACAATGCTTTGTCATCACGCTTGCCTCCTGCTATGTTAGGTTTTTGAATTAATAGACCATGACACTGTAACGACATACATATATTTTTAAAAATACATAGAATATTATGAACTGAGTGTTTAGGAAAATTCATTCTAAATTAAAAAAAATCACTTGTATGTATATAAAAGGCGATGAATATGAAACATGCGACAAATATGGAACATCGCGATATTTATTACTTACAATTTCGACCATCTGCTTATTTTGCATAAAATCTATCATTAATAGTATTATTGTTAGATTTTGAAAAGAAAAACAACAGGATTGACATTAAGTATAAAAATATCGAGGATTGATATTTTACTAGTTTTTTTTATCAATTTCAGTACCTTTAAATGGGTAGAAAATATCTGCATGAAAAAGAATTCAATCGCGTAGATACATTAAATTTTGAAATAAATCACTTTTGATTGGATCACTTATGAATATATTATATTGTGTATATATTTCGAGTCACCCTGTGAATTACTTATCACGCTAAAATTTATAAAGTTACGGAAGTATGGCGTGAATCAACTGGCAAGTCACGTTAACGTCAACGTCCTGGAATAGCAAACGTGTGTCGTCCCAAAACAGAAACTATCGTATAGTGATGATGAAAAGTTAAAAATGCGAAAGTTTTTCAGCCGACAATCGAATTTCAGAACGTTTTCGGTACACGGGTACGGACGGGTCCGTTTTTCCCTGGGAGTATATGACGACTGAATAGGCCAAGGGGTACGAGTGACTTTGAGGCGATTTCGAAAAAAGCGTGCTCAAAGATGAGCATGTACCTATGTGTGTTATATTAAGAGGAGGTCGAGCGATTTGATGATACATTTTGGTAGACGTAACTAGATTTTTTTATATATTTTTGCCACTAGATCAATTTTGCTGACTGATCATAGCTCAAATTTAGCAAAAATGTCACTTGTACTCTTTGGCCTTTTCGATCGTTATATACTTTTGCCATGGTGTGTAATTTGAGACATTTTTTCAATCACAACTATCAAAGTATATGTATATGAGTTGTTAAGAACTAAACATGACTAACTACATAAAATAAGATGTGGAGAAAAACGATCAAACGTATTTAATGCTTTTTTCAAAATTCTGTGAAAAAGTCTTATCTATCCTAGTCAAATCAGTGAGGTCAAAAATATTGATAGTAAAAGATTTTAATTGATAGAATTTTAAGTTCAATTTCAATATTTGACTTTATCTTACGTGAGTGATCGAACTAAATATTTTTTTACTGACCTTCATACTGTTGGCAGTTGATTGTTAACAGTACTGACACAAAAACGAAAAATTTTAGTGTCATTTC
Source organism: Cheumatopsyche charites (assembly GCA_024721215.1). NCBI lineage: Eukaryota > Metazoa > Arthropoda > Insecta > Trichoptera > Hydropsychidae > Cheumatopsyche > Cheumatopsyche charites. Next base: position 3,581,905 of record CM045587.1, read on the forward strand.
GTCCGTCAGAAGACAACCTTCGTGCTATCGATATCAATTCATACTGGTTATGAAAATCTTCATTTGAAATTAACAAATCGCTATCCACAGTTTAATTGGACGTGATATCATTCGGTTCTGTTTTTCTTATTGAGATCATGTAGGACATGAACGCCACTGTAATCATCATATTTATAGACTTTTGTTATTTAAATGACAAACGGATCATAATAACGTCAGCTACTTTTTCGATAAGAAGTAGATCAAGGTTCATATTTTGAAAAATTATATTCATTTGAGGTATCATATTCGTGATAATAATGAGCTATATGTGAAATTGATAATAGACAATATAAAAATAATCGAATACACAAATACAACACATACGCACACGAATTGTGGTCATTCAAACAATCGTCAATCACCACGAAAACGTCGCTACGTACAATAATCAAATAATCATTTGATTTCGAAGCTGTCCCATCGCATAGCAATTAATTCAAAACGTTCCACATATACAATACAATACGATAGTCTGCGGCGTGCGATTGATATGAAAATAAACACACTGAAATATCACGGTTTTCCATTATTTACTACGCTTTTTGTGCTTACAGTCTGAGAGTCCATGGCTCGGCCTTCACCGATTTTGATTAAAATTTGTAGAAATATAGTAAAAGTGTAGACATAAAATACATAGTCGTGAAGAATGAAAATGCGTCTCTTTAAATTTTTTTAATTATCAAGTCAATGAAAATGATTAATTTTCTATTGCAAGTGGTCTTTGCCCTTAACACATTTGAATTTGATAATAATTTACTCATTATGATCCTAAAATCAAACTGTATAATAGCGCTATCCTGTGTATGTGTGTCTGTCTGACTTTCTGTATGTCCGTATAATTGCTAGTAATATTATAATCACATTCGACCCCGAAATTAATGTAGTTCGTGGAAAAAAATATTTCTTCGTCCGTGAATGAAAATAAGTATGAAAATGGAATTATTTAAAACATATTTTTCATGAAAACATAAATCTATGTTGAATTTTATGAAAGTGAAAAATCATGAGATTATTTATACCTATCGATTGAGATATATTTTTTTCATCTTTTGAGTGGAAGGGTTCATCATTACACACCTTCCTTTAGTATGTATTTTATAAAAAATATTTTGATATACTGTAATAGAAATAACGGCTTCAATAATAATATCACTTTACGTTGAATAAAAAATGTAAAAAGTTCCAAGTATTCAAATATACCAATCATTTACCAGCGATAACTAAAAAAACTATCGAGACGCGCCTTTTAGTTAATTCGCAACTATTTCATGTTTACACTTAAATTTCTACAAATTTTAATTGAAATCGGTAAGAATGGACTCCTTGTCAGATTCTTAGAGACTTTCGACACACCCTGTATTCGCCAAGTTTATGGTGTGTGAGGCAAAAACGGGTCTGAGCATTTAATCGTCGACACACGCGTGTAATTGTGGTCGTGCGGTCGACTACTTCTCAATTGTTGTCCCTTCGAGGGTTGCCTTGTTCTAATTAGAGCTTTTGTTCTTTATTTATTCATGTAGACGCTAGGAATTGGGGGAAAGATTGTTTATTATCGGACGCAATTGAAAATATGACCGTTTTAGTTCGGACGAAATAAATTCGGAAAATTTTTAGAAATTTAATTACTGGGGTTAGATTTGTTTATTTTTATTCAATTTATTTGATGATACATGAAAATTTCATGATAAGTGTATTATAGTGTATGTACGAATAATATATTTCATACGTGGATGTGGACTAACGATCAAATTAAAAAATCTAATTAGATGTTTTGAAAAGTGAAATGAGTAAAAATAATGTAACGTGGTACTCACTTCAATAGTCATACATAAATGAAATGTCAATAAAAAATACTTTAAATGTGAAAAAACAGCTGACATGACGTAAATTCCAATTTATATTTTCATTTTTTTATGCTAATCAAAGTAATCGTACGATAAATTTTAATTTTCTTACACATAAAATGACTGCGAAGATGTTTATTTCTCTCTAAATTAAGATTTGATACAAGTGATTGTATTATAGTAAACATTGCTCCACTTGTAAAGATGTTTGTTTATCTCCAAATTCAGATTTGAAACAAGTGATAATAAAATAAATATTACTCCTTTTATTAAAATCATTTGAATGACTTTACAATCATATCTATTGGAACTCACTACCAAATTTTTGCATCAAAAACATCAACAAAAACCCTCTCGACACTAAACGCTAATAGACGTTACGATCGCGAAATGTCACACCCCCGAACTTTGTACGTTCGCGAACTAACGACCCAAGAAGAAATCGACTCCGCTGCACGTGACCCAAACAATTTCACCTTTGTACGAAAACACGGGCATTATTCGGAGCCGGGGCTCAAATGCCGCATCGCACGCATCGTATCGATTTCTCTTCAACGCGGGCACGAACAACGGCAACATCTAAACAGGCGAAAAGCCAACGGAAGGCCTAATGAATAGAAGATCGCGTCACGACGGCATTGTTGCGGGGCTTAACCTATGGCCGAAACGCTTAGCCCGCGCTCATTACAAAGGTCTGATAAATAGACTTGGGGGGGATCGGTATGGGATAAAGCGCCCCTCCTTCGCGGGGTTGATGGTTTACAAACTGTTGACATATTGTTATTAGGAAGGAGCTCGTGTATCGGAAGCCTCACCCACCCACCCACCCACCCACCTCATACCGGTTCAAACAGTATGATTTATGGTTCTAAACGCGGGGTGGATCGGGAGGCTTTTGCCCTCGGCGAAACAATACGGCGGGACCTTTTCATGACTTTTAGTTCTTAGGGCGCCGTGGAATTTATTAGTTACAAACGACGTACGAAATAGCTCCTCGCACAGTCCACTTAACTTCAAAGCCTCTTTCGTGATGGCGATGGGCTTTCGTCGATGACGGACGTGATGCTTTCCTTTCGTACAGTGTGGTGCTTCTTTAAAAATAAAACTTTGAGAGGTTTCTCGTGGAAGATTTGTATTTAATCGCTGCTCGGTTTTTTCGATGAATTACTGTGCATTTATTCCCCTATCTATGCGGCTTTTTTTTTCCGCAGTCGAAAAACTGATTTTTTTTATAGATATTGCTTGAAGATTTTTGGAGAATCGTTTAAGTTTACAAAACTTGTTGAGTAATAATAGACATTTTTATAATGCTAATTTTAAAATTCTTTCAAAAACACTGGCGATGCTGACATATTTCTGTCAATTTTTCAGCCAGACATAGTATGGGGAAAATTTCATTAGTCAATATTTTCTTTAAACAATTTTCCGAAAATGAAATATTTATATTTTTATGAAAATTTCAGTTTGAATGTATTTATTAATTATAAAAAATACCATGTTTTATTAAATTTTATCCTTTTTAAGTTACCTTAAAATTGTATTTATTGATTGCTTCGTCCTATTTAATAGAACCTCTCCCTTAAATTTATATAGAGTTCTAATATTTTTTTATGCGGTTTCGATTTACGCGGCATTTGAGAATTAAGTAATTAAAGCATAAATAGAGGGTTGAATGTACCTTCTATATGTACAAAAAAAGACAGAAATTTTGATGAAAATCTGAAAAATTATTTAAGAGAGCAAAGTACACAAACAAATACACAAAATCGATTTTTATATATGTATATGTAAATACATAGCAAAAATAGTTATGAAAATTAATCTATGTAATCTATAGGTATGTTGTTAATTACCGACAAATTTTGATGAAAGTATCATAAAAATTAGCAGTCTTGTCCATAATAAATGCCTCTCGAGTTTCCACGACGCCATGTCGTTTTAGTCCCTTGTTGACATCGATGCTTCTCCTTAACACTGATCTTCGTGTGTGAAGTTATGTCACCATAACTGAAAAGATAAAATAAACCTGAAATTAGCTTAAATATATGAAAAACATTTTTTTTCCTATAAAACGTACTTTTGTTTGTTTTCGAAATTTGGTAATTTTATAAATAAAACATGACGAAAATGAATATTAAAAGAAAACGATGTTCGTTAAAGATTCAAAATTCAGAAACTCCCATTGAATATTTAAGACGATTTCGTGAAATGTAAAGAGCGAAAACAAACATAAAATTCGCAAAAGGAAAACGAAAATAATCCAACCTGATAAATTTCACTTTTTTTTTAATTGTGATGAATAACAAATTCGAAAATGAAACATTTGGATGGATGGATGTTGTATAAAAATTTAAAAGATGCATTTAGCCTGAAGGTGAAAAATCACGTGATAAATTTGAATTGTGATTTTAGCCTTCGATAGTTTGACAGCTACCGATCACCCATAGCATGCATCAAGTTTCCTATTGAATCAAGCGTAAAATTTCTGTCATTTGGACATTTCAAAAAACGCATTTAATACATTTAGAGCCGATCTTTTAACCTCTGATTTGAAAATAAAATGATTTTAAACAACACCCGTTTTCCACTTATACTACTGTGGGGAAAGAGATGGTTGTATATATTGTTATACTATTAATAGTATGTCTGTCTTTTTCAGCGGCTGTTTTGATAGCTTATAGTTGGTTGCAATTTAAATTCGTTTTATTCTCAATCCAGAGATGAAAAAACCGGCCCTTAATTATTTTTCTTACTTTATGGAATTAACTGCATTTAACTCCAAACGATTCGATTGTAAAATTATAATCGATTAACCCGTTAAATAGATCAATCATGTGTAGTTAAAGAAACTTTGTATTTTTTGATAGTTATCTCTAACTAATTGCCGATATGCAATTAAAAGATCGGGCTTAATTTAATTTGAAAAGTTTCAGTAAAGAAAAAATTAACATTTTTACTCAAATTTTTAGAGAAAACTAAACATATTGATTTTTTCCTATATCACTGCCCATCGCGGATTGCCGTATACGTAAAGAAGTCGTCGAAAATTTTATTGAACAGTCGTTTTGTCACGTTTCGGAGCGTTACACCGGACACACAAACATGCACAGATTAGCGCTATTATACAGTTTATATTTTATGCATACACTTTTTTATTTACGTACTTATGTATATTATTTCCGATCGATACAAACGGTACACAAATCTGAGTTTTCCCGCTTCGGAAAATCTTCCAGAGTGCATTCGCAATCGCGAGACGAGGGCAATCACATAAATTACGTATACACATCCCCTTTCCGCGTGACGTCGGGGGAGATCGGGGATACGCGGCCCAGTGCCGGCATTTCATCACATCGCAATGGAACACCACGCTCGTTCGCTGCGCATCTCTTTTTGATATAAAATTCCTTCTGTGAAGCACCGCAAAGTGGGCGCCCGTCTGCGCCCCTCGAGCATACGTCGTGTTTTTATTTGCCAGGGCCCAGGGACGTATCTATAATTAATTTTTTTTTTTCGATTTTCGTTGACTGGTTTCAATTTTGATTTAATTATATTTGACGACTTAATAGTATCAAGTGATTTTTTTTTATCGATATTTAGTTAAGTGCAGAAAATTGTTCTATGTGTGATACTGAACCATTTTCTGTATTTAATTCAATTTCGATAAAAAAAAGTCACTTTTACCCTTTGTAATATTCAGTCGTCATATAAGATGTACCCCTTAGCCTTTTAAGTCCTCATTATTTTGCGATTAATTATTATCTAATTTTATAGAAAAAGTTATCTTTCCAGCCCAATTATTAATTTGACGACTGAATTTCACAGAGGTCACTTGTGCCCTTTGTGAAATTCAGTCGTCATTTATAGTTTCAATTTCGAGATTGTGTGCTTAAATTTCAGTATTTTTCACATTTTTTTAACATTACTCATTAAATTAATGAAAATATTATACATATGTAGATACGAATCTGTGAAACAAACTTACCTAAATGAGAGCTTACATTTTGATAATAAAACTTCTACAACACAATTTCTAAAAATTAAGTGGTATTGTCATTACAAAAAATTCGTATTGATTCAATATTTTTTTAATCCAATAGGTTTATATTTTTATGATTTAAAATAATTTATAAATATGTACATTTAACACGAAGCTTGATGCTTTATCATATTGATATTTCAAACATTTGAAATGGAAGTTATGATCACTATATAACAGTTAAGGTAATATTGAAATTAATTAATAATCTGAAATAAAATTCAGGTCTGTTCCGTTGGTTTGAGTTTTGTGAAAAGCGCTTTGACTTCTCGGTCTTTCAGCACTCTTTTGCTAAATTTTATCTCTCTCTAAAGGTTTTCTTTTTTTTTCAAATATTTCATTTCATACAAGGTACGTGAATGTACGTATATTTCATCCATTTGGAGTTTTCGAAACGGCTGTTTTTTTAATATTAAAAGAGTTGGTATTTTTAAAGTTTCGCAAAAATATCACAGTAAAAAATTGAATTATTATTTGATATTATTATGTTATTCATATTGTATGCAAATATAAAAACTTACACACAGATAGTCATCGGTAAATCAGTATTTTTTAACAACTACATCGTTTTATCATTTTGGAACTTTTCTTTTCATTCTACATGTAAATATGATAAAGGCCAAGGGAATCGATTTGCATGATTTCAATTATGAGAAAATCGATTACACTGTTTTACCACCAGCACTTCAACATGCGTATCTGTATTTCACTTAATTTCGACAAAAAATTTGCTTGATCCCCTTGGTCTATTCCTTCGACATATACATTCCATTGCTTATTCACATAAAAATGCATTCAGATGTAAAAAGATCTGCAAATCTCAATATAATAGCGTATACATGCAACGGCACAAAACAAATCTCTAGTTATTTCACTCATAAGAGCATACAAATTAAAACTCACTTTCTTACACAAAAAACGCAATTAACGCAGCACTATCTCGCTGCAAATTGCTACCGGGATAATTTTAATTTTCACCAGAAATTCACATACAAGTACAGACATATATTCACCATTTAGCTTTTCAGCAAACACACATACACCATACATGTCAGAAACACTATTAAAACAGACACACATACGAAGTGTGTAGTATTACTATACAGGGAACGTTCGAAAGTTAGTGTTGCAACGTGGTGGATACTACATAGCTTCCATGTTTGGATCCGACGTTAAAAAAATATGCATTTGGCCGAATACGAAAAATATTAAATGGAAATTTAATTAATGAAATTTGTAAATGTAATTGTTATTAAATTTTACTATTCGAGACTGTATTGTGACGAATCATGGATTTATTTAACGAATTTGATAAATGTTGAATTTTTTTCGCCAAATTTTCAGTAAACATTCTTGAAATTTCTTGAAAGTACAGTTTTTGTTTAATATTGCATTTGACATAGATATTTCGAATGATTTTCATGGTAATATTCTATTAAACGAATATTACTCTTAAGAAAAATTTGTCGAGGTGTATGAAATTAATGTTATTGAATAACTCTTATTTTTATTCATTGTCTTACTTTTTCGAGACAAAGAGATTACTATAAAATATTTTATTTTTACATTTTTGCAACTATTACATAATAACCTTTTTCGTTTAAACTAATTTTTCCTTAAAAGCTCTCCAAAATTTTGATTCGAAATCCAAATCCAAATAGAAATAAATCACTCTTCGAATAGTAAAAGAGACTATACCTAAGCCAATTTATCTATCACATACTAATCTATGTTCAAAAATAAAATACAAACACAAGAATATATTCATTCTTAGTCGAAAACCAGTTTATCAGACAATAATTCACATTAAATGCTGAGAGATGAAAATAACCGAATTTCTGCGTAAGTAGCAATGCAAACAGTTGATATAGGCATAATTTACTTCAGAGTAGCGAAAAGCGGTCGTAAAGTGTTCCAAGGGGGTTGATTAATTGAAGTGTTGTCGGCGTTGCGGCTAATAATTTGGCTTATTAATAAACTCAATTTATCCACTCCCCTACCAGCTTGGATAATTTCGTTATAATTATAGACGAGGAAGAGAAGCTTATTAATTTCGATAAGCGACCGTTACATTGTTTCAACGGAAACATCGTGTTAGCTGTCGTGCAAAGTCTTATGAATTGTCTCTATGTTATAGCTAGGTATTAAATTTTGAAATTTCATTTCATTTTTAATGATTTTATACAATCCTATATTTAGTTGTTGATTTTAATTTCATCAAAAATACCGAAAATGAAACATTTCATATGGAGGATGAAAAAATCCTTATTATTGTCTTTATAAGTTGTATATTTTTGAAATCACTGATTCAATTGATTAAAATTGATTTTATTAATTTAATCTATCAGCATAGATACTTGACAAGTCAGGTTAGGCGAGGTTTGGTTTAATTTTAGATTTGGTTAGGTTTTTGATTATTTTTCATGGATATTAGATTCAATTCGGTTAGGTCGATTGTAGATATAGCAGACAAACTTGTCTTTAAATGTATTATATTAGATAATCGATCGATTAATATATTCTTCATTAATAATAAAATGTAAATATCGGGCGACATATATCGGCGGCCAAGGCTTCCGCCCCTTATAGAGTACGCCATTTATGGCCAATATACATACAATTAGTTTAGGATCAAACAAAATATCCCATAATAAAAATGAAAACCTAGTTTCAATCCAGACTGTATCCACGTTGAAAAAAAATGCTTAGATATATAAAACGATAAATTTTGAAATACCGACAATGCAATTCGATGAAAACACAACAATTCTGATTTACACTGAAATGTGCGATTCAAACGTTTTTCAAGAATGAACGCAAATTGGCGTGAAAGCACCAAGAGACACGACAAACCAAAACAATGTAAAAAAACGTAAAAAAGAAAGAAAAAACAAAGAACAGCGGAACTAACAGCTCGTTAACCTATCGGCGAAATAATTCACGTGCGCGACATCCCGGCGAATATCCCCGATGAAAGTTGTTTGATGTGAGCACCCCCGCGTGGACAATTTAAATAAAAGTATCGTGAACCCGTGTTCCAACTCACCCCCATTCACAGTCGTTTTTACCTGGTGTGTGTGTGTGTGTGTTTTGCCATATCCGGGTGTCTGGACGGAATACGTTATATCGTAGGTATGCTGTATTCGAGTAATCTTTAAGTGGCCGGACTATCGATTCAGTGTATGAATCGATTTTTGGAAAAAAATGAGGTTTAGGGTAAGTTTTTTTTACTTCTGGTTTCAAAATAAAATGAATTTAAACTATATGCGGTTGAAAAACTATATACGAAAGAGACAGACGTACTGCAGTTCATACAACAATACATACATCTATCTCTTTCCTCCAGATTTTGACAGTTAGTAGTTTGACGACCGGGTGTAGTTTAAGCTCGTTTTATTCTCCAACCAGAGGTGAAAAGACTGGCCCTTAATTGTGGTTTTTTTGTGTAAAATATATATTATATTAATAAAGGATGAATATATTTAAATAACAATATTTGTTTGGTCATCGATTTATAAATCATTTATTTCAGAGGTCATTTAAATTAATTCTATTTAATTTAATTTAATTTGATCTGACCTCATTTATAACTTATTTTTAAATTTTTAGTCATAATTTCGAATCAATAGAATAAAATTAATTAAGAAAAATGCATCTAGCACGTTTTATCGCTTTTCTCGACATGCGGTTATTAGTTTAATCATGTAATAACGTTCTCTGTACTGTTCAATTGTTGATTTTTTTCTGCGAAGAAAATTAAATAACAGTAAATCCATCTCAAACCAATCGATAATTTATATTGATTTTTTTTAATATAACAATTAAATTTGAATTTATTCAAATCTTCGTTGAAATTTCAGTCCGGTCATTTTGTAGGTAAATACATACGAATATCTTGTATACACAGTATTCTCTATACAGACCCTCGTATGCATTGAACGTTTATGGCTCGTTCTATATTTGCAAAGGTATACCCCCATACACATAGGTGTATATACAGGTGTATACTCTTTCAGCAAATGTGTAAACTGATACATTCGTAAATGTGCTAGTAGATATCTCGGTTCGCAGTGAAAGCGAGTGATTTGAAATTCGAATACATTTGACCTATAACTTAGCTACGGTATTTGATAAAAAATAATCTGAGTTTTCGGTACGTTTTAATTTTAGACTGATTTTTGTATCTCGAAATACAAATTGAAAACTATATTCAGTACCAGCTGAATTTTGTTTGTTTATTATTTTTTGAATATAAAATGCATTCATATTTATTTCTTACAAAAAAAATTAATATTGTTCATTTTGACCAATGGATTTAACGCAGCGTCCAAAATCTCGCTTAGTATTGCTGACACATAACTAGAATCGCATAAGTAAAAAGTTATTTTTCGAAAATTCAGTAAACCTTAAATTTTCTGCATTTTTTCTTATATCTATCGTAAATTTCCTCTATGTATAATGTAAATTCTCTTCATAACTTTTTTTTTTTACTCTCATTAAAATTTTCATTGAAATAATTTATACAAATATTTATTTCGAATTCATTTGTCCACATCAAAGAAAATAATCCCCCCTATAAAGAGCATCCTATTTCTACATTAAATGAGAGTTCACTATACAATTTATGTTAGCAGTGATCATATTGCAAGTCGAAAACATCCGATACACAAAGTTATCGAACATTTCAAATTCGAATAATAATGCATTTCACTCACACCGTTCGGCGACATCCAATTAATATCGCAAATGGCATTTCGCCGAACAATATTGTATTTTGACGCGAGATCGCTATCAGTTTAATTATTCACGAAAACGCAGCGAGCTTTTGACAGCGACATTTTGACATACTTCCAAAGTGAAATTGTTTCACAACTGAAAAACTGAAAACTTTCTTTGTTCAGAATCACCTTCGCGAACGGCTTGCGTGCGTTCGCAGCCATTTTAGTGCCGTATTCAAAGTTAATGCAACTCGAATGCACCTCACGCAAACATCGGATTACGCGTTTTTCATGTGATGTCACGTAATGCAATATCAATTCGATTTGGCGTGTTCAACGATTTACATGCATATGGAAATTGTTCTGTATAGGCGATTTTAGTAATGGATTTTTTTTTCTTTCAAAGCTTATCTTCAGATTTGGAATTAAACGATTTTAATATGACGATTAAAATATACTTTTTGTTTTACAAAACAAATAATAATAAGAAAAAGCGAAATCATTTCGATGATTTTAAATCGAAAAAAAAATACCCCCTATATCGTGGAATCTATCTCGACGTTATATGGGAGTTTACTGTAGTTCAAATTTGAAAACTTTTCGCTGCTTGAGTTTTGTTAGAGGGATTAATATGCACTCTACTTAACATGCTTTTAAATTTTGTAATATTTTATATGAAAATGTTAGGAATATACTCAAAGCAAATCATTTCAATCACGCAGTGAAATGATTCACTGTGAATGAATGTCCTAATACTCCAAACGAGTATAAACGATAATAACTGGCATGTTTCTCAAATGATATATATTTTTAAAATGCAAATCCGTTGTAATTTGTATTGTTTTCACTTATTTTTGTTAATCTTATGATACATAAAATAAATATCATATTTAAATTATCCATAGTTTGAATAAACTGACAAATATTGTATTTTATGTTAATAAAGAGTACATCCCTTAGAAGGATAAAGATACATTCCTTTTTGTAGAAGGTTTTCTTGAAGGAGGGAGTTCATTTTTTTTTTGAAATTTGAACTGAATTTTTCTAATATACAAATGAATTTGAAATATATTTGTACAAAACATTTTTATAAAAAAATCTAATGTGATGAATTAAAGGTATTGGAGAATATTTACGGATAGGAAAAAAATTTGCATTCCTTATAGTGATTTTTCTTATGCATAGGTATGGGTTACATTACAGGGAGACTTACTGTAATTTCACAACTCCAAACCAAAGCAAATCATAAAATTACACAAAAATAAAGAATCAAATCAAAATCGTGAACGAATTATCGACAATGGCACACGCGTATATTTCAATCAACCCCCATCGCGTATGATCCGTTTATGCTCCGTCGATTTCTTTCCAAATCCCCCAAAGCTCATACCATCCTCGATGGGAGGAAACGAGCAGTGTTCTCAAAATGAAAAATAAATATTCATCGAGTTCATTCGAGGCGTATCACGTTATGGGAGCGTTTTTCCACCCCCTTCATCCCCATGGTTTGCACGATCGCTCGAAAATCGGCAGCAAGGGTGGTTGTTTTCGGGCCAGGGAAGTTTTTTCCATGCTCCGAGTGAAAGCCGAGTGTCTGTTGAGGATTTGAGGATTCGGAAAAGTGGGCTTGCATCGTTAGAGTATTAAGGAGCTTACGTGTTTAGATGCGTTGTTGACTGTTTTTTTTTTTTTTCAATTTTTAGTTTTGGTGTTAAATAATATGTCGTTTAGTGCAAATATGATGTTTTGAATAAATTTTTTAATACCTAGGTAGTTCGTATATTTTCGGAATAGTGTAAATATGATTTTAATGGGTGAATTTTGGTCCTTCAGCTTTTAGACTATTGACTTTTATATTTGCCTTCTTAGTGCGAGCATAATTTTAACCAGTTGAAAGCTGTAAGAGCAAGAAAAATTAACTTTGAAACCTCAAAGATGAACTGACGATGAGTTTATTGTTTTGTAACAGCGTCCATTTGGTGAAACACCGTTTTCATAAGTCCAGGATTGGCTAAATTTAAATCTCATAATGAAAGATAATAAATATAAACCCCATTTTTATAACAAGGTACAGAAATTAAATATTATTATAGACATGAAAAAGTTGTGTGAACGAAAATACATCTCTCAGTATTTTTTTAGTCATTGCAGGTTATTTTTTAGTTATTGCAAGCAATAAAAAGTTGTAAATTCGCAAATAAAATGTTCCAAACTTTGACCAACAATAACTGAAAAACTATTGCGAATTACATTTCCATTCTTCACACCAATATCATATCTGAACATACCACTAGATATACATCTACAAATTCCCACCAAAATCAACGAGCACCACCATAAACCACTCATCAAAAATCAGAACACTATAAACCACCGTCCAAACTTGAAAACCACGCAACTGAAAAACGCGACCCTATCAATTCCCGCGTTTTTCCGACCTCCCACGTTTTTCGAGTCGCTTTTCCCATGTTTTTCGAGTCGCTTTTCCCATGTTTTTCCCACGTTTCCCCGGAAAAGCGAGCCACTTTTCCTTCGTCCCCCGATGCCACTCGGCAGATATTATCTCCATCCGGGCCAGACACGTCCGGAACATAACACCCCCCGGAACGGATAATTAATAAGCGGGTCGAAAATAAAACCGCGGGGTGGAAACGCGATGGCCGCCATTGATAAGGGGGTGAAATTAACGCCGCAATTATGTGGCGTGACTGCGATCGGACGTTTTAGCGGACATTCGTACGCCTGGATGGATCTACGCGGTGATCTATGGGGTGATCTATGTGGAAGATCTATGCGGGAGATCCACGGGTCAGACAAGCCGGTTTGAATGATCGCGCGCTCGTTGCGTTTCAGCAAGAGGCCTAATTGAAAAATGGTTCTTTTCTTGCCGCTCTGAGCTAATCGTGACTAGTTCCGCTGAGCGAAAAGTCGAGTAATAGTATAGCTGTCTAACTATATAATAGCGCTATTCTGTGTTTGTGTCTGTGTGTCTATGTAACGCTCTAAAACTGTGCGTTTCAGCAAGAGGCCTAATTGAAAAATGGTTCTTTTCTTGCCGCTCTGAGCTAATCGTGACTAGTTCCGCTGAGCGAAAACTCAAGTAATCTATAACTATATAATAGCGCTATTCTGTGTGTGTGTCTGTGTATATGTGTGTGTGTCCATGTAACGCTCCAAAACTGTGCGTTTATATTATATAAACTGACGTAATGAATACGATCGTGAAAAGCCAGAAAGTTTTAGCGGACATTCGTACGCCTGGATGGATCTACGCGGTGATCTTTGGGGTGATCTATGTGGAAGATCTATGCGGGAGATCCACGGGTCAGACAAGCCGGTTTGAATGATCGTATGCTGGTTGCGTTTCAGCAAGAGGCCTAATTGAAAAATGGTTCTTTTCTTGCCGCTCTGAGCTAATCGTGACTAGTTCCGCTGAGCGAATATTCGAGTAATCTATAGCTGTCTAATTATATAATAGCGCTATTCTGTGTTTGTGTCTATGTGTTCATGTAATGCTCCAAAACTGTGCGTTTCAGCAAGAGGCCTAATTGAAAAATGGTTCTTTTCTTGCCGCTCTGAACTAATCGTGACTAGTTCCGCTGAGCGAAAATTCGAGTAATCTATAGCTGTCTAATTATATAATAGTGCTATTCTGTGTGTGTGTTCGTGTATCTGTGTGTCTATGTAACGTTCTAAAACTGTGCGTTAATATTATATAAACTGACGAAATGAATACGATCGTGAAAAGCCAGAAATAAGATCGTTTATGTGGAATTTTTTTCGAAAATAAACGAAAAATTCTGTTTAATGTTTCAGTAGCATTTTCACACCTGTGAACATCGTTTAACTTAGGAGTATTCTAAATTTGATTCTAAAATGCTCGATGAAAATAAAAAATTACTTAATATTTTTACAGAAATTATCAGAATTAGAAACGAATTTCTGGTCGATCTATTTATAGAATTCGTACTTAGAGCCGCGGAAAAATGGCTAAAAATATTTTTTTTCAAAATCAATTATTATTTTCAAAAATGTAAACAAACTGAATGCTGCCTACGATGGATGACCTAGAATTCAAATATAGTACTATTGATAATAGGTCTTAAAGCTCGTTTTTGTATGAATATATTATATTTATATTTCATATCCTGCATTTTTTCTGAAACATACAGAGGATACTAATTTAGATCGTATCGCAAAAGCCGTAAAATCAAAAATCACATATTTTTATTTTTTGTTTCAAATTAAATGCAATCGACGTTTTGTATCGCTTGAAATTAACGCTTGAATATTTTTCATACAAAATTGCGTAAAAACATACATACTGACAAACGGACGAACGATAAATGTACAAATACACACCATTGAAATTATAATATGCATAGATTCCCTTTTATTCGAGAAGGGTAAAAAGTTTTGTAGCGAATGTTTTACGATCGTTTCAAGCGCATCGCATCATCAAACAATCTAATCAAACTTTTCAAATAATAAAGATTGCGAAATTTTATTTTTCCAATGTTTCACTATTTTATTATGTCGACCAAATTGAATCTATGTGACGCACAATTCGTATTCATTTCTGAAATTTTCACACATACTCATTTAATATTATATTTTTCATTTTCAATTTAATACAATAATACACTCAAAACGATTACGGTTGATAATTAGAGAATTTTAAACCGAAACGGCGTCGGATAGAAAACATCCCCCACGAAAATTCGGAGGAAATTTCCCGCAGCCTTATGCCCCCTCATAATCATAAAAACATTTTAAAAGCACATTAATATAAATTAAAATCGTAAAAACTAGAAACGAGCAATTCAGACAAGTTTTTTTCCTCTCCCCGGATTAAAAAGCTGCGAGCCGGAAAAAGAAGGGGGGCCCCATAATTAATGCGACCGTATGCAATGAGGGGTTACAGTTCCCGAAACGGATTGAACCGGCGAGATTCTGCGAATATTTCACACCGGAACCGGAAAAGCGGAAAAAGCGAACAAACAAGATAAAGAATATAAGGTTTAATCGACGACAATAAAAGGCGAATGCTAAGTGAAGCCGGAGCGCCGGACCTCGCTTCTTCGACGGCCATAAACGAGACCGTAAAGCCTTCCATTCCGGATAACCGGGTAGGAGCCGGATACTGCGGATGGGGTCGTTTCACGGGGAAAAGATGGGGTTGCAAGTGGTGGTTCTGGATGTAAGCGAGAAGGCGACCATCGAGTCGAGGGTTCGTAAGTAATGAACGAAAACAACGGGGACACTGAGCCAGAACGAACGGTTCGCTCGGTTTTCACTTAAGATAATATGCATCGCGTAAAATCCCCATGACACGGATGTAAAGCGGCCTATTCTTTTTCCTTGTTGCGCTGTGAACGATTCTGGATGTGAAATTGTTTGTTTGTGGGAATTCGTGTGTTTTTTGAAGAGTTAGAAATTTTTATATGTGACTTAAATCAATGAGTAAGAAGTCAGGTCAATTATTTTGTAAAATTTACTCAAGATAGTATGAATTGCGTGAAATCCCCATGACACGGATGTAAAGCGGCCTATTCTTTTTCCTTGTTGCGCTGTGAACAATTCTGGATGGAGGGGGGGATGTGAAATTGTTTGTTTATGGGAATTCGTGTGTTTTTTGCAGAATTAGAAAATTTTATAAGTTACTTGAATCATTGAGTAAGAAGTCAGGTCAATTATTTTGTAAAATTTATTTAAGATAGTATGCATTACGGGAAATCCCCATGACACGGATATAAAGCGGCTTATTCTTTTTCCTTGTTGCGGTGTAAACGATGGTGGATAGAGGGGGGATGTGAAATTGTTTGTTTTTGGAAATTCTTGTTTTTTTGCAGAATTAAAAAAAAATATAGATATGTGACTTATTTCATAAAGTAAGAATTCAATAAAGTGGTAAAATGTTTAGTAAAATTTACTTAAGATAATACGCATCGGGTAAAATCTCCATGATATGGATGCTAAGCAGTCAATTCTCTTTCCTTGTTACGCTGTGAACGATGCTGGATAGAGTGTGGTCGCAAATTTGTTTGTTTGTGAAAATTCGTGTGTTGATGAGTTAGTTTTATGCAGAATTATTATAGATAATTTTAGATACGTGTGACTAATTTCATAACGCATAAAGGCGTTCACATACGTTTGATGCGTTTGGAAAATTTTTCATAAAATAGTGCCTATGCATTGCGTAAAATTCTCACAAAACAGATATAAATCGTTTAATTATTTTTAAAATACTCTTATTTTATGCCTGGTTACTTTTTTAACATTTTAGTTTTCAGTTTCCAAAGACCGCACATTGTACACACATATTGCACACTTAACATTTATGAAAAATCAAGATATTAAAACAGTCATTTTTATAATTTGAAAATGTTATTGGAAAATACATCAAATGAAATCCACGTATTATTTCAATTAATAATTTTCATCCGCCGTAAAATACATGTAATATACTCGCATTCGTTCCATAATAGATCTCAATCCATAAATTATGAATATTGAAACGTATCCACAGCAAACAATTATAAAATAGCTGAATTTAATCATTCGATCCGCTAAAATTTAAAATTCCTTATATTTTAATTTATTTCAAAATCACACCAACTATTAAAAATGTATAATTTATTTTTGAACATAAAAACACTTTCATTTGTTTTTGAAAACGAACCATTCAACCTACAACAACAATATCAATTCGAATCTACAAACCGATCGAACCAATCACCAATTCAATAACCAATTAACACAAAACGATAGATCTGCAACTGCAAACGACACATGCAATTGTTCACATGCTAAAATCATGACAGGTTTGAATTTATTTGGCGCTAAAGAGGAAAACTTACGTGCCGTCGACGCGCGATATAAATCTTTTCGGCAACACTCTTCCCCTTGTAACGGAAATGTTTCGTTGTATGAAAACATTAATTACCGAATACATTCAGACCAAAGCGATAAATATTTGTGACCGGTTGAACGAATTTAGCGCCCGCCGTTAAATTGTTTCAGCGAGTTTTCAGCGGTGTGAATATTGCGTATTCGAAACGTAATTATCGCGTCTGAAACAACCATTGCTTTTCGTATGAAATTTCAATTGCTATTTTTGATGTGTATGTGATTATTATAGCGATACTAGCGATCGACCCGTTGAATATATCAACGCAATTTTCTAGCGTTACATGCACACACAGACAGGTATACACACAGAATAGCGCTATTATACAGTTTGATGATTTGTTGTATTTAAAGATAATCCTAACCAACTCTCTCTTCAATCAAAATGATATTTAATTTTTTAATGACGAATGAATTTCACAAAAGGTAGAAGTAATCTTTTTTATTGAAATTAAGTTAAGTACAAAAAATGGTTTTGTATCAAATATTGAACCATTTTCTGTATTTTCCTCAATATCGATAAAAAATGTCACTTTTGCCCTTTGTGAAATTCAGTCGTTAAATAATAATGATAAGTAGCATTAAATGACGAAATTCGTTTGGCCAACAGATAATAAATAATTCATTTCAGAATTCATTCTATTCAAATCTGTACTCTTATATAATTTGATCACATCTATAGTTTATTATGAACAAAATTTTTTGTTTATAATTTCAGAAAAATAAAATGTTCGGTGATTTTTATGACTTATTGCCTATTGGAGTTAATCACGTTTAGTTCTAAATGGCTCATTTATTAGTATGAAAATTCATTTATCTTTTCATTTGATGATTAAAAGGATAAGTATCTAGGTAATTATTTGAATTCGGTGCAATCGATTTTTATTTAATTAACCGCGTTTGATCATACTTTTTTCATTACGCGTATTTATTGCATCAGTGTTTATTCGATTCGATTATTATATTGTAATTAATTACACGTTAATTAATATTTTTACAAGCGAAAATTGAATCAAATCAATAATACATTATTAGTGAATATTATTGCATTATTGAAGTTAATTTATAAATTGTATGTAACAATCGGAAATATAAATTGTATTAAAATATACGAAACGAAAATGTTTCTGTTAGAATTTCGTATTTTCTTATATAGAAACATTGCAACAATTTTTACTTCAATTTTCAAGTTGTTGTTTTATTGGCGGTGAAATTGCGAAACAGAGTTCATTGCATTGCACCAAAACTGCACGGTCGGGGCTTCGAATATACGCTGTTAAAACTTTCACAGCTAATTTAGACTATATTTTAGTTTACTAATCAAAAAGTTTTCAAATATACAGTAGAAATTCGTGATTTTGCAACAGTTATTTTGTTTTAATTTCAATAAATCATTTGTTTATTGATTTTTTGTACGTATGTAGAATATAAAATCGGTTGTATTCAAATTGAAATTATAATTAACACAATTTAGCTTATTTCCTCGCGTTTTTTTTATTTATATTAATGAAATTATGACATTTTTAATCATAAAAGTAAATGTATTATAACACAAACCTCTAAAAAATTTCGAATAACCTATACATTTAAAATACACCGTAAAATGCCGCAAACAAGAATCATGATCTTAAAGAAGCACAAAACTTTCAGAAATTGTTTGAAGCCTTCAAATTTATGCATTTTTTTATAAAATTTTGTGTACACTTTTCCCATGACTGAAATATTGTCCAGGTATAATTAATTTTACTTGAGAAATATAGGAAGACTTGATCCGTTTAAGAGAAATAATCCCTCCTTTTGTATTTTGCCACTAACCCCTTTTAAAAAAAATATATTTTGAGAAAAATAGTGTCAATATATTCTAAAATTTGGTTGAATCTTCATAAACATTATTTTTCTGAAAATACGATTTTCTAAAAAGGAGTTTGACTCAAAAAATAAAAAGAGGAATCAAATTTTCCAGACGGATCAAGACTCCCGAGCATATATTAAACGATTTCAAACTTTTCCAGAAAGTTTTACACATTTTCACGACAACGGTTTTAATTTAACGACACAATATTCAAATACGCTCACCTCAATAAAAACTAAATCCCGACACCAGAACAATCGGAAAACCTCCAGCACAATATACGACACACCAGCTACGCCAACCGAACAAAGTTCATAACCGAAAAATCTAACCAAACCACCGTCGGACAATTCTAAACGACGAAAAAAATCACAAAATCGTCACCGGTGAAAGTTTCGAAAGAACTTTTTGTGGAAAATTGCGCGAAAAATCGCCAGGGACGTAGTGCTCGGCGTGCGGGCCAGCACGCGACTGGGCCGAATTTTCCGAGTGAGTTTTCCGAAGGCTTTTCCGATGTGAGCAGGCGCCGGGGGGCGGAGTCTCTTGGCCCGGGGACACGCCCTCGGGCCCCGCGAAGAGGCTTTTCTTCCGAGAGCTGGCTCCCGTTGGCACTTTTTCGCTCTTGCTCCAGAGCGAAGATGTGCTTTGAATGGGTTCGTGGAAGGTTTTCGGTTTGAACAGTTCTCAGATGGAAAAAATATGAAATTTAAATGTCAATGTTATTTGTTTTCTCATTTCTTTTTTTTTGTGTAAAAAATGTATTTTCTGAATGATGAAGATGTTATAATAAATAATGAAATTTGTTTGGGTTCTGGATAATAACCAATTATTTCGGAAGGCTTTTTAATTAATTCTATATTCTAATATGGAGTGAACGTATCCGAAGCTTATTATAAATGTAATTTTTATGTGTATAATTTCTGAAAAATTGTATTAAGGGAATTTTATTTTTCTTGTCTTTTCGCTTTATGGAGTTAGTCGCATTTATCTCTGAACGGTTCAAATGTAAAATTATGTAGATAACGTCGAAGTGTTTTCTTTTTATGCATGCTTCGCAATTGAGTCTTGTAAATCAAATGACTCATATTAATATGCGATTTTTATTTGAATTTTCATTATCACTTTAATTTTTGAGGAAAAAATTAGATGAGATTCATAAAAAAAACACGCTTTTATTGAATCACAATTTTGTAGCATATCGTATTTGTTACATTTGATACATCTGAAATTAATATTAATTTAGATTGAAACTAATTGAAAGAAATTCCTTTCGATTTTAAACAAAGCCATAGGGTATAAAAATAATTTAAATACATAAAAACTCAATTCTAACTTTTCAAATTTGTCACTCAGTCTCTAGCGTTTTACGTCATTCGAAGTGAAAAACCTCAACAGCATCCACTCAATCCTCCAACTATAATACAAACTGACGAAAAAATTCGCGAGACAGAAACAATCATACTCCAGTTAATAAATCCGTATCTTTCCGCTAATTTTAGAAAGCTTATAATTAGAGAATCGTCTGTACACGCAGTGTATACTGTACACAGTATAGACTCCGAACCGCACTCGTTCGAGCGAAAATTAACGCGTCCACGGAACGGAATCGATTCTATCCTAAAATCGAAAACAATAAACAAAACTGCGATTGTTGAATCGGCATTCGGATATTCCGTTTCCTGAACGCGATCGAGAACCCTCACAATGGTGTCCTCGACTTCTCAACCCCAACGGCATCCGGCGCCCCGTATCCGCGGCCTTCCGACCTCCTGTCCCGGGACGGGACGGGACGGGACGGGACGGGACGGGACGGGACGGGACGGGACAAGAAGAGGGTCAGGGGGTCGCCGCCCCCCCTCGGGACCCCCGGGGGTGTACCGGCATTTAAATGTCGACACACACTCGAGCGCAACACAATAATATGCCAACGTCACAAATCTCTAAGCGGGGGTTGAATTTCGATCCCCTTCGTGCTCGGGATAGATCAAGCCTTGATGACTTGTGAGACTGATTTGAATTGGGAACGGAAATATTGCTTCAATTATCTCAAATTTATATGTATGTGATGACTCAATATTACAAAGGGTGTAAGTGGGCTTTTTTGTCGAAGTTGAGTTATGTACTGAAGATGGTTCTGTATCATATATAAAACCATTTTCTGTATTTGATGAAATCTTGTTAAAAAAAGGTCATTTGTATCCTTTATGCTATTCAGTCATCATATGTGAGTGAAATTGAATGCTTGTCTGTGTGTATATTATTCATGGATTCTTTGTCGGTTGATTTTGTATTGAAACTTTTCATAGTTATTATATGCGTATCTGAATTAGAATCTACATCATAACATATTCCAATTTATATTTATGAAAAACGGGATTTCTATCGTTTCAAGGAACCTTTTCACAGTCATGCTGAAATAATTATTATATAGGCATACACACGCAACAATAAAATAAACTAGAAATATTTTACAACAGTTCGCAATATATTCAAAACACTAAGTCTTAGAAGCTAGTAATAAGTACATACATATAATTATTAACCTTTTCGACGATATTTTCATTAATTGTTTTTTTTTCCGAAACGGAGATCATAAAAGACACTAAGTAAGATATAATCATAAATATTGTGCTTTTCTTTCGATGTGTTATTATAGAGAAAATAAGTAATAATGTCAACTAATAAGCAATAAATTAGTATTTAGACCCCTTTTCGAGCACAAAAGCCACCCTAAAATGGCACAAATATGACTATAAAATTATCCCAAATATATAGAGAATGTATAGTTTTACTCGTATAATAATTGAAATAAAATTGACAATTTAACAGAAATATGTATACATTTAGAATATATTAGTTTAATTTACTTATAATATTTACACTAAATATTTAGATACAATTAGGACCTTTTATTTATTTCAAAAATTGAATGTTTGAAGAGGTTATTTAATATTAGTGAAAGAGTAAATCTCTTTTCATAAAAATATCATTTATGAAAATGTTTAAAATGATTAAAGAAAAATATTTTATAAATAAATGTTCACTATAGGGTTGGTCTACGAGTTAACCATACCTAACAAAAAATATAATTCCGAAACTGCTGAAAAGAAGAGACGTAGGTCATATTCAGACTGTTGTGCCATTGAAAAAAAATTTTCAAAAAAATTTAAAAGTGAACCGCTTCCATCGATATCATTAACATATTTTTCGGAAAGGCGAAAAGCATAAATACTGAGAGGAAAATTATCGTTGTCCGAGATCGGACATCGAAGAGGAGTCGCGCACGCTAAGCCAAAGTGGCCTATAATGGAACGAGATAAGCCATTGAAATAAATCTTTCAGCCGTTTCATGTTTTCTTTAGCCGACCCAGGGGGATGCTTCTGACCCGAGGACTCCTTGTCCTTCCTGCCACTCGTCTGCTGCTTTTTTCTTATGCCGTGTACACATCGACGCAGTTCCTGCTCGTAACTCAATTTTGGGACTTGTAGATACATATATACGTGAGTACGGGTATCTATGGGTGAGCTGGTCGACAACTTTGAAATGTTTGTACGTGTGGAAGAATACCTTTTTCTCGATGCTACCTTCTTTCTTGAAGTCTTTTATTTTGGAGTAATTTGTATAAAGAATCAAAATATAAGGTCACGTCGTGTTCGCGGCTAAGCTAAATCAACTTGGTCTGCGAAATGACCTGTGATCTGTCTGCGGAGATTTTCAGGACGCAGATCATATTCTGTGGTCCCGTTCTCTGGTGGAAAAAGAAAGAAAGGACTTGCGTTCCAGGTTTCCTCCCAACCTTCCTAACAACAATATTGACCTAGTGTCCTCGTTTCCCACATTTAAAGCTTTTCGTAATTTTTCTGAAAAAGTATGCGAACAAAGAGACTTCCTATCGTAATCTAAATCCTTAGATTCCTTGGCATTCCGCATGCCCCCTGGAAAGCTGTCCTTCACGATAGCTTTTATAATGAATTAATGTCGAGTTCCCTGTAAACATAATTGTGGCACCCGTAGTTTTGCCTAGTTTTGCTGGTACCCAACTAGCCCGGCCTAACAATCTGACATAGAGTTGGGGTGCAATTAAAGGGCGGGATGGTGGGCTTCCCTCGTAATGTATATTTTTATACTCAAAAAGCTTATTTCACCTATACGCAGCTTCACAAAAAGTAGGTACATATACATTTACATATTTTCAAATAATTTTCAACATATCCATATTATGAATTCAGCACGTATTTGTCCACAAACACGCTCCTATCTATACGCACCATTACGAATAGTACCTAATGCTTGCGCCATTATGCGCGAAAGTATGGTGGAGCAAAAGCGGGTGCGTAATCGGCTCTTTTGGATATTATACATCCAAATTTTCTCCGGCAAAAGAGCGGGCTTAAAAAATATACACAGTATGTATTCGCTCTTTTTAGGGGAAGAAGATTAAAAGCTGAGTCATATCGTATATAATATGAGTAGGTGGTTATGTTTCGTTGGTATTGTGTGCTTTCGACGCCCTGTTGTATCGCTTTCAGCAATTATATTAAAAATTCTAGACATATTTTTGAGTTTTGCGTATATTATAAATATTCATATTACCCTGATGTGTCTTAGATGAAATTTTTCATTGAACTATGTATTATAGACTGCCTAATATAAAGGTATAAAAAAACTGATTAAATCGCGAATATCTATTTGTAAAGAAAATGTACTTAAGTATATAAATGTATTCATATTTTTTCATTTATCAAAATTAATTCAGTTTGAATTTTTTCTTAAATATGATCTTGAAAAACCCATTCATCTAAATCCAACTAAATTGGAGCAACTCAAAAGCGTAACTGAGCAGACATTCTTCAGACAATATCTCAACACTGAATCTACACAGCGAATAGCAGTTTCTTATATTCTTATCATATCATACATACGTATAAAAGTTATGAGGCCAGCGACGTAGTCCTTATCAGATATCTTTATCAGCTTCAGACAACCTTTTTTCAAAGCTATACTATGAATATTATATTTCGATATAAAAATAATATTATGTATTTAATTTATTTAAAAATTATACGTACTTTAACTATTATAGTAAGAGATATTATACGATAGTTCGGTATTCATTTGTTTCTCAATTTTAATAATTGATTTTTTCATGATTCAAAATTCCACAATTATTGAATCAAATAGTTTTAATATTAAAACAAATACGTTGGAGTCATGGTCAAAAATAAAAATAAGTGATGTAAAAAATAATTAATTAAGTGCAAATTTTGAATTTTTAGGTGATTGTGAACTATTATAATATGTAGTATTTCTAGTTCCTGTAGTAAACTTCGTTGTGTGTGTAGGCCGCGCATATTTTGCTATGATTTTGCTACAAAAAATACACCCCTAAAGTGAATTATTGATATGAAAATTCAATAAATTATACAATATTGAATATAAATTGTAAAACATAATGATTCGAAAAACTTCTTACATGTGCATACAATAACTCAGAAAAATTTAACTTCCAAAGTATCAGCTTTAAACGAATATAATAATATTAAGTACTGTCATATATTAGTTTATATTTATTTATTAGCTTCTGTTACTTGAGGTCCTTTAAATTTTACGCTGATTGTGAACTATTATATAATCATTATACAGAATCCTTTCTAGGTATGCATACAATAACTCTGGAATATTTCCTTGTGAACAGATCAGATATTTAAAAATCCATGTGTAATATACATAACGTATACTTAATTTATATACATATACATAACAAACTCATCGAATCGTTCCATTTTTTTTTCTAAAAAAAATAATTTAATACAAGGTTGTTTATCCCTGGTCGAGGAGCTGAAGCCCTCTCGAGTGGCCCCAGGACTCGAATTCATTTGCAAATAATATCTTTGCGGAGGAATTCGTAGGGGTCGTCCGCCTTGTGGACTTGTGCGCGTTCTTTTGAGCCCATTATCTAGATCGGGGCTGAATCAAAGGGACGAAGACGTAGGCTTATACCGAGCTATCAAAAGGTGAGATTTTTCTTGGGAGACTTGAGCTGTTCCCCTCTCTCTTCTCTTAGAAGCGGGTTAATTTATTTAATTACGAACTCGTTCTCGAGTCGTCGAGCTCTCAAAATAATTGTTTTCGATATGTTTTTTTTTTATGTTTTGGATATAATATGTTCGCGTTTGGATCTTGTATTTAGCTGTCTAATGTCTGATTTGTTTATTCTAAAAATGCATGCGAAAGAATAGTCGAAAAATAATTGAATGTTCTTATTTTTTCTAGTGAGTGACTGTAATATTAGTCGTTTTTTAGTTGATCAGTTTTTTTCATTGAAACAAATGGGAGATTGGGTCAAGTTTTTCAATACAATTTAATTTCGAAACAACCCAATGGATAAAGTAAACGAGAGTATTGACTAAAGGCTAGTCTTTTCACTGTTTCAATTAACTAACCATAGAGTTATAGTAGCCGTTACTCCCTCATCAAAACTGTTTTTTCTTTAATTTTCAATTATGAAATTATTAGATTTTTTTTTGAAATTAATAAAAATATTTTTTTTAAACTTATTGGTTTGAAATTTTCACACTAAAAGGGAGTTTATTTCTTAATAACTCATCTAAATCGATTTTATCCTATTTTGATTATCACATTATCACAATTCAGTTTTATAAACACAATACACACACGAATCGATATTTTCATTCGAATACGAAAATGCATCGAAGAAAGGCTTCGCGTTCGACGTTACTGAGTGGCAAGTTGAGTTGCAATAGCGCGCGAGTTTTTCCGCGACCTAAACAAAATTTCCCTCTGCTCATTCAAATGTAATAAAATAATTTTAAAAGTTACCTTTTCTACCCTTAACAGAAAAGAGCCCTGGTGCAATAGGGACCCCCTCGCGAGATTCCCTCACACAAAAGTTTAATGTGTAAAAGTTTTCAAGTCTGATAGTTTATGGACCGTCTATTCCAATAATGTTTCAGAATGCGAATACTCGGCCGTAACTTTTACGGTTAAGTTGATAAGTAAAGGGCTCCCATATACAAAATATTCGCTTATAAGCGATAAGATCTTCGTTCGAAGTTTGGAAAAACAAATTCGCGCATAGTCTAAATATCGAAGAGCGTCGAACGCATAATCAATGCGAGTCCTTTTTTTAAACAAATACTCTCAAAAATTTATAAAAATGACTGAAGAGGTTCTTGAAAATTGAAAATGTGTTTATTTTGCATTAGTGCAATTTCATAATTTTTAATCACTTTATATGCGTGTAAAGTAATCGCGTATTAGGAGTGAAGATTGTATGTATGAATATTATATTTTTCTTAACACCTTGGCAAAGGCAGATAATTTCAAAAGTCATTCAAAAAACATTCAAAACCACAAAAATCTTGCAAATTGAATTCAAATGTTGCATGAATTGACTCTTGAGTTTAACGCAGATCTCTACAAATGAAAATAATTTCATTCCGAATACATAATATACATTTTTCCCTATGAAAATGCGTTGATTTCGACAGAAGACAAAACCCGAAAATGCTGATCCGGTTCAATTTCAATTGCGAAATCCGACAACGAATTGTTAAAATTATATTAAATTCGATCTTCATTTTATTTTCTATTTCTAAAAATATTCGAAATCGACCACTCGACGGAACTAATTTCCGAAGTAACCTCAACTCGCAGCATTAATTGAATAACTTCGGCTTGCGAAGCTGATATTTGCGAACACTGCTTAAGTCGGTTTCTTCTGTGACGACACATATTGCATATTTTATGTTTGAGAACTAGACGCTTTTGCGGTCGCCATTAAATGGTAGCGCCGCGTAGGTATACCTAATATAATACCACCGTATATTATATGAGGACTGAAAAGGCCAATAGGTAAAAATAACATTTTTAGCAAAATTGAGTTATGTACATGAATCGCTTCTATGTACGCTCAAATATTTGGTGGCAAATGGATATAAACGAACTCGAAACGAATACCGAGATATATCATCAAATCACTCGATCTCCTTCTAATACATGTACGTACTCAACTTTGAGAGCGCTTTTCTCAAAGTTACCGCGAGGTCACTTGTACCGCTTGGCTTTTTCAGTTGTTATATATGTATATCTAATATAATATCACTGAAGGACTACAGCTCGGGTGCGATCACACTCGGTGAGAATTTAATATTTAATGCAGAACGGGCTCCGAAAGACTTGTCGTAGTTAAATCCGCGAAAATTGCGGTTAATATTATGCACCGTTTCGTTTTATAAGCTGTCGTCGTTTAACTCTTTGAGCTCTGTGTCGAGTTTGACTCTACATTTTTTTTAAGAGCTCCTGAATTCGGAAAATTCTCCAAAATTGAAAGGGTTAAATTGTCTAGTTTTTTAAGACTTTTTTTCAATTTTACAATTTTCAATTCGCTATATATTTTTCGGAGAATAAATTTATACCATTTTAGATGTTTCAAATATTTATAAACACATCATCTGTTTGATGATTTGTTGGTTTATATTCGATGAAAATTCGAGTTATAAATCTTTCTTTAGTTTGATGAGGTAAGAATTATATTTTGTATCATTCAAGTGAGGTTGAATGCAAAATCAATCTCAAATATTGTATGTGATTTCTATAGAGTTGGGGTGCAGTTAAAAGGCGGGATGGTGGGCTTCCCTCGTTATGTATGTGATTTCTTCTGATTTAAGCATATAAATTTTTAAACTCATATATGTATTGCAAAATTCGATCCAATTGTAATCCAAAATCACAGATAAGAAACTAATGTGAATACAGACATACACAGAACACACGTTGATTTTCAATTGAATGATTTAAGTTTTCCTTTTCTATCATAATTTTTCGAAAACGTGACGTTTCTTTGTATACTCTCTTACCAATAGAATAAAAAATCCAATTTAAGATTCGATCTGCAAAACACTTACAACAACATAAGCTAGATACGAACAAAAAAAACCAACATTTCACCGACACAATTCGCTGAACTATTGTTTCGGGCGATTTTAAAAAAATATACTGTAAAGCACAAACGAAAAAATATTTACAGCATAATAATAAAGAAGAACACAGCATACGTACAAGTAGGAAAGTTAATACAATTCGTGTTTGCGGAGTACGTGACCAGAATGGGCTCGCTTCAAGTAAATCATATACTGTTCGCTGGAAAAACACGTATTCTCACTCTGAATGACGCGCGTTAAATTTTCCAAAAAAAAAAATACAGGAATGGGTAAAAAATGTCCGCAAAAAGGAGGGAAAAGAAAAATGCAGCCTCTAGTTGAAAAATATTCACCTCGGTCTGGTGTGTCACATGCACACTCCAGAGATTGTGTTTTCGGTCGAACCCTATAATCGTGGTTATGAACAAATTTGACGTACGTCTACAACGTTATTTGTGATTTTCGTGGAAAAGTTCATTTTTTTTAAAAGAAAATTATTTAAAACTAGTATAAATTTTCAGATCGATGATTAATTAAAAATATTGGAGCGGTTACCGTGGTCTAGATATACATTTATTATCTATTATCTCAAACATGTATAATATTGTTGTAATTGCATAATAATTCTTATTTAATAATTTATTATTCATTTGATAATGCAATGCAATCTATTTGATAATAATGCAATAATATATGACGACTGAAAAGGTCAAGGGGTACAAGTAACTTTGGGGTGATTTTGGAGGCACACGTTCAAGATTCATTTATATCTTTTTGCCACCAAATAAATGAGCGTACATAGAAACAATTCCTGTGCATAACTTAATTTCGTCAAAAATGTCACTTGTACCCTTTGGCCTTTTAGATTGTCATATATACATCATATTATACATACTTACATGACTGCCTTGAAGAGTTTTCTTACATTGGTTAAAAATTGAATTTTTTTTTGAGAAAACCATGAGTATTATCTTTGCGGTTTTATATTATATTTTAGATTCTATATCATGCTTTATACATATATTCGTATGCCTACATTGAAATGGGATCACAACATTTGAAAAGTGATCCGCAAACACACACCGATAATCGAAAAGAAACACCTCGATGCTCTAACAGACAAAATGTAATACGTGTAAATAGATGTATCTATGTACTTCAATTTGTTTAGTTTAGCAAAAATGACTTAAGGTATGTAGATATACTAAAACTGAAACAACATAAAATGCATATTTACAAATTTTATTATAAAAATCATACAATATATTACAAAAATATCAAATTTTATAGGTATAATTACAATAGATTTGAGCAGTATAAAAATTTTAATTGTAGTATAAATTCTTTAATTTTTATTTTTATTAATGCCGAGATATTTAAGCATTTCTTTCAATAAATGCTGTTGATATAGTATAATTTCTTCATATAAATCTAAATTGTTATAGGCGTTGTCTAATTCGTCCCTTAGTTTTTTCTCAACGTCATCCGATTTTTCATTATCATCATCATTAGAATGCTCAATAGATGAGTCAGTGGTTTTTGGCTTTGAAACCTGATCATATGAATTTCCTGATTTTTCGTTTTCAGTCCTTTTACTCGTTGGAGTTATGAGATTTTTATCCAAATTTCTATCACTATTTACTTTTTTGTTTTCAATTGAAGACAAACGTTTTTCTTCCCGATTTTCTGCATCATTATCGTTTGATTTATTTTTGATGCCTTTATATTTATTCAATATTTCGATTGGAGTCAAGAGTTTTTCATCTCGATTTTCTGTCTCATCATCTTTTGATGTGATGTTGTTTTTGGCCCATTTCTCATACGGAGTCAAAAGTTTTTCACCTCGATCTTCTACCTCATCATCTTTCGACGTTTCGTTGTTGTCGTTGTTTTTTTTAGACCATTTTTCATACGGAGTCAAAAGTTTTTCACCTCGATCTTCTACCTCGTCATCTTTTGACGTTTTATCGTGATTGTTGTTGCCGTTGTTGTTGTTTTTAGACCATTTTTCATACGGAGTCAAAAGTTTTTCACCTCGATCTTCTACCTCGTCATCTTTTGATGTTTTGTTGTTGTTGTTTTTAACCCATTCTTCATAAGGAGTCAAAAGTTTTTCTCCTCGATTTTCTGCCTTATCATCTTTTGATGTTTTGTTGTTGTTTTTAGCCCATTTTTCATACAGAGACAAGAGTTTTTCATCTCTATTTTCTGTCTCATCATTTTTTGATGTGTTGTTGTTTTTGGCCCATTTTTCATACGGATTCGAGAGTTTTTCACCTCGATTTTCTGCTTTATTATCTTTTGACGTTTTGTTGTAGTTTTGAGTCCATTTTTCATATGGATTTAGAAAATTTTTCTTAGCATCTCCTATTTCCTCTTCATTTATATTTTTATTTTGATTGTTTTCTAACCATTTTTCAGCATCGCTCAATTGTTTTTCTTCAACGTCTTCTTCTTTTATACTTTTGCTATTATTTTTTTCAGTAAGATTAGTTAGTTTTATATCCGTGCTTTTGTCTAATAGCTTGTCAACTTTAGAGATTGGTTTTGTATCATCAGAATTATCTTCTATATCAATATTCTGATCATTTAGATTTTTATCAAATAAATCTGAGCTATTTTTTTCTTTGTTTTCATGTAAACTATCTTTTCCAATCGTGATAAATTCATTTTGGTTCGAAGGAGAGATTTTAGTTTCATTTTTTTCAATAAAATAATTTTCTTCTTTTGTAGTAACAACCACAGGAGAAGAAGTGGTGGAAGTGTCATTTTTGTATGTTTCATAAGAGTTTTCTAATACATCAGGAGATTTTGTTGTAAAATCGTTAAAGTCATCATCTATTTCATCATCTGCTTCACTTTCTGTTTCTTCGTAATCTTCATCGTCCTCGTCTTTTGTGTCTTCGTCATCATCTTCTTCATAATCATCTTTTTCATCTTCTACCTCTTCAGAATCATTTTCATCTTTTATCTCATCATAATCATCGTTATCATTATCTTTAATTTCATTGCTGTTTGCTAAAGTATTGTTTTCGATAATACTTATTTCTGTTGAAGAAAACTCATCGATTTTAGTTTTTTCACTGTTTTCAGTATTTTCTTCGACATCTTCGAGATCTTCTTCAGGATAATTGACAATAATTTCTGAATCATCTTCAGTATTTTCGTAATCATCATCAATATTGTCGTCATCTTTACCGTCACCACTACCTTCGTTATCATCAACTTCACCATTATTATCATCTTCTTTATCATCACCAACATCATCATTACTATCATCATCACCATTATCATCTTCATTAGAATTACTCTCTTCTGAGTCTTCATCTTCATCACAACCACAATCTTCGTCGTTTTCATTATCTTTATCGAATTTGACAGTCTTATTTTTAGCATTCTCACCATCAAACAAACATTTACAAATACAATTGGTGTGATTTAGATTATCTGCAATTTTCTCCAATTGAGGTATTAAATGCTTCCTAATCAAGTCAATAAATTCATTGCTTGAACACTTATTTTCCACACTGGTTGAAGAGCGTTTTTTACGCAAAGCTGACTTTTTTCCTGAATTGATTAATGATATGAGATTCTTCAAATATATTTCATTTTCATTCAATAATGATGCTTGTTGATGTAATGAACTCAATATATTGTTTTCATTTTCATTGGCAGAAGGTTCGTGGTCTTCAAAAGTTATTGGATCGTCAGGATCAGAAGTATACACTACTTTTTGACATGGTGGTATCCACGTGAGATATCCCATCTGAAATTAATTAAGAATAATAATTAATTCTAACATATTTATAAATAGATTTAAAATAATTATGCTGAAGTTGAATCTGTTATACACTTATAACTCTAGTTACGAACTTATCAGCCAAATGTCGAACCATAAATACTCGTGAATTTTGTGGGAACAAATATAATACAAATATCACAAAAAGCAAAGTATGTATATGAAATATAAAATTAAAATACTTTTTGTTAGCAATAAAATTCGTTTGCAAGTGATTGATTTCATTTACGTATGTATACGTTCATTTTTAAGTTTTGGCATTTGGTTGACAATTGGACAATTCGTAAACAGTGATTTGAGAGTATTTTTCAGAATATTTAATATTTCAGTACTGAATTAAGATAGTTTAGAAAAATATACAAATTATATTTACCTGTAGTAGTGATGACAAAAAGATTACTAATGTAAAATTCTTCATTGTTCACCAAATAAATTTCCTTTGCACCATTCTTGAAAACGAACTAGATTCAAATGTTCGCCAAGTAACATTTGTTTAACTTATATACTTTCTCAATTTAAAAATCGTACGTTTTATTTCTATTAAAACACTATCAATTATCAAAACGAACGGCCATTATCATTTTCCGATTATTCAATTCAATAGAAAAATAACAATGCATCGTTATAAAAAAACGTATTATTTTCACGTACGACATAATAATGATATCATAATTTTCGCAAACTAAGCAAATATCGTTATTTTCAATAAAGCACGCTCAACAAGATTATATAAATTACTCAAAGCTAAATTCATAACAATACAATCACACTCGATTATTCAAAACCTATAACACATCACGTACATTGAACTGCTTATCAACCGGACAAGTTGAATTTTCGAAACGTGTCAAAAGTCCAAGTGGACCTTTGACTTTGCAGCACTCGAAAGGGTTAGAGCCGCTAACAAATCGCCGTTTAATTGATAAAACCTCGTTTGGCGTGGAAAGTGTGCCTTTGACATCCCACTCGACACATTTATTATAAGACTTGATGCGGGTACAAGGGGTACAAGATTAAACTATACAGGGTGTTGACAAGTTGACACCGCCATACTCGACTGATTACTTATTAAGAACGAGTGCTCGAATTCGGTGGATCTGTGTGCGTTTCGTTGAATGTGCTGTTTAGAGCTAATCGAAGCTAACTCTACTAAGCAAGAAGTAGAATGAATGATCGAATATGTTTGATGCGTTTTTCGACATTCACTTTATTCAAATTTATGAACATCAAAATTTTTCTTATGTGGTCAAATATTCGTTTTTCAATTATTAGTATTAATTTTTATTAATCAGGAATGATATTTCACACATAAAAATTTATGTCTGTACCTCATGCTTTGACATTTAAATCTATTTTTTTCTTTCAAAAAATGGAGTTGATCAGTTTATGTGCTAAACAGCTCATATTACGTTGTACATAATATACATATGAAAATTTAGAAAATTTTACATTTTAAAATTTTTTTAATGACTGAGAAGCAAATAGTCGACGTCATTTTTCAAAAATATTACAAAAGCCATATAGAATTTCCGGATCAGTTTTTATAAAAACGTGTCCTAGACTGAAATTGGATTTCTGTGTACGACGTAACATTTTTCGGACAATATTTTGTATGCAATTTTTTTTCTTATTTAATATCATTAGAACTTTCATCACACAATAATCAATAACTGCATATTCCCATCAATTTAATATTTTCATCAATTATTACACGATCATGTAGAGATAGTTTATCGATTGAAATATAATAATATCTATATATTCCGTTCGAGTAATTCAATATCGTTCATTTACTTACTGATTAGTTTAAGGCTAAATTAATACCGAATAGATCCAGAGATACAATATTCGCTTGTTATTGTATTTCGTACGTCGAATCGCAGGTTTCGCATTTCAATAATACCTTTTAGCTATTTTAAAAATAAAACTACACAGTGAGATTCGGTTTGTGCAAGTGTAACGAATATTAATGTATTGTAAATGATCCGAACAGGATGATGATAATGGGACAAGGTGATTTATGAAATCATGACATTTAGTATGTAATAGTGCGCGAATGCGAAATCTAGCAGTGTTTGCAAACAAACAAAAAGTAAAATTTTAAACAAGCGTTTTATTTTTCTTAAAATGCAATTATTTTTGATAGAAATGTAATTAATAATTTTATGATTACCATTATATTTTATATTTATTTTGTGCAAAGTTAATATAATGCATGAACATTGTAGTTGCATATGCATTATGCAGATTTTTGTCAACGCAGCAAATGTTACATGAGTTATTTTAATGAACAAATGAATTGAATAATAACGTTGATTACATTGATAAATTTACATAAAATTGCAATATTCATCCATCATGTGAAAAAATCCTTACTGGATTATAGCAAAATTAGTATTACCGATTCTTACTGCACATTATGAGACAGATTTCATTGATTTGTCATTGGATTGCTTTATTGACGAAAAAATGGGAAAAAAAGTGAACATTAATCTGAAACAATTCTATTGTACGTACATTCATAAAAGGTGACATTTTCATACCCATCTCGAATTTACGGCTTTACAAAAGTTTGAGGGGTGCGTTGTTCTCACACGCACGTGGTTTTGTTCAATGTGACGTACAGCACAATACAATACAATGCATTCATATATGTACATATTTGCAGAAACGTAGTTACATTTATATATGCACATCTGAGGAAAATCGTCTAATTGTGTTATTTCACTGATATATTAGCGCGTCTCAGATTTTTTTTTCAATCGATCGATCGATAGTTAGAATATGATACAGAACCATTATCTGTACTTAACTTAATTTCGATAAAAATGATCACTTGTGCTCTTTGTGAAATTCAGTCGTCAATTATTTTGTATAGGAAAATATGAATGTTGACTGTAACCACCCCTAAATACAGACGAATCTGAAGTTTTCAACTCATTATGATTTCAAAGAAGGATAATATTCATTCTCAATCCCAAATCATTGAAATTTGTGAAAAAATGCCATATAAAAATAGAATTCACCCGAGTGTTGGATGATTAAATTTGATTTTATATGAAAACCCTATGTTTACGGTATACGTCGTAGAAAAATCATCAAATTGTCTATATTTATCGATTAAGGTACATATTAAATCTGTTAGGTAAATTTCACTACATAGCAGAGACAATTTTAGCACTTTGTGAAAGTGACTATTGTGGATTCGTAGATCACATTTTTCATTTTTTATGAACGTTAAATCGAATTATAAGACTTCTGAAGCAAATATAATTTTACATATGTTGAGTGACTAACATTGTATTTATATTATACAATACAAAATTAGCCGAGTTTCCTCTATATATGTACGTACAAAGGATATACAGAGAGAGAACACTTCCGACGGCAGGCGACGCCAGCAACATTATTTATTGAGGAAGCGAAGCCAGGATTCGAATAAACGCACAGACCAAACTGTGTACTACAAAGCAACTATTGCCACTCTATCAATAAATTCGATTAGGTTGGCTTAGTTTCCGATCATTTCGTTTGTGAAAGAAAATTGATTAATTTTGTACTCATTGCTCGGCGGGAATTAATCTTTCGATAGGAAACTAGATTTGAGGCTAAACATTCAGTCAAATATTATATGTAAATATTATAATATGAATGTCCATTAAATATTAATATTTTAATTTAGAATTTGAAAAGTGTTTATGTATTTAATTGAAACGAAAATACAATAAAAAATATATTTACATATAAGTAATGAAACTTATTGTTTATTTATAATTAGGGCCAATTTTTTGACCAACCTTTACTAAAATGAAACATAACTGACGATTTTTTCTATATCTATTGTTTGACAGCTGTTGAGGGTTGTTCGTAAACTCACAGCATGAAACTCGATAGACAAAAAAACTCTCGATTAGTTAAAATTTTGTTAATGTTAATGAAAAGGTCGGTCCTTAAAATATATACGTAAGGTATTGCATTCATTAAAAAAACAGTAAATATTATAGATATTCAAATGATTTAGAAAACAAACATTTAATTGAGACATATGCATTTCAAATAAACAAGTTATTTTCATATCACATTGTCTAACCGGAAAATTGTTAATTAAATCAGTAGCAGTCGTTTTCGTGTTTCTCAGCTAAAGGATAAACTCGGAATGCGCCAAGTTTTAATTGGCACCACATAAACGGTACCGTTCGTTTTATCTTTTTGCTGAATCTGTTAAATTTTCCGATTGACATTATGAATAAGTCGTTTTTCTCAAGCTGAAAACACGCATATTCCTTTTGTGTGTTAGGACGTCTCTTTGGATCTTTCCGTATAAAACGACATTGGATTTTATACGACATCGGACTCTGCGTCGAATTTTAAAATATTTTATCAATTACTAAAATTTCAAATAATATTTGAAATTTTAATTATCATTCAATGCATATATTTTCAATTTTTAAATAAGTAAATACTGAAATATCCTTTGATTCATGCACCTTTTATTAAACCAAACATGGTTATCTTATAGTAAGCATAAAATATTTTATAATGAAAACTAATTTTAGCAATACTTTTCTAAAGTAAAATTTCTTAAGTAACGTTTTAAATATATGCACTGTTTTGTTATCCTATTTCTAAGATTAAACCTATATAATATTATTGCATATAATAAACACTGTTACTCTTGAGTGGCAATACTATCACCTATCATCGATTGCACCATTCTCTCAATGCACTTAAGAGCCTACTTGAAACACGGGAATACACCCATACAATATATTGCACCATGTTGCCATTAATATCTATCGATTGATTATGAGACATATTCGAAATAAGTTCATTTATTGGTCCATTTACACCTCGCAAAAATTTTCCGTAAAGAGAAAGTGTAATGACAAACCATTCCACTCAATAGATTTAAAAAATGTCTCAATTAATAGATATTAGTAATTTCATGATTTTTTATTATGACAACATTCACTTTGGATTTGGGGTTTTCATGGAAAATTAATTTGAAATCTAATACAAATATGAAACCTATAAATGCGAATACTTTCCCCGAACTACATTGATTTCGGGGTTGAATATGATCATAGAATAATGAGTTAATTAATATCGAAATAAAATATGTCAAAGAAACGATCCACTCGAAATAAAAATCTGCGCATTGTCCTAACACATTTACACCGAAATAAAAAAAAATCTCGTTGTATTTAAGACCTAGCTCATAGTATAAATATAATCGCGTCTTATATTGGCGCAGTGTTCCACATACTACAATATAAAGGCGCTTTACTTTACGCCGGGGCTAAATTGCCGACACCACCCCCAGTACGCCGTAAGGGAACTTAGTGTCTAATGTGTTGAGTAAATCATTTAGTCGCTTATTCTTACCAGGAATGTTGATACGTGTGTGCAAGCGTGTGTTCGCGCACACACACGAACGCATTGTATCGCCGGGCTTAATAGACCAATAAGATTTAATGCCGCCGTTTTCTATTATTCACGCAAATAATGCCGTTCGCTGCGGAATGCGCCACAACCGACGTCGAATTTATTATGCCTTTCGAATTGTTCAAAATATGTTTTGAAGATGTGTTAAAAAGTAAATCTGGAAACAAGATAGGGATGGATTTAATATCGGCTTATTTTTTCAGATCACCTTGAGAGCTGTGCTTCACTGTGAAACGTCGATCTGCAAACAAGGTAGGAGTTCATTTTAAATCAAACTTTTTTTAGATCGCATTTTGATATCTTGAGAGCTATGTTTGTCTGTAAAATGTAAATTTGAAAACTAGATAGGATTAGATTTTAGATTAGTCCTAATTTTAGATCACGTTTTGATACCCAGATCAAGCTATTGAAATTCCAGATTTGTCTAATCTCAAATTTCGTGACGTTATGATATCTATGTATGAGATTCAATTGCTTAATAACTGCGTAAACGAGTTTTAATTGTAATTAATTTATATAATGAAAATTGTTATTATTAAATTGTAATTAATCATCGAGAGTTAATTAAATCAAACGACGATAGAGCGAAATAATTAATTCGAGACTTGATTTAAATAAAAGGATTTCATCAACCAGTCGCTTCGATTTTAAAATAAATTATGATTTACTTTTTACGATGTTTAATCATACATAGTTAAATCATAAAAGTTCATTCATTTTGTTATCGACCTTAATCGAGAAACATGATGCCTTCAATTTTTTAAAAAAGCTGCTTTATTCATATAACATTTGTTTTTTTACACTCTTTTATATTCACAAAAATTTTAAACTGAATCTAAACATGAAAAGAAAATAGTTTTAGTATGGTTTGAATACATGCACCGATAGGCAGAAGCGATGTAGAATTTCGTTTTGCTTTGTATTGGCCTGGATGTGAAACGAGTGCAACAAAATGCATCGCATTACAATGTCACAATGAATTATTTTAGCACGAAACGAACAAAACTCGCTACAAATTCTAGAATTAATTCACAAAAAAATCGAATATATTTCAATACTATACACAGTCTTTATCATACTATTTCAATTCTATCGATGTTCAAAATAACTCGATAGATACAAAAAAAATATATGATGTGATGGTAGTTATTAAATTTCAAATGCTATACTATAGTACGATATTTCAGATAGTAGTACGAAATAAAATATTGAAATTGATGAAAATTGTACATTTTCACAAAAAGTGCACACTATTTTACTTTGAGGGAAGTCGACCGATAAATTTCTCCGCGGCGGCCACTTTTCACATTTTCCGTTTCGCGGGAAAAGCTCTTAGCCCCGCATAGGGGAAAGTGCTCGCCGCCGGTAAAAGCTGCGGAAAACCGTTTGTCTTTAAATATCCGTTAAATATCGTCCACAGTCCGTCTTTATCCGGGGATTCGAACGCGATCACGAATTGAAATTTTCGTTTGAAAATCGCCCATACGAATCTCAGATTGCATGTTATTTAACAGTTAGCGATAAGTGCACGTGCATAGTATTTATTTCCTTGAAGATTTTTCAAAAAAAATCATGAAAAATTTAGAAATTGGAATTTAAATTTGGGTGGAATTAGTTCTGAAGTTTAAATCAAATCTTGACAACTGAAATTTATATCATTTTGAATAAATATCTTTCTTTTTTCCTCGAGAGACGACGTTGAGTTCGATATTAGATAAAACGCATAAACCCGGTCATTTTACATTTGACCACAATGGGTCAAATGCTAAAGATGCTGAATTTATTGAATATTATTTCATATTTCATTCATTTTAATTTCGTTTTGTGTAAGATACAATCTAATCTAACACTAATTTGTCTAGGTATCTATTTGTCACTATGATGCTTGAGATGCAATTTACTTTACACTGCTGTTATGACGATAGCATAAAATAGGCGCATGTGATATGTTGTATTATTTTTAAACTTAATTCTAACCAAACATACATTTTTTTCAATTCATTCAATAATCAAGCATTTACATCGACAAATACACGAATATCTTACTCATGAATAGTTATTCATGCATTGTAAAATATCATAATCCGATTTAGACCAATTTACATTGATTTTTTCCTACTAAACTACACGATACACCTATAAACCTGCGAGTATTATTTTTTCTATAATATCCCATATGACAAGATATAGCTCGCAAAATGGGAATCCCGGGAAAACCTCACGTAGTATTGTCAATATAGCGGAAAATTTATTGTTAGCGCGAGATAAGGTTAAGTCGGACCATGCCCTAATATATGGCGAATTCTTCTCCAGAAAATATGTGGCGGAAAAATACAAAAGCGAGGGTTCAAAATACTGCCTATGTTCTCGCCCTTTTTCACCCTACCTGTGCGAAATTTATTTTTTTGGATTTTTCCGTTCGATTCAACCTGTTGTGCACGCTTTGTGAAATATCAATAATTCGACCTAGGTACGTACATATTAATCAAATAAGCCGATTGAAATTATGATTTATGTAGTATCAGTGACCTTACGAAACCGTATTGTTTATATAAATGAAAATGAATGTATGTTTAGCTTTATGTGCTTTATAAACTGCTTATCCTTCAAAAATGAAACTTTTTAGGGTTATATTTTGCAATTTTGCAAAGTTATTTGCATTTTTATTTTTAAAATTTGAGTAATTTAAATTGCACATTTGTGTCTTTTAACATACCGTAACTGCCACGTAGTACGTATTATGTACGGCTTACACACGCGACGTAATTTTGACATGTTTCGACATATATTTTGCATGATGTTAATTTTGATTTAAATAATTATACTCGCTATAACTAGGCAAAAGAAACAGTAAAACCACTTTTTTTATACTTCCATGTATATTTTAAAAAGCGCAGTCGTATCCGACAT